>CM055906.1:1964704-2427204 GCA_029582155.1 Panopea generosa
AACAACATTATCATCATCATCATCATAATCAACAACATTATCATCATCATCAGCATCATCAACATTTCTAGCTGCAGTATTGATAATAATGCACTACTACAGCTACATGTAACATCAGCATGCTATAATCATTACATTCACTACCATCCCTTATACCAAACTCCAACTATCATCATCAACAACATTATCATCATCATCATCATCTCTCCGGCTGCAGTATTTATACTAATTCCCCACTACAGCTACATGTAACACCAGCATGATATAATCATTAAATATACCACTTTCTCTTTTACTCAACACCAACTATCATCATCATCATCATCATCATCATCATCATTATCATCATCATCTCTCTGGCTGCAGTATTTATACTAATTCCCCACTACAGCTACATGTAACATCAGCATGATATAATCATTAAATATACCACTTTCTCTTTTACCCAACACCAACTATCATCATCATCATCATCATCATCATCATCATCATCATTATCATCATCATCTCTCTGGCTGCAGTATTTATACTAATTCCCCACTACAGCTACATGTAACATCAGCATGATATAATCATTAAATATACCACTTTCTCTTTTACCCAACACCAACTGTCATCATCATCATCATCATCATCATCATCATCATCATTATCATCATCATCTCTCTGGCTGCAGTATTTATACTTATTCCCCACTACAGCTACATGTAACATCAGCGTGATATAATCATTAAATATACCACTTTCTCTTATCAATTCAATTCAATTCAAATTTATTCAGGTATATAAGATCATTATACAACGTATATATATCATCATGATGATAAAATAACAGTAATAAATCAAGAAAATAAATAAGTAAAATAATCATAGTAATCATCTAAAAATTAAAGATCTTATAACCTGGGATAACCCATTAAAGCAACAAACACGCTTATTTCCAACGGGGTCCCTTTATACCCAACACCAACTATCATCATCATCATCATCATCATCATCATCATCATCATCATCATCATCATCTCTCTGGCTGCACTATTTATACTAATTCCCCACTACAGCTACATGTAACATCAGCATGATATAATCATTAAATATACCACTTTCTCTTTTACCCAACACTTACTATCATCATAATCATCATCATCATCATCATCATCATCACATCTCTGGCTGCAGTATTTATACTAATTCCCCACTACAGCTACATGTAACATCAGCATGCTATAATCATTAAATATACTACTTTCCCATATTCCCAACTCCAGCTAACATCAGCTAACACCAGCGTCATCACCATCACCACCATCATCATCATCATAATAATCAACATCATAATCATCATCATCATCATCATCATCATCAACAACAACATCATTATCATCATCATCATCATCAAGAACAACATAATCATCATCATCAGCATCATCAACATTTCTAGCTGCAGTATTGATACTAATGCACTACTACAGCTACATGTAACATCAGCATGCTATAATCATTACATTCACTACTATCCCTTATACCAAACTCCAACTAACATCATCAACAACAAAATCATCATCATCATCATCAACATCTCTATCTGCAGCATTTATACTAATGCACTACTACACCTTCATGTAACAACAGCATGCTTTAATCATTACATATACTACTATTATAGCCAACTCCAACTAACTTCATCATTATCATCATCATCAACATCATCATCATCATCATCATCATCTCTCTGGCTGCAGTATTTATACTAATTCCCCACTACAGCTACATGTAACATCAGCATGATATAATCATTAAATATACTACTTTCCCATATTCCCAACTCCAGCTAACATCAGCGTCATCACCATCACCACCATTATCATCATCATAAACAACAACAACAACAACAACAAAATAAACAACAACAACAACAACAACAACAACAACAACATCATCATCATCAACATTTCTAACTGCAGCATTTATACTAATACACTACTACATCTACATGTAACAACAGCATGCTTTAATCATTACATATACTACTATTATAGACAACTCCAACTTCATCATTATCATCATCATCATCATCATCATCATCATCATCATCATAATCATCAACAACATTATCATCAACAACAACATTATCATCATCATCATCATAATCAACAACATCATTATCATCATCATCAGCATCATCAATATTTCTAGCTGCAGTATTGATAATAATGCACTACTACAGCTACATGTAACATCAGCATGCTATAATCATTACATTCACTACTATCCCTTTTACCAAATCTGACAAACATCAGCTAACACCAGCATCATCACCAGCACCACCATCATCATCATCATATTCATCATAATCATCATCATCATCATCAACAACATTATCATCATCACCAGCATCATCAACATCTCTAACTGCAGTATTGATACTAATGCACTACTACACCTACATGTAACATCAGCATGCTATAGTCATTACATAAAACTACTATCTCTTATACCCCACTCCAACTAGCATCATCATCATCATCATCATCATCATCATCATCAATATCTCTAACTGAAGTTTTTATACTAATGCACTACTAAACCTACATGTAACATCAGCATGGTATATTCATAACAAAAACTACTGTCCCTCATACCCAACTCCAACTTACGTCATCATCATCATCATCATCATCTTCATCATCATCTCTTACTGCAGTATTTATAATAATGCACTACTACACATACATGTAACATCAGCATGTTATAGTCATTACATATACTTCTTTCCCATATTCCCAACTCCAGCTAACATCATCATCATCATCATCATCATCATCATCATCATCATCATTATCATCATCATCATCATCATCTCTAACTGCTGTATTTATACTAATGCACTACTACACATACATGTAACATCAGCATGTTATAGTCATTACATATACTACTTTCCCATATTCCCAACTCAAGCTAACATCAGCTAACACCAGGGTCACCACCATCACCACCATCATCATCATCATAATCATCAACACCATAATCATCATCATCATCAACATCAACAACAACATATCATCATCATCATCATCGTCAACAACAACAACATTAGCATCATCAGCATCATCAACTTTTCTAGCTGCAGTATTGATACCAAAGCACTACTACAGATACATGTAACATCAGCATGCTATAATCATTACATTCACTACTATCCCTTATACCAAACTCCAACTTACATCATCAACAACAAAATCATCATCATCATCATCAACAACATCTCTAACTGCTGTATTTATACGAATGCACTACTACACCTAAATGTAACATCAGCATGATATAATCATTACATATGCTAATATCCCTTATACCCAACTCCAACTAACATCATCATCATCATCATCAATATCTCTAACTGCAGTATTTATAATAATGCACTACTACAGCTATATGTAACATCAGCATGCTATACTCATTACAAATACTACTATCTCTTATACCCAACTCTAGCTATCATCATCAGCAGCAGCAGCAGCAGTAGCAGCAGCAACATCAACATAACAAACTGTGGTATTTAAACTAATGCAATACTACAGTTTCATGTAACATCAGCATGCTGTAGTCATGACATAATACTTCTATCCATTATACCCAACTCCAACTGACATCATCATCATCATCATCATCATCATCTCTCACTGCAGTATTGATACTAATGCACTACTGCAGCTACATGTAACATCAGCATGCTATAATCATTACATATACTACTTTCCCATATTCCCAACTCCAGCTAACATCAGCTTACACCAGCGTCATCACCATCACCACCATCATCATCATCATAATAATCAACATCATAATCATCATCATCATCAACAAAAACATTATCATCATCATCATCAACAACAACAGCATTATCATCATCATCATCATCATCATTATCAACAACAACAACATTATCATCATCATCAGGATCATCAACATGTCTAGCTGCAGTATTGATACTAATGCATTACTACAGCTACATGTAACATCAGCATGCTATAATCATTACATTCACTACTATCCCTTATACCAAACTCCAACTTACATCATCAACAACAACATCATCATCATCAACATTTCTAACTGCAGCATTTATACTAATACACTACTACATCTACATGTAACAACAGTATGCTTTAATCATTACATATACTACTATTATAGACAACTCCAACTTCATCATTATCATCATCATCATCATCATCATCATCAACAACATTATCATCAACAACAACATTATCATCATCATCATCATAATCAACAACAACATTATCATCATCATCAGCATCATCAACATTTCTAGCTGCAGTATTGATAATAATGCACTACTACAGCTACATGTAACATCAGCATGCTATAATCATTACATTCACTACTATCCCTTATACCAAACTCCAACTATCATCATCAACAACATTATCATCATCATCATCATCTCTCCAGCTGCAGTATTTATACTAATTCCCCACTACAGCTACATGTAACACCAGCATGATATAATCATTAAATATACCACTTTCTCTTTTACCCAACACCAACTATCATCATCATCATCATCATCATCATCATCATTATCGTCATCATCTCTCTGGCTGCAGTATTTATACTAATTCCCCACTACAGCTACATGTAACACCAGCATGATATAATCATTAAATATACCACTTTCTCTTTTACTCAACACCAACTATCATCATCATCATCATCATCATCATCATCATCATTATCATCATCATCTCTCTGGCTGCAGTATTTATACTAATTCCCCACTACAGCTACATGTAACATCAGCATGATATAATCATTAAATATACCACTTTCTCTTTTACCCAACACCAACTATCGTCATCATCATCATCATCATCATCATCATCATCATTTTATCATCATCATCTCTCTGGCTGCAGTATTTATACTAATTCCCCACTACAGCTACATGTAACATCAGCGTGATATAATCATTAAATATACCACTTTCTCTTATCAATTCAATTCAATTCAAATTTATTCAGGTATATAAGATCATTATACAACGTATATATATCATGATGATGATAAAATAACAGTAATAAATCAAGAAAATAAATAAGTAAAATAATCATAGTAATCATCTAAAAATTAAAGATCTTATAACCTGGGATAACCCATTAAAGCAACAAACACGCTTATTTCCAACGGGGTCCCTTTATACCCAACACCAACTATCATCATCATCATCATCATCATCATCATCATCTCTCTGGCTGCAGTATTTATACTAATTCCCCACTACAGCTACATGTAACATCAGCATGATATAATCATTAAATATACAACTTTCTCTTGTACCCAACACTTACTATCATCATAATCATCATCATCATCATCATCATCATCATCACATCTCTGGCTGCAGTATTTATACTAATTCCCCTCTACAGCTACATGTAACATCAGCATGCTATAATCATTAAATATACTACTTTCCCATATTCCCAACTCCAGCTAACATCAGCTAACACAAGCATCATCACCATCACCACCATCATCATCATCATAATAATCAACATCATAATCATCATCATCATCATCATCAACAACAACAACATTATCATCATCATCATCATCAAGAACAACATAATCATCATCATCAGCATCATCAACATTTCTAGCTGCAGTATTGATACTAATGCACTACTACAGCTACATGTAACATCAGCATGCTATAATCATTACATTCACTACTATCCCTTATACCAAACTCCAACTTACATCATCAACAACAAAATCATCATCATCATCATCAACATCTCTATCTGCAGCATTTATACTAATGCACTACTTCACCTACATGTAACAACAGCATGCTTTAATCATTACATATACTACTATTATAGCCAACTCCAACTAACTTCATCATTATCATCATCATCAACATCATCATCATCATCATCATCATCTCTCTGGCTGCAGTATTTATACTAATTCCCCACTACAGCTACATGTAACATCAGCATGATATAATCATTAAATATACTACTTTCCCATATTCCCAACTCCAGCTAACAACAGCGTCATCACCATCACCACCATTATCATCATCATAAACAACAACAAGAACAAGAACAAGAACAACAACAACAACAACAACAACAACATCGTTATCATCATCAACAACAACAACAACAACAACAACAACAACAACAACAACAACAACAACAACAACAACAACAACAACAACAACAACAACAACAACAACAACAACAACAACAACAACAACAACAACAACAACAACAACAACAACAACAACAACAACAACAACAACAACAACAACATTTCTAGCTGCAGTATTGATACTTATGCACTACTACAGCTACATGTAACATCAGCATGATATAATCATTACATTCACTACTATCCCTTATACCAAACTCAAACTTACATCATCAACAACAACATCATCATCATCAACATTTCTAACTGTAGCATTTATACTTATGCACTACTACATCTACATGTAGCAACAGCATGCTTTAATCATTACATATACTACTATTATAGCCAACTCCAACTAACTTCATCATCATCATCATCATCATCATCTCTTACTTAAGTATTTATTTTAATGCACTACTACAGCTGCATGTTACATTAGCATGATATAATCATTAAATATACCACTTTCTCTTATACCCAACACCAACTTTCATCATCATCATCATCATCATCATCATCATCATCATCTCTCTGGCTGCAGCATTTATACTAATTCCCCACTACAGCTACATGTAACATCAGCATGATATAATCATTAAATATACCACTTTCTCTTATACCCAACACCAACTATCATCAGCTAACACCAGCGTCTTCACAATCACCACCATCATCATCATCTCAAACTGCAGTTCATTTAAATGCCCAATAACAGTTTTGGGGTTCAGAGTGAACAAGACACTTAACCTAAAAGTTGTAATATTTCATATGATTATAGATACACATTTAAAAAATAGAGCTAAAATTAATATAAGACACAAGAATAAGTATCATAATACAGAAGAAAAAAAATGGGCGAGAGGTCTCTGTGGGGGGTCAGTAAAAAAGTTGAAATGGGGCAAAGTATATTTGATTAAATGCATAACAAAATTTTGAAATGAAAAAAAAAAGGGTGGAGATGGGGGGTGGGGTTTAGGGGTGAGGGTCTTAGAGTCGATAAAAAAGTTGAAATAGGGCAAAGTATTTAATTTAAAACAAAACAAAATTTAAAAAAATAAATAAATAAATGTGCAGCGATGGGGATTTTAACTTTTTTTTTAAAATGATGAGATTAAAGTCTTCAGTTGAGCATGTACAAAGTTTTAGAGCTGCAGGCTTAACTAATCCAATTTAATATGACCTCATCAAAAGGTGACAAAGCAATAATAATTCAAAGCATGATGTAAATATTAAGTTATTTGTTATAAAACTGCATAATTTCCAAGGGGCATAAACACCGTTCAATGTTCTCAATCACATCTATAGATCTGTGAATAAATAATTGACTTGACCTTGCTCACACATTAAATGCCCAAGATCACATTCACCAAAAGTTTGCCTTTGTATTGATACAACTGAACATGTTTACACACCTGTAAAGGTCACATTTACCTGAAAAGCATGCGCTGCCATAAACACTGTATATAGACATGTTTGACCACAATGGCCAACTCTAACAATTGAAGTTTTGATGTGTTATGATACACAGTATTCCCAAGTCCTCCCCTTGCTAATATCAGAACAGTTTCCATTTCTGTTTTCAAACCATAATTTAGTGCTCGCAATTCCTTTTATAATCAAACTACATAATAAATACATCTATCTTTTTGTGTTGATCTGCCCAAGTATATATTTGACAAAGTATTTAAACGTTTGATTTATATTTGTCCAACCTACATGTATTATCTGAATTTGTATGTAATGAGAAACATTATAATTATGTTCGAAATTATTGCTTCTGGAAGGTAAATCTGTACTTGGGTACACTTAGCTATACTTAGTATTTGAGCACATCCCATCTCCACTGATAACTTTCCCACTTGAATCAGCATGAGGACAAATGACAATGAAATATCAGATTTGCTCTCCATATACAACAACATCAAAGCTTACAGCAGTTTGTAATAAAATTAACCTAGAACCTTGATACCTTAAACTGCAGACAATCAGTTAACCTAACCAATCTTTCCTGGGATCCTAGAAGATTAACCAGTATTTGAGCACATCCCATCTCCACAAGTCACTGGCAACTTTCCCACTTGAATCAGCATGAGACAAATGACAATGAGATATCTGATTTGCTCTCCATATACAACATCAAAGCTTACAGCAGTTTGGAATAAAATGAACCTAGAACCTTGATACCTTGAACTGCAGACAATCAGTTAACCTAACCAATCTTTCCTGGGATCCTAGAAGATTAACCAGTATTTGAGCACATCCCATCTCCACAAGTCACTGATAACTTTCCCACTTGAATCAGCATAAGACAAATGACAATAAGATATCAGATTTGCTCTCCATATACAACAACATCAAAGCTTACAGCAGTTTGGAATAAAATTAACCTAGAACCTTGATACCTTGAACTGCAGAGTTTCAGCAACTTTTTATATCTAATATTCAATTTGTCCAGTGTTTTGCAATATAAAATCCAGTGATTTTGTTATTACAACATATAACAGTGTTCGGGAACCACAACATATAACAGTGTCCGGGAACCACAACATATAAACATGTAGGGCCCTCCCTTCTCTTTAGGGAAATGAGGTCAGGGCCCTCTTGTGGGGGGGGGGGGGGGGGGGGGGAACTTTCACGTCTTGTTGTATCTGTGGTTATGCAGAAAAATTCATGATAAATATATAAAAAAATTATAACAATTTAAAAAGAAGGGATATTAGCCCAACTAATTGAAGGTTTCCTTAGTATTTTTATTTACAAAACTCTCCCCTAAGAATAATCAAAGATTTTTTCCAGGGTAATTTAGCGGTGGTGAGGAGAATAAATATCAGGGCAGGAGTAATGGCGCTAAAAATTCAACCTAAAAACAGTAAAACAATTAAGGGCCCTGACATAAACATTCTGTAGAGAGCACTTATAATATTCCTATCCTAAGAAACCATCATGTATAGGTTAGACTTTATACAGAGTTGTCTATACCAGTCAACATGCAACTTTTAAATGGCTCAGATGGTGATCTACTTTTTCATACCTGGGTACCAGGCTTTTGCACTTTCCTTGTAGTTGAATGCTTTAGGCGGTGTGCTCAACACTAAAACATTCAATATCATAAAGACCATTCTTTTATGATTTTATGAGAATAAAAGGATAGATTTCATTGGCTGAGAAAGTATGACAACATCACAAAACAAGAGCTGTCGCCGGGACAGCGCGCTTGACTATTCGAATATTTGTCACAGAAGTACAAATTTGATTGAATCAAAGCAAACTTACAAAATTGACAAAATTGAGTAGGTCTTATAACTGCAATATCTTGTATGAAGTTTCAATTAAGTACATGCAGTGACTACTGAGTTATAAAACTTCTAAGTAAAACAAAGGCCCTTGATGGTACTTCCACGCAAAACTTTAATAAAAAATTAGTGGTTACACAAACACTTGTACCTCTCTGGCAGGTGAAAAAATCTGTGCACAATGTTTCACACAGACACAAAAATTAATATGTGACCTCACACAATCACAAAGGTAGAAGTTAAAATTTGAAATGGCTTGTTTAAATGTTTACCAAAGAAATCAAAACTTGTAACTCTGTAAAATATTTTGCATGGATTTGAGTGTATGGTAAGGAGCACACATTTTTAGCTCTACTGGCCAAAGAAAAAGGTTAACAGATGGATGACAGATGACGGACAATTTACCAAGGCATAAGCTCTACTGGCCTTTGATCAGTAGAGCTAATAAGAGGCCCAAGAGGGCCTGAATCACTCTAATGGCATCCAATGGACAGATGAACATTTCAGAGAAAATGCTTTTTGTAAGTTCCTCTTCAATAAATCCTTTAGGAAACCACCATGCAATTCTACACATTAAATATCTAAGGTCTAGGCCTTGAACTTTTGGAGAAAATGTTTGTTAAGGTTTTGCTTAAACTATGCTTATAAGCCCTGTGACAGGGTGGCAGGGGTATTTGTAGTCGAATCACGCTGGTTTAAAAACTTGTCTGAGACATTGTGATTAAATAACTGCTGTGCAAGTTTGGTGAAGATTTAATTAAAAATTGGGCTGCTATGGCATCTACAACATTTTTCCTATATAACTCTATATAAAACAGTGACCCCTGTGGTGGCCCCAAATATGACCCCAAGGACCTGACTTCAAGTAATCTAGAGGTCTAACATTCGAGCCTGCCTAATGACATTTTTTTTTTTTGTAAATAAAAATGTTTAAAAAAAAATTCAAGGTATTTGTGTTATTATTTTTATCTTTATTGAAAAGAATTAAGTTATAAATGTATAAACATTCAATTCCTGGATCTGCACCTGCGCACCCCCTCTTAACTGAAATCCTGGATCCGCCCCTGACTAGACATAGCAAATAAGATTTAGTTAAAAAAGCAGGATTGATTTTCTATAAGGGTCCAGGTGGGGGTGACAAGGGTTAACAAAAATCTTAATCTCAACAACCATTCAGTAAAATTTGTTCATATTTGATATAGATTATCCTTATAATCAAGATTTCTAAGTTTGTACAAAACATTGGGCACTGGGATGGTTTGTTTTTTTAGGGTTTTTTTAATGGGGTTTATGCCCTTTTTCACCACATTTCATGTTATATACAGCATATCCAGTTTTACTGGTGGAGGAAGACCTCAGGCTGTGTCAGGTTATATATGGCATGTCCAGTTTTACTGGTGGAGGAAGACCTCAGACTGAGTAGAACCACCATCCTTCCCCAAGTAACTCGCAAACTTTCTCACATAAAGTTTTTGGAGCAAGCGGGACTCAAACCTATGACCTAAGCGGTGAGAGATAAGTGGTCTTGAGATGGCACCTTAGACCACTTTGCCAAGGAGGACCCTGCACTGGGATGTATAGAGGCAATTTGAAATCCAAAGCTTTGTTGAGTAACAGTAAATTTGACTGTGTTCAATAATGAGGATTGAATTTCCATTAGGGGCCCACAGGGTGGAGGCCAATATTGGGAATTTTCATTTTTTTTTTTTCTCAACAGCCAGTCAGTCAAATATCTTCATAAAAGATATAATAATTGCCTATGGGGTTTGACCATTTTGGGAGTTCAGGGGCTAGAGTATATAGATTGTAAGGGGATTTTGAGTTTTATATACGAATATTATGGGGAAATGAAAGTCCCATTTTCACATCTATTTTTTCAATACAAATTCATAGTTTCATATCTGAAGCATTGTCTGGTCTTAGCATATTAGATTTGGTTCAACAGGGAAAACTGAATTTCTAAAAGGGCCCAAAGGAGAAAAAATGGTTGAAATTTCCTCTCAATAACCTTTCTGGCAAACTTGTTCATATATCATAGAATTATTCTTACATCAGCAAGGGATGGAAATTCTGAAAATCAAGAATGTGCTGCATGTAATTCCATAGTATATAAGTCATGGTCGACACCAAGCTCGCCGTAGTCTGGTCAGTACATTTATGTCTTGGTTATTCACAAATATCTCCATTTATATAATGTGTGTGTGTGTGTGTGTGTGTGTGTGTGTGTGTGTGTGGTTGTTGTTGAAGTGGGTGTTTTAGGTGTTGTATATATAATTTATATAGTATTATGTATACCTGTATATATATATATATATATTTGTTGTTGTAGTGGGTGTTTTAGGTGTTGTATTTATAATTTATATAGTATTATGTATACCTGTATATATATATAAATTTGATGCATCTTTTTTATTTCAATAGCATTATTGGTGTATTTTGAAAGCCATTTTGTTTGAATTGTGAATTTAGAAAAAAATGTATGCTTGTGAATTGAGATATGAATATATGTGTTTTGGAAGTCTACTTTCACTTTGTCAATAGTGAACACACTGAACAGAAAAAGATCTCTTAGATGATCGACACCTACTTTTCTCATCACATTTTGGTAGTGCAGAGGTTGACAAACAATAAAATGTAAATTTCACCTCTTTCCTTTTGGTCTCTCTATGAACAATAACAGTGGCTTAGCCGAAGCTAAAATGATGTGCAAGCCCCACCAGCTACTAGAGATGGGGTGGGGGAGAGGGGTTGGATTTTGGAGAATATCGATTTACATCTCCTGCATTCTAGGGGTATTTCCAGGAGATATAGTGATGCATTTACGAGAAAATATGCAAGCACAGATGTTGTGGTAAAAGGCAGCTTCCCCACTGAACAAGCATGCAAACCTTATTTACTATATAATAAAGAACAAAAATCATCAGTGGGCTTCCACCATAACTGCAGAATAGTATTAACTTGTCAAATATTAGTTGAGCTGCATGCTATGGCATCCCACTCCTTGATCCGCTGGTGCTGACAAATGACTTATATAATACATACTGTCTCAAGCAAAGGGTCTTAAGCAGGGGCGGATCCAGTATTTCAGTTTAGAGTGGGGCCTACTTAAGGGGTGCAACACACAATCTGAATGGGCACAGATGTTTTTCAGTAGAAATATAGTGGATTTTCATAACATATGGATTTACGTAGGGGGAAGGGCATACCGGCGCCGGTTGATCCGCCATTGTTATAGGCTAATATACATTATTGTGACTACCAGATATCTTTTCAGCAAGGTGGAAACATACACATGTCTTTTAATACATATTTTTATCAAATCATCAACACCTTCTACAAAATGAACGCAACTCTGTCAAAAATGAATGATGTCATCCGAGGAAACTTTCATTTTTTCTCACCAACACGGAATCTTCGTGAATCGGCTGCACGCTTAATTTTAAAGACTTGCCGCTTGCATAGATTTGTTTCATTTGACCATTAAACGTGCAAACAGGCGAAATGTACATATTGATAAAATAATAAATGTTATAACTTACCAAGCTGAACATCCTTCCAGCGGCTGTCGAAATAGCCTCATACACTACGCTGCATACAGAACGAACGAAACGCAAAGCCATGACTATTACACACACGAAATCACTTAGAAAATATGAAAATTGATGTGAAGTTAAATAAACGGCGAACCAGAAATTCTGTAGTACAATTTACTTAACTTGTGTCCAGACGCGAGCGAATGAAGGCAGAACAATAGCCGTAGCTTCTTTTTATAAACTTTGGCTGTCACGTGATTACGGATTATACATTGCCAGGTAACAGATCCCCTCCAGGTAAATGGAGCACACGTGACGCTGTCGCTCAGACAGAACTTTAATCAGGGAATATGATTGAGAAAAATCAACAACATGAAATAAAATAGCAAAGAATGACGAAAAGTTCACTGATTTACGTCCCTTGAATCTGTTATGTAAATACATATTGCCATGATAGATACTGCAAATTTTCCATATACTTATGAACATTGTTACTATACTATATCTTGTTTCAGACTATTACACAATTGTTATTAACAGGTGGGATCGTGTTTACACAGGCCTACACACGTGCATGGTATGTGTAAAGGCTATACGTGCACGTGATAACTGAGTGTTATGGAGTATTATAAACTTTGATAAGATGTGAGTGATACAATGGAAAAAATGCTTCACCTAAATACTTAACTCAATTTGTACTGGTAATTAATCTAGTTAAAAATCAAAATCAATGAAACTATGTGCAGTTTTACTGAAACCAGTCTTAAATCATGACCACCTGGCTGCTTTTTCTAAGATTTAAGTGGGGGTTTTAAGCATATGTCGGTGATAACTTTAAAAAACTAGCAACATCTGATGTTTAACATCTAGATATATTAATTGTAACCGATGTTTTTATAATTAGTACTTTTGTAAACTTGGATGGTAAGGCCCTCCCGGGGTTTTTGAAGATTTGAAGAAGACGGCCATTTATTATCAGAGATCTGAGGAACATTGACCATTACTTTCAGAGATCCAGGGATCAAAGGCCTAATTTGAGATATCTAGGGATATTATCCTTAATTAAAAAAAGTACCTAATTTGATCAATTTTATCAGAGAAATATATACAGAGATAGGCAACTGGAGGCACTTGTCTTAATTTCAGGTGGCACATTTTGGCTTTTTCTAGTTTAGTTTGAACTTATTTATTTTACTTCGATTGTGAAACAAGTTCTTACGACTTGAACACATCAAGCTCGAAGTCTTCCTGGGTGTAACCAGTACTAAGCATATGTGGAAAAAGTGTCGTGCTCAAGGACACCCCACGTAGTCGTGGCGTAAGGATTGAAATACCCATGAATCTCCGATCATGGGTTCGGTGCTTTACCATTAGACCACGTGGCGTTTTCTAAATCATGGAAACACACATCCTCCAGAATCAAACAACATATTTTTGTGATTATGGTGTCAAAAGAAAGGGCTAGATTTGGGAAATTATTTTTTTCTTTTTTAAATTTAAGGAAATGAAGAATTTTACTCTTAAAGTTTTTTGTGTGATCATATTCTCTTTTTAGATCATTTTTAAAATAAGAAAAACGATCAATATGAAACTTTCGCCACCGATGGAAAACTTATTGCTTCATATTTGTACATAATATTTCTATTTTTATTGTGTTTTGTTTAAACGTACATGGTATTTGTTAAATCAAGACTACCGTTTTTGTTTTTTTTGTTTTTTTTCCCGTTAAATTTCAACATATTTCGATTTCAATCCGTAATAATTTAAATTCAGAAGACACATATTATTACTTTATAATTGGAATTGGTCATCATTTTTATCAGCTTTACTTTGGCACCAGATTATTAAATTCAGACAAAGATTCGAAGAGTTATTATAGAAATACTAAAAGTGCCGTGGACATTATATTGCTATTAGCCTGCTAGTCTCTGTAATTAAGTTACTGATTTTATGTATAGTTTTTATACTTGATCATAATTTACTTTTAAAATGATAATTTTATAATATATTACACATAGTGGAAGTCTCCCACACTCTCCAAGAGCTATTTATTTATTTATTTATTCTCTTTAATTCCTTCGGTTACAGAGATTTTATGGTACATGAGCACAATGCAAACATATGAACAAGGTGACAAACATAAAATATGAAATCAAAAATACAAGAACATTAGCAAATTGTAGTAGGCAATAATGAATAATTGCACGTTCGCTCGCTTGCCAGTGGTCATACCCACCTGCACACGCATGCATACAGACACACACGCAGACACAGACACGTACACATTGACAGACACACACACACACACACACACACACACACACACACACACACATATGAAAACAAAAATTCAGAAGACAGTAAACATTTGCATACAATGACATGTCATGACAACATGCACTGGCATCAGATGAATGTATATAGTAATCAAATAATTGTTTCAATCCAAAGCATACATTTTGCAATATATTGAAATGTGTCCAGGCAAAACCTTTCATGCACAGCAGTATTATCGAAGTCCTTTGATGCCTGTCCGAGCAAGCATCTCATCATATTTTCTTTGTCAATATTTATTAATTTGTGACCAATTCTGTTTCCGTAACTTAAAAACACATAATTTATGAAGTCCTGACGGATCGATTGCGTCAATGGGCACGTCGTTATTATATGTAAGTTTGCGTCGTGGTAAATATGTTCACAAAAAATGGCACACACGCGCGATTTTCGGCTGAGTATCTGTCCATATTTTGCTTACAATAGCCGATTTTTTCAAGGAGTTCCTGTTCGAAGCACACGTCCATACAATAGCTGGTTCGATAACAGTTTGTAATGCCACGAACCGTTCAAATACACCTTCAGCGCCCATTCGTTCATACCGTTGTTTATTTTCATACAATTGGATAGCATTTTTTACCGTTCTTTTCCAGCATGTTTTGTTTGAAAATAAACCAGTTTCAATATAACTAATTATGAAATTTGTCAGGTTATATTTATTGAGAAGCTTTAGAATATCAGGTATAAAACCTCTTTGTTTATTATTAGATCTTGTAACAAACATGGACAGACGGCTGTTAAAGATGCGTTTTGATAGTATATCGTGTGGCAAGGTACATAGTTTTTGAAGAAATCCTAATTTTCTTTTATCAATCTCTGATAGTATAGAATACCAACCCGGCATACTCAGACACATCACTGTTCTAGTTCGTTTCTCAAAACCTTGAATGACCTTGGAACAAAATCGAAAAACTATTTCTAGTTGTTCAATGTTTTTGACAGATAGTTTGGACCAGAGTTCTGAACCATAGATTAGAGTTGGGATGCATATCTTATGAATGAGTGATGCTGATACTACTGGATTAACATCGTTTACGTTAAGACCGATAGGCATTATAGAGTAAAAAGACGATGTGGCTATAATCACTGCATTATCAATCATGTCGTTCTGGTTTAGCTTGTCATTTAAATGTATACCAACATGTTTTACATTAGTAACAACATTAACATGTTCCTGTCCCAGGTGGAATTCAGTGTACTGTTTGGCACGCGATCTGTCACCAAAGACTACGATGTTGCTTTTAATGGGGTTAATTATGTATCCCCATCGAGAAGAGTAAATATACACAATGTCTAACATCTGCTGCAAATTAAGAGGAGATATGCAGGAGAGTGTAAGATCGTCTGCAAGAGTGCAATTACCAGTTTTATTACTTAAAATGCACGTTCCCAAATTGCTGCTTTCTAACTCATTTAAGAGGCCATCTATAAAGAGATTGTAGATAAAAGTTGAGAGCGTTCCTCCTTGGCGGACCCCTTGTTTTATCATGAACCAATCCGACTTTATGCCATTTATGTAGATACAACTGTTCATGTTACTATGGGCATCTACAATTAGCCTCCATATCTTTCCCTGTATACCAAATTTATGCAATTTATAAAATATCCCAGGTAACCACAGGGTGTCAAAGGCTTGTTTTGTGTCTAACAGGCATACATATACTTTGCTCCCTAGTTCTATATTGTAGTGTATAGATTCCTGAAGGTTAAATGAGGCTGTGACTGACCCGCGATATTTTTGATAAGCATTTTGTTGTACATTTGCAAATGAGATATTTTTATTTGTTATCCAGCTAACTAACTTCGTATGTATAATCTTTTCAAACAGCTTATATATAACAGGTAGGAGCGTTAATGGTCTGTAATTTTTTGTATCGGATCTGCTCTTCCCGTTATTTTTGAATATTGGGATTATTACACCCTTTTTACTGTTTTTTTGTAATTTTTCTTTAACAATGGTTCGATTAAAAAGTGTCGCTAAAGCTTTGAATAGAGATTGTCCACCAAGTTTCAAATGCTCATTAAATATGTTATCGAATCGAATAATTTAAATATATCTTTATGCATAAAACTTACAAATGTCCTCTGATATCCTTTAATTGAAAATATTGTCTTCCTAGCCTAGGCAGCCAATTTAAACTTAATAGATTTCCACGAGAGTTTAGGTGTAAAAAGTAATCCCATATATTTATATACAGATGTCGTGTTTACATTATTACCATTAAAGGACCAATTTTCATAATTTCGCAGTGGACCGCCATTTCTAAATACTATTATTTCAGATTTATTGATGTTAACCTGCATGCCCGTGTTATCACAAAATTCAGAAATTGCGTTGAGCTGTATTTGTAAGTTCCTTGCTGTGTCCGCATAGTTAGATACGTCGTTCGCAAAAAGTAAGAAAATAATATCTGGGATATCATTAGTAATAAATATTCCATTATGACATTTCTCTCTGAGGAAGGTACAAAGTTCTTTTATGTAAAGACTAAAAATTATCGGCGAATCTAAATTTCTATGTTCACTCTTCCTGTGATAAACTTAATATATAAATGAACAGTGATGCAATACAATTTTGTCTTGCAAACATCTTACTTAGCATGTTCAAAAGAAGGAAACATGCTACATAGAGTCAGTATATTTTAATCATCAACAGTATTTGTAAAGTAAGCATTATCAATATTGTATTATAATTTTCAAGGTATTTTATTCTTAATGTAATATAATATGTAATAATGTAATATATATATACTATATTATTGAAAATTATAGAAAACAAACATGGTGCAGCCAGTGTTAATTAGTTCATTACGAATCTGATTCGTGGTGATACTCGATATTTTAAGACATTTCTTATCAACGCCCTATTGCAATGTACATACATATTATCAGAGAAGTAATAATAATTATCTTATGGAGATATTATGATAAAAGTTGCATTGCTATTTTCTAAATGACAATGCAACGTTTTTTGCGATTAACATTGGCTGGGCTAATTTTAATTCTTGTTTCTAATTTATATAGCTAGTGTTTGATTGAAATTAATATGTTCTATGATATTCTTTTTTTTTTGTTGTTGTTGAATGTTTATATGACACAGTGATAATAGTATAATAATATATTGTGTATGTTGATTTTTTTATAGTAACATGAAGTGATAATAATGTTTTAGTGTCTCGTAGGTCGAAATAAACGGCCTGATATAGAAGTTTTAATGTACATATACTTGAACTTATTTTGATGTAACTTTTATATGGGACACTCTAATAAACTATTAAAGTCTAAAAAAAGTCTAAAGTCTAAATGACGCGAATAATATTTGAGACAATGCCGGTAATGAATACATTTGGATCAACCAGAAAACCGTTTATCTTAAAAACACAATCGAACTGATGAAACAAAACCTCTCAGATCAAGTTCGCCACTATTGGTATGTCATCTAAGTACTTCAGTATTATTAAGTTCAAAATTACAACTAGAACCATATTTGAAAATTCTACCAAGTATTCTGCGACTAGAACTATTCCATTTCCATACAACTGACTATAAATTACCAGTGAATCTGGGAAGATTACCGTACCACTAACCATAGATTACCAGTGAATCTGGGAAGATTACCGTACCACTTACCATAGATTACACTAACCATAGATTACCAGTAAATCTGGGAAGATTGCCGTACCACTGACCATAGATGACCACTGAATCTGGGAAGATTACTGTACCACTAACCATAGATTACAAGTAAATCTGGGAAGATTACCGTACCAATAACCATAGATTACCAGTAAATCTGGGAAGATTGACGTACCACTAACCATAGATTACCAGTGAATCTGGGAATATTGCCGTACCCCTAACCATAGATGACCAGTGAATCTGGGAAGATTACCGTACCACTAACCATAGATTACAAGTAAATCTGGGAAGATTACCGTACCACTAACCATAGATTACCAGTAAATCTGGGAAGATTACCGTACCACTAACCATAGATTACCAGTAAATCTGGGAAGATTGACGTACCATTAACCATAGATTACCAGTGAATCTGGGAAGATTGCCGTACCGCTAACCATAGATTACCAGTAAATCTGGGAAGATTACCGTACCACTAACCATAGATTACCAGTGAATCTGGGAAGATTACCGTACCACTAACTATAGATTACCAATAAATCTGGGAAGATTACCGTACCGTAAACGATATTGGCGATGAGCTACATTATGTCATAAAATGTCCATTTTTTTATACTAAGAGATTTTGATGATATCTCTATGCCATTACTGTCGGTACAATGTCATAAAGTTTCGAGAACGCATGGTCTCATCAGCTCATACTCTTCCAAAACACTGAAAAAATATTAGTACATTTTGCTCGCCATATTAACAATAATTTTCGGTCAACTAATTAACAAAAAACACTTACCTTTCATTTAAACTATGGTTATATCCAAAATAGTAATATTTACTTGTAACATATTAGGTTTTTTTTACGCACAGTCATACGTTTACCATTAACTCACTGGCAAATGACATTCCATTATGACCATAAAATGTCAACGGATGGAAGCACGTTAAGCACGTGGAAATGTGAAAATTTTCCCACACTTGAGAAGACAGTGATTTTAAACATGCCTACCAACACAGCTATAGATGTCACCGTGTCAATTATCATGTTCGTGATTTTAAAGGGAGTATATCAGAAAAAACGCTGTAAAATGTAAAAAAAATAAATAAAATGATTATTAAAATGGATAAAAAAGCATCACATTATCATTAATAAATAAAATCACACTGGTTCGGTATGTCAAATCCATCAAAACGTGACAAAATCGATATTTAAATTGGAGTGGTAAACTTGAAACGAAATATTCATTCTAAAAATAGACATCACTTAAACACTGTTTTCCGACTGGCCAGCGTTTTCCTCTCATAATTTGGTCAGTCCATAACTATTTATATTTTATATTTTGAGCTTAACAATAAATTATTAAAATAAACATCTGCTATGTTCATGTATATTAATCAAGTATAAGTTATTTACATACAAAATAATTAAATAAAAATGTTTACAATAAGAATTTTATTAACATGGTTAGCGTTTTCCTGCTTAACTCGGATTTGGTCAGCGTTTTCTTCGTATTTTAAACTGAAAAATAAGCTGTTAAAACAAAATTCTGATTGATACTTTTATGCATGTTGTTAAAAACATCTAATTTTACATAAAAATATAGCTTTTAAATACAACATTTTTACAATAAATTTGTTATTAATTTTGTCAGCGTTTTTCTTCTTAACTCGAATTTGGTCAGCGTTTTCTTCATATTTTGAACTCAATTTTAAGCTATTAAAACAAACATACGATTATAAACTTTTATGTATGTTATTCAAATACATCTTATTTTACATAAAACATAACTTTAAATAAAAAAAATGTTTACAATAAGAATATTATTGACTCGGTCAGCGCTTTCCGACTGGTAAGCGTTTCCTCGCATAATTCCAGTATAAAGCAGCTGGGTTATGCAATATTTTTCTCCAGGATTAAATTGTTGACTAGATTTGCCTGCTGGTATGTGATCGGTCACCGATTGAAACGCGCGAATGTTGAGGTGACTTTGATATAACCTTCAGAGAATGAGGCAAATCTGTTTCAACACAAATCATAATGTAAACATTCCAAAGATGATAATATTTACACCAGTATTAACCTTCAGCCGAAGTTTGTCTATTGAACTAGCGAGGATAATAATGGCACACGCTTCAAGGTCAAGGTTATGCAATGTTTGTTAATGTTAGAGCTTGCCGCGCGAATCTGAATGACCTTGACTCTAACCACACTATGACCTTGAAGCAAAATCGTATGAACTCAACCCTGATTATACTATAGCCTTGAAACGATGACGTAGGTTGATCTCGATTCTGACATGTGCGCTAATGTGAGTAACCCTGACTGTCCTTGACACTGACCCAGATCTAGGCCTGGATCCACTGGACCCACCTCCACAGAGTCTCATTTGCTACTACTCGTGATTTTTTTACTCCTCAGAGCGGACCAAAATAAAACGGAAAACATACGTTAAAAAAAATTGCCCCCAGGGTCATGGTTTTGAACAAATTTGAGAGGACCACAAACGAACCCTATTTGTCAATGCCTTGTACTACAAACTTTAACCTGCTAAAAACAAAAATTCTAAGCCAAAAAGGGAAATAATTCTGCCAAAATGCAATCAAGAGTTATGGTTCTTATCTCTATGAGTTTACTAAAGGATGTTGAACACACATGTGAAATTTCATCTTCAGATGATAGGATGATGAAATAAGTACTTAATCAAAAATTAAACCTCTAAAAATCTCTAACCAAATTTTCCAAGTACAAAAGAGCAATAACTCTAACAATATGCAACCCAGAGTTACGGTTCTTAACTATGTGCGTTCCATTGATGATACTGAACACACATGTAAAGTTTCATTCATATCGTATGAGTGGTTGCATAGATATTTTACCTGATAAAAAACTCTTACCTGAAAAATTAAGTCTGAAAAGGGCCATTATTCTGCCAAAATGCATCCCACAGTTATGGTTCTTATGTATGTGAGTTCCATTGATGATGCTGAACACACATGTCAAGTTTCATTCATATCAAATTAGTGGTTGCATAGATATCTTACCAAAATAAAAAAAACTTTAACATGAAAAAGGGCCATAACTCCGCAAAAATGCAACCCAGAGTTATGTTTTTTATGTCTGTGAGTTCCATTTATGATGCTGAACACCCATGTGTAAAAAACTTTAACATGAAAAAGGGCCATAACTCCGCCAAAATGCAACCCAGAGTTATCTTTTTTATGTCTGTGAGTTCCATTGATGATGCCAGAGACATAATACACAGTGTATTATGTCTCTGATGATGCTGAACGCCCATGGGAAGTTTCATTCATAACAAATAAGTGGTTGCATAGATAGTCCCCCCCCAGCACACACACACACACACACACACACACACACACACACACACACACACACTGTCCGTTTTATTGTTAATTTGCGGGTACCAGACACTTAAACTGTTTAATGAAAATAAAGATTTTTACAAAATGATCATTTGACACAACTTTATCAATTTCTTAAAGAAACCAAAATGGTTCAATCAAAATACTCTACTACCGATAATGTTTTACTTTAAAAGTTTTACCGAGACCAGTAACCCTGTGAATAATATAATTTGGTAATATTACATTACAGTCATGTTCCCAGAGTTGAACGCAACAAATAGCTGATTTTTATTTAAAGAAATATGTTTTTTTTCTGTTTTTCTAATGCGTATGACTGTTTTCTTTTCTTCTTCATTATTTTCGGGAGGATGGGGCCATTCTCTTCCCCGATAAAAGGGCAAATACGCTATTTACCGGAAACAAAAGGCCCGTGACGGGCTGTGCTGCTTTACTGGCAGATTTTGAAAATAGGATTGATTGATTGATTGATTGATTGAATATTTAGCGTCATTTTTATGCCATCAAGGGCTAACAGACGATCAGTTAACCTAACCACTGTTTCCTGGGATTAACCAGTACTCGAGCACACCCCGTCTCCGCAAGTAACTGATAACTTCCCACTTGAATCAGCGGAGGTCAGTATAGGGTGCCAACTTGTTTTAAGCAGTAGTATTTTCCGTGTGTAAGTTAGAAATACATACATATATGGACGAAGAGACTCACTGCAGTACAAGTAATTCCTGTATACTATCCTCTGCATCCGTCATGTAATAATCAAAATGTTTATTGCCAAAACCAAGGAATTATATAGAGTAGGAAAGGCAAATGATTGGGATTTTGTGAAAGCTGGCGTATTCACGCAAATTCTCGCAATATCTCGTTTTCAATTATCTTAACTTCCTTTCATCTCAGGAACACAAATCAAAATTCTTACATTGCAGAATGAAATTCTCATTAAAACAATACCATTCCCAGCAATTTATGTTTCAAATTGTTGAAGAACTTTTGATAACGTGTTCGAAACATGTTAAAACATCTAAATTTCGATACAACTAACAGTTTATGTAAAAGAAATCAGTCTGTGAATTATGAACCATTAATTGCCAAATTATTAATTCTTTGTGTGTTATTTTATCAACAATTATCCAGTACATGCAAATTTCTTATCCTTCTATACAAGTCTTTGCCGAAATCAAGGACTTATATATAAGTCCTTGCAAACACTCACAATTTCTCACTTACAGTTTTCTAATTAAATGATCAGTTCGATGACTGCAACTGGCATTTCCGTTGGCATATGCCCTATTTCCTACGCCCATATTTCGCCACTTTCGTTCGTTACGCTGCTTTTTTTTTTATAAATAAACCGATTTGGGTACTTATTATTATTATTATTATTATTATTGTTATTCGTCGCTTTCTTCTATAATCAAACTATCAAAGTGCATGTAGGATTAATTATATGACAAGTGGCTGTAGAATGTACGCTGTATGGAATGAACTATATTAAAAAATACTGCTAAAAAAAACCCAACAATATGCTTAAAATTATAGAATTGGTGTAACTTATAAATATAATATTTGATAATGATGACGAAAGAGTTATTAAAATGGTACAGATATGTGCAAGTGATAGTACATGATATTGTTGCGATACAATAAACTTTCATTATGTTTCGGACATTGGTAGTACTTAACGGGGCTAATGACATTCTGGGCTCCGATACGCATAAGCACGGTCAGGGAACTCTCACAACGTGGAGTGATTCGTACGGTGTTCCGTTAGGGCCATCGTGCTATCGATTTGTCAACAGGCATACGCAATGCCACGATAGCACGATGGTGATGACACGATAGTACGATGGCACGATGGTGATGGTACGATAACCGGATGGTGATGACACGATAGCACGATGACGATGACGCGATGACACGATGACACGATGACGATGACGCGATGACACGATGACACGATGGTGATGAAGCGATGCCACGACATCGTCATCGTGCCATCGCACCATCACCATCGTGCTATCGTACTATCGTACCATCACCATCGTGTCATCGTGCTATCGTAGCATCGCCTTCCTGCATTTAAGTGGGATTATTATAATAGTATCGGAAGTGATAGTTATGTCTATATATTAAAATATGTACATATTAGTCATTCAACTCGTTTTGTGTTTATGTGTTTAAATATGCATATAACTGCAACAATGTAGTTTGATGAGAAACTGTGTATAGCCTTATTTTCTTCTTCTCCTTCTTTTTCTCCTTCTTCTTCTTCTTCTTCTATAACTAGAAATGGAAAATCAAGGGGAACGGTTACTCGTGTACCTTATTTTAACACGACAATGAATATATATATATATATATATATATGTATGTATGTATGTATGTATGTATGTATGTATGTATGTATGTATGTATGTATGTATGTATGTATGTATGTATGTATGTATGTATGTATGTATGTATGTATGTATGTATGTATGTATGATGTATGTATGTATGTATGTATGTATATAATAAAATAATTAATGTATCTAAATGAATTCCAGAGTTTTCGCTGTGAATTACTTAATAAAATATCCATATTGAAATAGTGATATGATTATAAATGATGTTGCTGCTGTTTCCTGTCATAATATAAACCGATGTGGTGGTCTAGTTGTCTAGAAGGTCTTGGGTTCGGCATGATACCCAACATGTGCCAGCACTGAACAGTTGTTGAAAATGACAATAAACACCCAACAATACAATACAATACAATGTATACATGTATTAAAATATCACTTGAACACAGATCTTGTTCACTCTTCTCTTACCATTTGATTGTTGAGTTGAGTATTTAGCGTAATTGTTATGCCATCGAGAGCTAACAGACGATCAGAGGGTCGTGGATTTGATCCTCCGCCACGGTTATGTGTGAGACGGACACTATATCCGTATATGCTTAGTACTGTTTCTACCCAGGAATACACCGAACGTGATTTGTTATAATAACTTGTGTCACAATCAAAGTGAAATAAATACATTTTAGGTAGTTGTTAACAGACGATCAGTTAAACTCAGTTGCGCAACTAACTGATATCTTTCACGTTTGAAACGGTATAAGAAATAATAAATTTGGACGACTTGTCTTTTGATGGGACGAGTTGTCTTTAAATAGGGGACAAATTGTCTCGAAACTTGTCTCAAAATGTGAGACGAGTTGACTTTGGGACGACTTTTGAAACAGTGGTGAGTGATGAATGACAATGAGACTGATTGTCGTTTATCAGTCATCACGGAGAATGTGTTGTAGATTACTGTCGGGTATTCAAACTCATGGCACCTGGATTGACAATCAGACATGCAACCAACTGATCGAACACACCGTGTCCAAACGTTTCCGGAGGAGGCGGTGGAGGTAACGTTGGATGACGGTGGGGTAACGTTGAATGGCTGTAAGATTCGCGATCAGCGGTAAGAAAACTATCTTTTTTAACTACTGTTGATAATTTTTTAAAAATCTGAGTCGAGCAAGATGATGTCGTATCATTTCTGATCACTCGACAGCCATCGAATCTGTGCAGACTATAGCCGTTTTCTTCATTATTCGGGAAGTACAAGGAATTGTCTGTGTAAACATTAGCACGAGTGTTTTAAAAGTGCGAAAATAGTCTTGTTACCGAACATAATTTGATATATCATTTTCTTGTATAAGCAACACCCTCCTCAACATTATATTTTTACCCCATTCGGTCTTTTACTGGTATCAAATTAATTTAATGACGGCTTTATGGTGAAAAATCAGTGTAACGATGGAGGAGCTGGTGGAGCTGTTTGAAAGTTGCGTAACGCTGGAGGATGGTGGATTTACTTTAAGCCATTTTTTGTAGTTTTCGATACAAACACGTGTCTGCTCGATTGCCAATATAATGTAAAACTATTACAATATGTTACGACGATGAAATAGGCTCACATAAGACAAATCAAGTTAAAAATGCCTTAAATGCTTATATCACACGAGACATCGATTTTATCAAAACAACCACACGGAAAATTCTCAATATGTTATGTATATATTGAGATCGTTTAAGGAATATCATAGTGCTTTGTCTTTAATACTTTAGTGAAAAATAGAGAGGAAATGAAGTAAATGTTTTATTTAAACGTCGAATTTAAAGCAACATGCATTTTACCATGCGCAGGTCACGAATAGGTGCCATGATCGTTACTGACTATCCTTCCGGTGCTGTAATGTATGACTTAATGCCATATATATATAATATACTAGCCGAAAAAAGAAACTGTGCATATGTAAAATGTTCATGTATAGCTCAATTTTATAAATTAAAGCTTGAAACTTTACACAGGTAAGTTGTGTATCCCTCTCAGTCATTTACACTGGTCAGTGCATGAGTTGCACGGGTAGTTTGTCTGTCTGGCCAACGGTTTTTTTCGGCCAGCAGTCAATCGCAAACACGTTTGTCGCCTAAACCTGTGTAAAAGCATAGTGTTGATACCTGTAAGACACAAAACCAGCATAATTTTGAAAAACGTCTTTGATACGCCATGCCAAGGTTGAATGAAACTGACAGATGCCGCGCCGTAGGCATGATTGAAGCAGGTGTACGTCATACTGACGTTGCCAGACAATTTGGTGTGCACCGAAATACTGTAAACGCCTTGTGGAGACGGTACCAACAGTTTTGGACCATCAGAGAACGGCCTCGGTCAGGACGTCCACGCGTAATGTCTAATCGCCAGGATACGTACATCCAGGTCGTTCATCTCTGTAAACGATTCAGAACTGCTACTTTGACGGCTAGAAGTATTCCTGGCTTTAGAAGAATAAGTCCCAGAACGGTACGTAATCGATTGCTTGAACGAGGCAAACGTCCACGACGTCCAGCCATACGCACGGTCAGGGAACTCTGTTACAACGTAGAGTGATTCGCGACGACAGTTTGTCGCATATTCACGTCGACAGTATTATTGTTTTGTAAATTTTGTCACAGTTGCTAGTCGATAACGGGGACATAATGGCTGATATGTAAATATAATCAAACCTATGAAGCATATATTTGATATTCCGGAGAATATAGTGTACTATAAGTAAAATACGATCAAATTGAACATCTGATTATGAATATTTCTTCAAGTTTAAATTTTTTAAAATGTCACAGGTTTGTGACAACAGGGTAACGGAGGAATGTCGATTCTTATTTTAATGTCACGGATTCAGTGTCGATAGTTTTAACAATGTAGAATAGTGCAACCCTACGCCAATACTGCCATTTACACGTACAGAGGCTGTGTAGGACCTTATTATTCCCAGATCATATTCCTCACCGGTCTGGGAAAAATAGGATCCTATTCCTCACAGTTTCAAACTGTGACATATATGATTGACCAAAATGGTAGTAAACAAGAGAATCATATTCTTCACAGATTTTGTCGATGGCATTGCTGTTTGTAAATTTGATAATAAAACATATAATAATAAAAGGAACTAAACACTAATAACAATAATAGTATGATACAAGTAATACTAACAACAACAACAACAACAACAACAACAACAACAACAACAACAACAACAACAACAACAACAACAACAACAACAACAACAACAACAACAACAACAACAACAACAACAACAACAACAACAACAACAACAACAACAACAACAACAACAACAACAACAACAACAACAAGGTTTATAAGAAGGGGTAGTAGTAGTATAAGGAGGAGGAATGTCAGTAGTTGGTAGTGGTTGTGATGGCGGCGGCGGTAATTGCAGCAGCAGCAGCAACAGCAGCAGCAACAGTAGTAGCATACGCAATAGTAGTTGCTGTATATTGAACTGATTCGAGAAAAAAGTTTGCGGGTGTATATTGCAGGGACATTATAACTGCCCGGCTTAACTGACGTTAAAGACATATTTTATCAATCGGACAGGCTTTGGTATACCGGCTGACCGACCGACGGGACGACCACCTACCGACCGACTGACATGTACACAATAAAAACTGTATGCACTTCTTTGAAAATGCATAATTAATGTAATGAGTTATTAATTCTAACGAAAGCCTTATACTAGTTGTACGTTATATTTGGGCCAGCTAAGAAGTTAAATTATATTTCCCCCAACCCCAAACACCTACAATAACCACTACTACGCCAATGAAAAAACAACACCAACAAATCTTTAAAATTTTGTCTTTATCTATCTTGTTCGGATTGTGACCCCGGAGGTTGAACTGTTACACTAACGTTAAAGCTCGACCACATCAGGCAGGCTCAGAACAGAACTATCTTTAAACCAAAGCTCTGCTTGCATTGTGGTATTCACTGTTGGTACAAAATTTATCCGTTGAAAGTGTTGGAAATACATTTTCCAGTACATATTTTTATGAATATAAATTGCTTATTAAGAAGCTCTCACAATTTAAGTATGCCATACTTAGTTTGTGCAATTTACTTATAATTTCAGAGATGTTATAATGTATGAATCTTGGTCAATGACGATATCTTTTAGGTACAACGAACGTAGTCTGCTCTTTTACAACATACCAACAGTATTATGATTAATTAATAATTACAGTAGAAAAATATAAAAATAGTAAATACGATTGTAGAGTGGTTGACAATACGTTGCGGGAATGGACGGATTTCACACATTCCCGCGTCTGTTTTTAAAAACACATAAGTAACCCGTATACATCATCGGAAAGTCTTGATTTAGTTCAGGAACCAGTCTATCTTTGCAAATCCTATTCATGATTACTTATTCAAGCATTTCTTTTAAGCACAGGGCGTCTGAATTTCACACTCGATAATCAAAGGGATCGGACCTAATTTGAACAGTGTCGGTAAAAGATCACTACATATACTGTATTGCTACATACCACATATCAAAGGTACGGGCATTGCAGTTTTAGACAAGAAGATTTTCATATACATGTATAAATGAAACGTTTGACCTCTGGGGCGGTGCCAGATTTGAAAATCGTTGTCAAGGATCAATTTATGGTGCTACATATTTACCAAATATAAATGGGTTCAGACAAGACGATATGTTTAAAAAATATTTACGACGAACATTCATCGGATATATGTTGATCACAATATTTCACATTTGGCATTTCGTACTCAGGTGAGCGGAAAACAATTAAGCGAACAACAACGCCAACAACTACCACTATTACGCATACGAGTACCATTACAAACAAGTGCCACCTCCAATTATTGCGGAAGTACTGCGTCCAACAACGGCACGTATATCTCCAACAATAAAACAAACAACAATAATAATTATTTCATTTAACACATCTTAACTTTATCTATACCGTAACAGGCGCTCAGATGTAGAGGTCCCGGGTTCTATCCTCGGTAGGTGAACGTTCTCATAGAACTTTTCTCATGATGAGTTTGACCCAGGAAGCGGACTCGAGAGTGATTAAAGAAACTGCTAGCTTTCTATTTTAATGGAGCTAGTATGAAATGGTATGGACTATATACGAATACAACGACTGCTATAATAACAACAAAAAAAAAAGCCAACAACTACCTTGTCTGCGCATAAATCAACCTACCATTTATCGATAGCAAGCAAAACAATGCCTATACAATTCACAACAACAACCATACTGCCATATACCACTACTTTTACACTTACTATTACGCTGCCAACAAGAATGATTGCTATTTCCACTTTTACAGCATCAGTCAAGTCGAGAACTAACAGCAGCATCAGCAAAAAACAAAAAAAACAACAACAACAACAACATAATCGATGATTCTTTATAACTATAATATAAACGCATACATGTATAGCAACAAAATATGTCTGCAATACCGACAATAGCAATCTGTGACAAATGTGACTCAGTTTTAAAAAGGTAATTTGTTGCTGAAAAAAATCATGCAATTTTTGACCTGTGAGGAATGTGATTCCATGGTACATACAAAACCGACTTCGATCATAAATTTCCCAGGACCTGTGACATATATGCTCGAAATGTGTGACAAATGAGATCTTATTTTTCCCAGCTGTGAGGAATAGGATCCTATTTTTCCCAGGTGGGAAGAATATGATCTGGGAAAAATAAGGTCCTACAGGCTGTCTGGCATATAATTTTAGAGCATTGTCGTTATGTTACGGATTAAGTCTGTGCAACTACACAGAAGCAAAACAATATCTGGGTATTTACAACCCAATAGCAATAGTCATTTTTCGTGAGACTTCCGCTGGTAATTTAAAACTCTACATATAACGAATCATTTAAGGGAAAAAATGTCACTTTTATACGTGTTTCCATATTTACGTTTTGAGTGATGTATTTATCCAGCTCACCGATTGAGTCATGTCTTGATCTCAATTAACTGCCCAAGTTTGAGACTCGGATTAAAATCTTCCGTTATTCTCCATTATTCGTTTTCTTTTATCTAACAAATAAGAAATTTAATTAAGATTTGAACTTGGAACTTTTTCAAACTTTTCTGGGTTAATAAAACACAACACATATGGTAACGTTATATTCGTTTTTATGAAATAATAAAACAAAATGTACACAAAAACTATCATGATCTGCAGGGGAAAACATGAAAGACAAGGGAACGCGAATACTCGCAAGTATACTTGGGATTATGGAGATGTGCTTATTTACACATGTCAATATATCGTACATTTGACCCACACTCCAAATAAAATAAATCTTGTATTTATGTGTTTTATACGTTTTATATGATTATATGATCATTTGGAGGTAAAAAAGATGTTGTAATATTATCTTATATAGGCCCTACTCAGCAAAAAAAAAAAAAAAAGAAACGTCCCTCTTCTTTATATCTGCTGTAGCTCTGTCTATGTTTCATGCCCAATGTACATGTATTTTTTACCCCGGCGATGTTGAGAATAAGGTCATATGCACCGTGTACATAGCACTTAGTGCTCAGAACATTCATTTCCACTTTTTCCACGTGCACACGCGGTCGACAGGTTTTTCAGTCCACGTCATACGATTCATGCAATAAAGACCGATATGATTTTTTTAGTTTTTCACAGTTTTCAACATGCAACGGATATCTGAAAACGGACGCAATAAAATGATAGTGGGTGGGGTAACGGCCATGGTGGTCGCATTCCAGTTATGGTGCTGTCGCAAATAGAATGAGCGACTTGAGGCACGTTTCCATTATACCTGAACTGTTTACAGTTCGCAGCGACTTCGTAAACGGTAAACCTGGAGAGACAAAGACAGGAACCGTACTAACGTCGGTGTCTGTTGCCAGCTAGGTACCTTCGCTGCTGGGCAGCATGGCGTTTCAGTACAGATTTTTCATTACCGTTTGTGACGTAACTCCCAACTAATCAGAGTAGCGCGGCGCCCATACACTAGAACTGGTCAAATAATGACCCGACGTTACCTCGCTGCCATGCTTTTATGGAGCTAAATGGCAGCCCATGTTCACCAGGCAATACTTGACCCTGGTCAATGTTTACATGGCCGGAATTTTCTCTTGATCCTTGCAAAAAATAAGAATATCTGGGTCTTAAAAAATGATAATCTCTGTGATTTGGCTCAGGCGTTGCTACGGTGATCGAGGAATTTGCCAAATGCATTGGTTTTGCGTTACGTTACGTCGAGACGCCGTAAAATTATTGAATACATACCTGCAAATGGTAGCTTGACAAATTTTTACTCAAACTCAATGACCTAAACGTTACATAACGAGTGTCTGATAGTTTGTGATTTTTTATTTTGACCCCCCCCCAGCCCCCCCCCCCCCCACCCCCCTCCAACACACACATCGACTTCCCTGTATTATCACTATGAAAACGTTCGTGCTAGCCAGACTAAGCGAATTATATCAATCCGCAAATAATTGAACGGTTTTGGTACATGCCTCATTTCCATTTTCGTTCAAAGATTCTCGTTCCTGGAACGATGTCATCGGCAGAGGAAAGAAGTTAACATCTACTGACAGTCATGACATTTAATGTAAAATGAAATGTTTTATTTTCGAAAATCTGAGCTGTTTCATTGGTGGCTGAGAAAGGACATCTAATCAATGATAGGTTTTCATTCAAATCAAAATACAGAGAGAATCTTCGCCAAAAGATATGTCCATTCCTGTCATTAGTGTCGACTAGAATCTGTGACACTGTAGAGAAGAATCCGTGACATTTAAATCAACATCGACACAAATCGTAACGCCACGCTGCAACAGGATAACGCTCACCCGCACGTCGCGTGAGTCGTCACCGACTTCTTTATCCGGAACAATGTGAATGTGCTGCCCTGGCCTGCAATGTCACCGGATATGTCGCCTATAGTAATCTTCTCCACTCGTGCCATTGGCGCTAACAAGTTGGATACTGCTACTTCATTATTAAGTACTTCTACTTTGAAACATTTTGACAACCCTGGGTTCTACTGGTCAAAGGCCAACAGTGCTTATGTCCTGATAAATTGTCTGTCGTCCATTAACCTTTTTTTTTTTTAGACATGATAGCACTTTCATTAAGGCCTAGAACTTAGATATTTTACATGTAGCATTGAATGGATGTTCCGTAAAAGATTTGTTTAATTCTGGTCCCTTGAGTCAAATTTGAGGCTGCCACAGGGGTCACTGTTTTACATAGGGAAAATGTTGTAGACGCAATAGCATCTCATTTTTCATTGATCTTGGACAAGGTCTTGCACCAACATGATTCGACCACAAATGCCCCCACAACAAGGCTTATTTAGGCACATGTTAAGCAAAATTTTGAAATACATACATTTTCTCTGAAAGCTCAAGGCTTAAATATTTATGTATAGCATTGTATTGTGGTCTCCTAAGAGATTTGTTCAAGCAAAACTGATAAAAAACATTTTCTCTGAAATGTACATCTGTCCATTTGTTGCCTAGTAGAGCAATTCAGGCCCTCTTGGGTCCCTTGTTCATTCATACATTTTATTTTCGTATTATTATGAAGCAATTTTGACTTTCACATATTTCTGTCTCTACCTATAATATATCATACCATGTTTAATATCAAAATGATTGTCTTTGTGTGCATGATGTAAATATTTAATCTTTGATTAGCAAAAGTGAACATATTACCATGATTATTTGTTAAATCTACAATTTATGTTTTGTTAAAATTTCAAATATGCCAACTTAACTTCATCAATTAACTCAATATGTTCAAAACCAGAAAATTTTATTATTTGTTTAATATCTATTAATTATCACTTCCCCTTTGACATATGGTTTTACACCTTGATGAGAAGAAAGTCTTTGATGCCATGTTCACACCTTCAAAGTCAACAATAACTTTGAGTGCTATATTCTGGATTGTCAGATGTCTGACAAATCTAGAATTTTATTCAGGCCGTAATTTTCATCATATATCCCAATTTTTTTTTTGTATTTTGATTTGTTTCTAGTATAGTCTTAGTTTATCTTTTGTAGCACTTAGTTCCACTATGTGCAAAAAAAAACAGTTTCTAGTGGGGGACAGGGTGGAAACCACAATGCAGTCCACATATATTTATGTGTGGCCTGGGTTGTGGGCTCATGCGGCCTCCCACAGCTGAGCCATGTATACCCAAAGAAAAATGCCAAAAGAGAATAGTATAAATATAGATAAATTGATTTGCAGATTAATATAAGTCTTGATATAAATATGAATTGGCTGGTGGAAAAATATATTTCTTATTTTTACCATAAAAAAAATTAACTTTTATTGTAAAGGAAATATACATGTAATGTTGATATCAATATGACATACAGAGAAAAATATATGCTGACCCTGGGGATAGATACTATACTTTATATTATCAAGGGACCTGGCCCAGTATCCCAACACGGGTGATGAAATTAACTTACAGGGCCCCAAGATTCAGTGGAATAAAATGATTAGCAATATTATTTAGGCCTGGGCCTGACCAAGCGGCTAATTAGCTCTATCTTAATTGCAACAATATAATATATATTACTTAAAATGTTGTATATAATGTACAAGTTTTTTTTTAATAATTTATTGTCTATTTTACAAACCCTAAATTGGGCCATTGTGTATATAAGGAAACAGGATTAAAATCCATTATTCTTAGTAACTTGTCTTAAAATATACTATTATTTTAATAAGATATTGTTGCAATCAGGAAACAGCTTTTTACCCTACACCACATAAATTTCATATAGTTTGTGTATTTTCTACAAAGATTCACTGGTCACCAAGTGCTTTTTGTTTGTGTAGTTTTTATTTACCCTCGCACTTTGAACTGGTCATTTTGGCGAGCATGAACAGATGATTAAAAAATAAATTGATGAATATGAATGACATATGAAGGATGAGTAATGATATATGACGATTATATACATATTTGCTATTTTACATATTTATTAATTACATGCGGTAATCATCCTTTCATTTTAAGTGCGAGGGTAAATAAAAACTACTCACACACTTTACTTAATATATTATATGTTTTATACACATCTCAGCATTTTATTTACATGTTTTTATTAATATATAATGATTATAACATCTAATAATCATTGAAATAGTAACGTAGATCAAGTTGACAACAGGACTATATGGCAACTCCGTATTTATTACACAGCATTGAGTACAATTTTAGGGAATATCGTGGTTAGGAAATGCCAGGATATTCATTATAGAATTACACCAGACTACTTAATAAATATATAGTGACCAACTTTTGCTAATCAGTTCTCAGCAGATCTGATCTGAGGGGTATCGGGTTTTTTAAGATATTTTTTATAATGGCGCTTTTTAGTTACGATCAATCTTCCAGGTGCTTCTTTACAAACATCACAATTTAATCAAAATATTTTTTAACACAATTTTAGTCCTATTGTGTACCACTATGTGATACACCATGGGAGATTAGCGGTGGTTGGTCACATTTTAATAATGTGGTGTACTATTAAAAAATATTGCAAGGCTGACAAATACAAGACGATTAACGAAAACAGACTAATATATTAAATCCCGGACACTTAACTATAGATACCTGTGCAGCCACAATTAACTTAGGTCACCTACAATACCAGCAACAATAATAACATTGGTGAGGGTTTTATGGCACACTCTAGTCTGTTGATATTCTTATATTGACAATTTCTGTGGGTATGTGGTATACACAGTTGCTAACAATATTGTTTAATAAAATTTTACCATAGCAACCGAGTACAATTAGTGTGCACAGATATACAATCAATAAAAATCATTTCTGTTGAAGGTTCAGGTTAATTTGGATTCTTTTGATACCATTAGCAAATTTATTTGCGCTATAAACAAAAGTGTCTGGCCTAACATATAGGTATTGCATATAGTAAACTACCATAACAACATTCACCCACACAACACAACTGATTAACTCATTACTTGGCTGCACAAGGTCGAGAAAAAGAATTAAACTCCTAATAATTAATCGTCCATTTTTAGCCATCAAAGAATGTCTCGTATAAAATCTGCATAAATATTAGTCATTTGAATAATCAAATAAACTACTAGTTAAAACATATATCTATATATTTATATATTAAATAAAATATTAAACACTTAAACCTCATACAAATCATCATCATTATTTTATCATAAATCATCGTATTTTTTAATAATCATCTAATATTTTTAAATAATCATCTTATCCAGCTCTCCAAAATGACTTGCTTCAAAGCGCGAGGGATAAATTAATACTTATACATACAAACAGAAAAAAAAACATTAATAGAATAAGAATATAGGATAGCTTTGTGCAGAAAATAGGAAAAACTTTGTGTTATAACTTTGTGATTAAAAAAAAAATTAATAGATTAACTTTGTGATAAACATAACTTTTTGACTACTGTGTGATTTCAGAATTAAAATATAACAACTTTGTGAATATATCTTAAGTGAAAACTTTGTGGTCCATAAACAGAACTTGGTGATTTTAAAGATAGTGAATTGGAAATTAAGGACCTTGTGAACTAAGTGATGTGTACTTAGTGAATATTCAAAGTGAAATAAGGACTTCCAAGTTTATAATTTAATTTAACTTAGTGACCATACCTGATATTTCTTTGTGTAAATGTATAACTTTCTTAAAGGTTGTGAATAATACATAACACTGTGCATACATTTGTAAATATCTTACTTTAAGTTTTAAACATCTTATTAAAAAGTGTTAACTTTCATTTGGCATTTTGTTCATATCTACTACAACCGCACATCATGGATTACTACTGTCCCAACGTTATGAGTGGAGCATTTTCCCCTCATAATAGATTATTATAATTTTAGTTTCCTTTTTAGCTCTACTGGCCAAAGGCCAGAAGTGCTTATGCGATTGGCGCGTTGTCTGCCGCCCGGCGTCTGTCGTCTGTTAGCAGCACTTTCTCTTAAACCACAAGGACCAATTAAACTGAAACTTCACATGGGTGTTTCTATTGCATAGGAGACTATAACCGAAGATTTTTTTTTTCGATCTGAAATTCAAGATGGCCGCCATTACTAAAAATAGTCCAAAACTAAAAAAATCTTCTTCTCATGAACGGCCCAACAGATTTTCAAAATGTTTATGTAGTAATGATGACCAACTATAGTATTGTTAGATTTGTTCAAATGGTGTCCCTAGGGTTAAATATGACCCCGCCCCGAGGGTTCAATTAGGGGACACATGTCATTATAATATTTTTTTTTTTTTTTTTTTTAAAATGGAAATGATTTTGCCTATATCTTCACAGAAGCATTGTTTGGTGAAGGAGGTTAAGATTTGTAAAAATGACTGGGTTCCACTGTCTTAAGGGGTCAGGAGGGGCCCCAAAAGGGTACAAATTGGGAATGACTAAATTCGTTTTCTTAAGAACCGGTATGTCAGATTTGTTCATATTTGGCATAAATTATCCCTATGTGTAGGGGTTTGATTGCAGATAAGAATTTAGGGGCTAAAATTTATAGGGGCCCTGTAAGGGGACTTAGAATTTTACATAGGGATACTATGGGAAAACAGAAAATTCTCTTTTTCTCTCATCTGTTCTGAAACCACTAGGCCAATTAAATTGAAACTTCACATGGATGTTTCTATTGCATTATTGCATAGGAGACTATACAAAAGATTTACTTTTTCTATCTAAAATTCAAGATGGCCGATGTTTCTATTGCATAGTAGAATTTCAAAAAGTGCTATGGCCACTATGAGTCAGTAGAGCATCCTCAGGCCCTCTTGGGCCTCTTGTTTATATTTTCATGGAAAATGATGATAGATACAGAAGAAAAAATAACAATTATTTTTTATTTCTTATGACTGAATAGATTGATGTGAATGTATTTTGGTATGATTTGTTGTTGCTGACATAACGGTGAATACTTATGTGTATGTCATGGTCCCCACCCCCATGAGGTCTTAGGGACGGGGCCAAAATAGCCAAATTCAAGGTAGACTTTAAGAATCTTCTTACTATTATAGGAAGCACTCAGAAACAAGTTGTGTGCATGATTATTGACGACTATAAGTCCTTTATCAATTTGTAAATTTCATGCCTCTGGTTCTCATGGTTTGGCTCTGGGGCGGGGCCTACTTTACTAAATCTATATTTATGAGAAATTGATAAAAAACGTTATTTCTAACAACTGAATACACTTATGTGAATGTTTTTTGGATAATCAGGTGACCGTTAAAGCCCATGGGCCTCTTGTATATTATATGTAATGTGTATACATGCATAAATATTTATTTTCCAGTGACAAACTGGTATGGAACATTGCTGAGAAGTGAGACATGGAATAATATAGCTCAGTTGGAAGAAAAGTAAACCTTGAAATAGATGGTACAGTTATATCCCTTAAACCTGAAGAGAACAAGTGACACAATTATGCACTGAAGTTCAACATTACATGCTGATGAGATGTCAGTTATACACATGAACTTTTTTTCGGAAAATGTGCTGTTGTATCCGACTGATATTGCTATGATAATGGTGAAATTAAAAGGGAGTTTACAGATTATTTGCTACATATGTTATGAGAAGGAAGTATTTACAAAAAGGAAACTGCAGACTAACAACATTGTGATGCTCCTGTTGGAAGACAACAATTACTGTGACTGATCGGTTACGCGTCTGACTATCAATCCATGGGTCGTGAGTTCGAATCCCCTGCCTGGCAACAGTCTCCGTGATGATTGATATACGACATTGTTACTCATTATCATTCGTCTCTCACCACTGATTCAAGTGGGAAAGTTATCAGTTACTTGCGGAGATGGTGTGTGCTCAAGTACTGGTTAATCCCAGGAAACAGTGGTTAGGTTAACTGATTGTCTCTTAGCCCTTGATGGCATAAAAATGACGCTAAATATTCAATCAATCAATCAATCAATCAATCTGATTTAAGAATCTTGTATGTAAAAGTGAACCATCAATGAAAGAAATCTGCTTTCTCATCATGATCGATATAAATTGTGCTTAGATTTATTTCATTGTTCATTATTATTCGCTCTCATGAGCCAATAGCTCTTGGGTTATTATGTGATCAGCTTGTGTCAGTCATATTATTTTATTTGTCTTTCAATCTTTCATCCTTTGCTATCTATGGTAGTTTTTGTCTAGAGCATGCAATGAAAGACACAGTATGTTTACAAAATAATGAATTGTGATGTCTGTCCCATTGAGTACAATGATAAACAGATTTTTTTGATAGTTTTAAACAAATTTAAAAAGGATTAATGGAGGGAAGTAAAAAATAAATGAATACATCAGGTAGATGTACAAATAGATTGTAGAGATTTGTAATATTTTTGAAATATAAACAGTTGCTGTCATACCTTTTTCATTATTTGTTTGTATGGCATTTTATGACTTATAAGCTCACCTTGCCAAATGCTTTAAATGAACTATAATTCTGATTACTTTTTGTCCGTCTGTCTGTCAACAATTTCTATAAAAAATGTAGTATTATTTTCATGAAAAACATACATATTTTAACATATTTTAAACTTGCGTGGTACTATTTCCATGAAAAATCATATGTATTCAAACGTTTGTTAAACGCACGTGGTACTATTTTCATGAAAAATGTAAGTTGTTTTTTTAATGAAATTATTCTCTATTAAATATCTCTATTTCCGTGGACTGCAGTATACAATGTTCTCTTTAAAAAAGATAGTGTTTCAATGGTAGATTGATTAACATTACAATGTAATTAGTTTGGGATTTAAATCCCAGCTTAGACTATAGTTTTGGTATTTTATATGTTCCTGTTTAGTATTACAACTAGATTGTAGGAGAGTCTGGACAAGAACTGAAGAGACCTTATGTCCAGATTGTATATTTCATATTCAAACCTGTGTTAAGCAGCCAGTCTAGGGTAATGAGCAAAAGTGACCATTTGAGGTTGTTGCTTAATACAGGCTAATTTAATCTAAAACATAGAAATGGGAAATAGAAAATATGATTGCTTATGACAGGTGGCTGCTTAATAAAGGTGGTCGCCTCCACAGGTTTGGCTGTATTTGGATACTTCAGCTGCTAATTTGGGAATTTAAGTACATTTGTTCAGTCATGCTTTTATGGTGACAGTTTAAATATAGTATTCCTTGGTACATGGGAGATGGAGGTCCAAATTATTGACATGTCCAAAGACTTCTCTTAAATTGTTTTTCTAGTCAAGTGACCCTGAAGTTCCAACATTTGATTAATCCTGTCCAGAGAAATACATTTAAGTCATTGTTTAACATTTAAACCATAAAAACACAACTACTGCTTGAATACAGCATGAATGTCTGGTGTTTAGAATTATACAAATGGCTCTTGCGGTGGCAGAGTTGTCCAAGGTGGTGTTGTCAAATGACCACTTACTTCTCACCGCTTAAATTGTTGGTTAATTCCCTGCTCCGGTGGACAGAAAACATTTTGTGTGAAAATTAGGAGGTAACTTGCAGAAGAATAGTGGCTCTACCGAGATTCATTACTAGGTATTCTAGGTTTGATTTGAAATTGGCGTTAAACCCTATTAAAATAAATACTGGCTATCGACACAGTGTAAATTATAGTATAGACTTTGTTTATGTTACAGGACAAGAAGAATATGCAGCCAGTCTGACTCAATCCGGAACTATTTGCTTAAAAGGCAAACACTCTACTGACTCAGATAACCAGACCGCTGACATATAATATTTGTTTTCTAACAGGTTAGGTACACACTGTGACATTTAAATTATACAAAAACAAATTAATAACAAGAGAAAAAATACATGTCAGGAGGTCCTGAAAACATTTTGTGACCAGCACCCATTTATGATAATATAAATGTTTGTTTATGTTTGTATTATATGTGAAGGTGTATTTTTAAATATACTAGCGGAAAAAAGAAACTGTGCATGGGTATAATATGCTATAACTTAGGAGATATATAAGAAATCGCAAAAAAAAAATCAACAGGGTTTTATCTGACCTTTATTTAACACCAGCTGAGTTGATATGGTTATTGCATCAGCAGCGTCTTGGATAGAGATCAGTTTTCAGAGACGGTCTCTAAACAAAGTTCATCTCATCAAAACCGTGTATGTCCATCATTGGAATCGATGCATGTCGGCAACGACGCTTCATTGATGCGACAAGTGTGCATAAAAATGCCTGGGGAATCTCACAAGCGCACGTGACAGATCAGGTAATGTCAACGGCTGATTTTGGAAGCGACGTAAGCGACGCTGCATCTCATCATACACGTGTTCTATAGGCGACATGTCCGGTGACATTGCAGGCCAGGGCAGCACATTCACATTGTTTTGGATCAAGAAGTCGGTGCCGACCCGCGCGACGTACGGGCGAGCGTTATCCTGTTGCAGCGTGGTGTTACGTTGCTGCACAAATGGAAGGACGTGAGGCCGTATGATTTCGTCACGGTATCTGATGCTTGTAAGTGTGCCGTCCACACCACAAGAGCTGTTCTGCCACGGGATGATATGCCACCCCACACCATGACACTACCTCCGCCGAATGGACGTCGTTGAATCACACAACTGTCATGGAAACGTTCACCAACACGACGGTACACTCTAGAACAACCGTCGCTGCTGTCGAGATGAAACCTGGACTCATCCGTAAAAAGAACACGTGTCTAGTCCTGTTGCGTGAAGTGTATGTGTCTTCTACACCAGGCAAAACGTGTTACACGATGACGTTGCTGGAGAACAGGACGTATGGCTGGACGCCGTGGACGTATGCCTCGTTCAAGCAATCGATAACGTACCGTTCGAGGACTAATTCTTCTAAGGCCAGGAATACTTCTAGCCGTCAAAGTAGCAGTTCTGAGTCGTTCACGGAGATGAACGACCCGGATGTACGTATCCGTGCGATTAGACGTCAAGCGTGGACGTCCTGACCGAGGCCGGTCTCTGGTGGTCCCAAACTGTTGATACCGTCTCCACAAGGCGTTTACAGTATTTCGGTGCACACCAAATTGTCTGGCAACGTCAGTATGACGTACACCAGCTTCGATCATGCCTACGGCGCGGCATCTGTCAGTTTCATTCAAACTTGGCATGGCGTATCAAGGACGTTTTTCAAAATTATGCTGGTTTTGTGTCTTACAGGTATCAACACTATGCTTTTACACAGGTTTAGGCGACAAACGTGTCAAAACGAAGACGTTGGCCAGCCAGACAAACTACCTGTGCAACTCATGCACTGACCAGTGTAAATGACCGAGAGGGATACACAACTTACCTGTGTAAAGTTTCAAGCTTTAATTGATAAAATTGAGCGATACATGAACAGTTTTACGTAGGAATACAGTACTATGGGAAATGGAAAATTCTATTTTTTTCATCCATTTATGACTTTTTTTTATTCAATTTGAGTTTTGAAGCATCATCTAGTCGTGACAATTTTCCTCTGTTCCTCATAATAACCTTTCTGTCAAACTTGTTCATATATTATATAAGTTATCCTAGGCATCAGCAAGTGATTGAAGATTCTGCAAATCAAGGGGCTGGGATATACTTTGGACCCTGTATAAGGTGACATTTACTTCTACATAGGAATATTATTGCAGGAAAGTGATATTTGAGGCGCCAGACTTTCTGGCAATTCCTTCAGTATCAGTAGGTTAATTATCTGTTGCACATTCCATATTCACCAAAGAACTGCTTCCTCATGATTTCATACTACTCAAGAACAACATCGCAATTTAATGGAGTGTAGCGAAGGCTGAAATGCAGGAGTGTTCCTACTAATTAGCATATCAGGATAGCAACAATGAAAAAAGTCCCTGAAGCAAATGTTATCGGCTTTCTGCTTAAAATAGTTTAACTTGTCGTCAATATTGATTTCGACGTTCTATTTAGAAATGTTTAACATTATCACAGAAAAGTTCTGTAATAGGCGCTACGTCGTATAGATTCAGATGTCAGATCATTTCATTTTAAAAGTACATTTGTATGTAATAAAGTCGCAGGAGATTGCTTCTTTCGTCAAACTAATTTTAATGGTAGTGTATTATTATTGAAATACAGTAGTGGTTGATCAAGGATTTCCTTTGGAAACAAAAATAATACTTCAAGATCTTGTAAACAGTAGACTTTATGTATCACTTTTCAGTTTGACAATGTGACCCATACGCCATAACGTTACTATTCACGCGAAGTGGTTTTATAATAATATGCTAATTCAATTTTATATAATTATTATATATATAATACATATGGGTTATAAGACACAGGCATCCCTGTTTTTAAAATTAAAGTCTTATGAAAATCTTATGATGGACAGTCTAATGTCCTTTTATTCCTAGCGTACCCAGTTAATTTAAATAACTCAGAATCAGTACATTGTAATCTGTTTGTAACTGCGACACAAATAAAATATATGGTGTACTGTTATTCCGAATATTATATATCGGAATATGTAATATTTTTATCCCAAATGCTGAGTATTACGTGCGCATACAATACAATAAGAAACAATCCTTAGAGTATTTTCAAGTACATGTTATCTTATGCAGATATGAGGCCATCTTGATGAATAAACATGACATTTTCAACTTCTTTTCAAAAACCATAAGCTCAATCTTAATGAAATATTGTACGCAGCTTCGGTACATTAGGGTGAATAAAAATTGTGAATAATATAATGACATGGTCTACATACCAAGCAGGCCTTGGGGACAGGGCCAAAACAACGAATTCAAGGTAAACATTAAAAATCTTCTCAACATAAGGAGCACTAGAATGCAAATGGTAAGCATGAATATGGACGTATATTGGTCCTTATTAAAAATTGTGAATTGCATGGCCTAAGTATCACGGTTTGGTCCTGGGGGTATGGGGCCTAGTTTACTAAATCTATATAAGAGAATTTAACGCAAAACAGTTTTTTCTTACGATTGAATAAGACTTGTGTGAATGTTTTTTGATGTTTTCTATTTTGGTCACACAACCTGTTCAGTCAACTGTACTATTCACACATATGGGAATCTTTTGTGATTGAGGACATTTCCCATGCCAGGGCTGTATTAAAAATGAACAGTTTTGTTTTAATCGCAATGTGTCTGAACATTTCATCACAACAGTTCAACACTGGAGTCTTCTGACAACTCTTATTGCTTTTAATAGTTTTGTTTAGCATCTTACATAGGGAGGGGTCTTCACCTATTTGTTTCTACCATTCAGCTCCAACCTTATGCAGTAAGTGTTCATAAGTACTAGAAGTAAAGAAAAGGTTGTTTTTTTCTATTAACCCTTGTTGCTTGGAAAGGTGTCCATGAGCCAGCACTTGATGGTCTTGTCAGCCATTTTACAATATTCTGTTGTATAGATGTTTCCAATTCCGCTGGTCTGTGCATTTGTACATGTTGTAATCTGGCCTTGAAAGATGTGTCACTGAATTCTGAATCGTGCCTTATTATTGTCAGCCTTTTTAGTCTAACCAGTTGGTGTATAAAGCTTAAGCAAGTGGGGAATTAGCTGGTAGGCAGCCTACACACAACTGGTATTTTGATGACACACGTGGGGTCAGTCTTACTTCCAGCCGTAGACTTAATTCAATGTCCAAAACAGTACACAAGTCTTTTGATGTTTAACACTTTTATTTTTGATGATTGAATACAATATGTTTAAGATAGTCTATAGGTTCCAAAGTATTAAATTAACACCGTTCGAATAAGTTCGTAAAGAATAGTAATCCTTAGTAATAATTTAAAATAACTGACTAAAGATTTAGTTCCGTTTGGCTATCGTAAATTATATAATGGCTAGCGTTATGCCATTTAAAATACTAAATCCTATCTTTCTCTCTTACTTATTTACCTATATGTCTGTCTCCTTTCTTTATATCATAAGTCCCTAAAATGGATTAGCCAATAAAATTAACTTTGAATATTTAACCAATAAAAATCAATTTAACAATTAACCAATGAATTCTAGTTTTCGACCTAAAGCTGTTAAGCTGCTAGAAATTAATAATTAAGATTATCTTATCAAATGCAATCAACATAATAGTATTAAACAAACTATAACAATCAAACAAGTCCTGGAAATGAGCAATTATGTCGTTCTCATGTCAACACATGTCAACTCAAAATCAAATGATTATATCAACATCTAGAGGCTTTTCTTCAATACAATAATACTTGGATTTTATAACTGATTGACTAAGATTTTAAAATTTGATATTGCATAGAAATGAAAATTTAAATACCTTCTCTTATTAACTGAAATACAGTTGTTATTAACACCTCAAGGGTTTCTTGTTACATCATGGCTTGCATACTGATAAGTATAATGAAACTCGTATATACTGCATATTAATAAAATTCTCACCTTTTAACAGAACTCTACAAACAATCAGATAAATACACCATTTGACAATAAACATAAGTAAAAAAAATTAGCTTTTACTTTTTTAATTGAAATTTATTATTTTTATTTATTTTATTATTTTATTATTTGATAACGGCAATAAAATTATAACAGTAGTTTTATGCCTGTTACAGATGCCACAAGGTCCTGTTGATTGTCATGGTGAAGAATCATGTAAATGAACATAGTAAATAAACCTTAAAACCATTAATGTTTTTGCTTACATTTACATTCAATGCATGAAACAGAATAGAACACCATATTTTTTTTCAGTATATGCCATGGGACATCATGTTTATTTTCATTTCTTGTCATGGAATGCAATGTTTTTCTTTGTTATTTGCAATGGGACATCACTTTTTCCTTCTTTGCTTGCAGTTGGACATCATAATTTTTCTCCATTGTTTGCATTGGGACATCCTATTTTTTCTTACTGTGTGGTCCCTAAATGTGTGTTCTTCTTCCAATAATGAACAGGGCCCACTCTGAGTTGTTGCCTGGTATAGCTCTGTGTAGCCACGTACCCAAAAAATAGAGGTAGAAATTGATTATAGTTTTAGATCGGGAGTATTATGGGGAGTATCATGCCGCAAACACATGGCATGACATCCCACCCAGTCTCGTATTATGCCGCAAACACATGGCATGACACCCCACCCAGTCTCGTATTATGCCGCAAACACATGGCATGATACCCCACCCAGTCTCGTATTATGCCGCAAACACATGGCATGACACCCCACCCAGTCTCGTATTATGCCGCAAACACATGGCATGACACCCCACCCAGTCTCGTATTATGCCGCAAACATATGGCATGTCACCCCACCCAGTCTCGTATTATGCCGCAAACACATGGCATGACACCCCACCCAGTCTCGTATTATGCCGCAAACATATGGCATGACACCCCACCCAGTCTCGTATTATGCCGCAAACACATGGCATGACACCCCACCCAGTCTCGTATTATGCTGACACACTGGGACCGATCAGTTTAAAGGACTAAAATATCCGAGCATTTAATGGCAAAATACTACACCAGAAGCAGTAATAAAATAAATAAACAATCATTAAAGCGCATAATAGTGCACTATTGTTGTTGTTGTATAACGTTTAACATAACGTTCGGCAAATTTTTTGGTGATATCGCGATGGTTGTCATATTTTTGTCATATTTTGTGACAAAACATAAAGCAGAATTATTAAGTGATGTTTCGCTTTTCAAATATACAAAAAAATAAATGGCACAACAATACATACATAGCTTTATGGCACAACAATACATACATAGCTTTATGGATGTCTAATTCTTCCTACCTACGTGCAGTTTTATAGGTAAACTAACAAATAGAAATAACTCGAATCAAACCATTTCGAAACAAGTTTTATATCAATATTGTTAACACGTTGTATTCTATAAGTATATTCTATAGCACAAACGTAGCAATTCCCAAAAGTTCGTTTTTTTTTCTCCAGATATAAATGTCTGTACATGTACATATGTATTGACATTAGACATAAGAAATAAGACGTTTTATTGACTTAAACTATTACAATTTCTCGTCATCATATGTATTATATATATTACACTCAAACTTGGTCAATTATAAGGATATATATAAATAAACAAATATTTCATTACATGACAGGTATGCTGTTTACTTTAAATTGATCTCTGTAATAAAAGATATTATAATCATTTCCTAAAAATTATAAATATTTGTGTCAACAACAAAAATCATGAGAATGAACATAATAATGCACATTTTAAGAAATAATATTTGGAATTGATCGCCTTATAACAAAAGCTTCGGAAATAAATTAACTTAAATTTAGAAATTCTCTTTTATTTGTAGAAAGCAATAATGTTATAAACTAAAACATATTTGGTCCTGTGTAATAAAACTTTTTGATATACCTCTTTCTAATTTCATTATAGTTAGAATTTATTAAAACAAAGTGAAACTCGTCTTCAAAATCATTATTATTACACATCTGACATAGTCTTTCATTTCTTTCTATCACATATCGCCCTGTTTCATTTCTTAATGAATGTGAAGATAATCTTGATTTAGTTAAAACACTGCGTAGTTGTTTAGAATATAACAAATCTAAATATATTTCATTACCATATGTTAGTTTTATATTACTATACAACAGGTACAATACTCTTTTTGACTCCACATCTACCGTCCAAGTTTGAATAAAATTATCAACCATTCTTTCACGAAAAATTGAAAGAAACTATTTATTATTTACATTTGTTGGATTATACCATACATACATAAACCATAATTATTAGGATGGACTTAACCTTTGAGACCCAGTTGATTAATCCTTTTTTACAATCAGTTAATGAGTTCATATAAACACTGCTTAAAATAATAGTATCAGTTGTTGACTAATCTTAACCAGTACTTAATAATTTTAAAATATCGAGAAATAAACATCGGATAACGCCCTAGTTTGCCAAAAATACCAGAATTGCTAGTAGTTTCTTTTACGCCCAGTATAACTTTGCAAAATTTTAAGTGAATGCGCTCTAATTCTTTTGATTTCGTAAATCCCTATACCTCGCACCCATAATTAAGAATCGAACTTACACATGTATCAAATAGCTGTAGCGATGTCTTAGGGTTTACTTCAAACTTTCTTTTATTAACAGTTAAAACATTCATCGCCTATAGTGCTTTACCACTAAGAGACTTCTGATTTAAAGCAAGTGTCCCTGTGTAATAAAAAAACAACGCCTAGATAATTAAAAATCATCTATATTAACGTTATTATGTTCATTTTTCAGAAACTGTTACTCTACGCCTCTTCCGAAAAACAACAACTATATTTTTTTCTGTGTAAACTTCGAGCCCCGTAGTTTCACAATATTCATATAACCTATTTAAGCTTTCTTGAAGGTCTTCAGGACTGGTAACTACCAAAATCATGTCATCAGCACGACATTCATACATGGCAAATACAACCAGCTGTACTAATTGTCCCAGTATTTCAAAGTCATGCAAATGTTTCTATGTTATGACAACAGTTTTTAATCAAGTAATAGTTAAATTGAGTCTATGTATCCATATAGCTGTTGTTTTGTTTATGTATTGTGCTTGTACGAGAAGATATCATAATCTTATACATATGGGTTTAACAAATCTAACCATAATATAGAATATGATAAAAGACGACACGATAACATATAAACAGTTAAAAGAAGACATTCGAAAGAAAGTTCGTTTACTGTATATAATGCCTGTCAGGTATTAGGTTTGTTGACCTCTATTTAAGTATCTATATTAAATGTTAAATTTCCCATAACCTATCGATCAATAATGTTTAACACTGCCTGGTAATATTAACCAGCAAAATAATAATCATATTTTAAACATGTTGCGCATATTGAGAAAATAGTTTTATTTAATAAATACAATTTCAGCGAGATATCCATATATTATATGTAAGGAGATCAGCGGCTTTTAGTGGTCAATAAAATGTTCTACTTTTGAAAATCAACTTTAGCAGCAAAGGAAGATTTTTCATGGGGGGAAATAAATGCAATCTTTAATGTTACCAAAACAGCAAACATTTAGATTATTTGCAATGATGATAGGCGTAAATATTGTGATAATACTTTCAGCATTTCTTAATTTTACAAAATTAAAACGTAAATTTCTGAAGAAAAATATTCACGCATCAAACTTCTATATTGAGATTTACCAATTAAAATCATCTTTAAGTTCTTGATCTACTTCAAATAGCAGGTTATTTAATTTAATTTGGAAAAAAATGAAGCACTTTTACCAATTAAAGGATTGTTCAACGAACACATGTTACTGCGTAAGTTACTTTTTTTTTGAATAATGAAATAAATATCACATTCCTAATTCTAAATATAGAATTGTTACGTTGCCTTGGTCAATATTTTTTTCAGGGTGACAATTTTACTAGCGCCGTCACAGGAATGTGATATTTATATATTAATGACCGCGATATAACATTATTATATATTTCAGAAATATATATATATATATATATATTATTTACATTAAAAATAATTAGAAATAATTTGATGCCAAGTAAATTGGTTTAAACATATTTTATTGCATAATTCACATAATAAGATAAAGTATTGCAAATAGTTGTATGCTTGTGGTAATGATAAAGAAGACGGCTAGCACTACTTTATAAAAAGTGCTGTATATACTGATGAACGACTTCGTCTTTTTCGTCCTACACGCCGTTTTCATCCTTTAAGTACATGAGTGTTTTTATTTGGTAAGAGTACATTTACCAGTGATTCAAATACATTTATATTTACACAGGTACAACAATTCATTCAAAACACGAAACCTTTTTTTTAACAATTGGCTCTCGGCATCAGATACCCCTTTTTCATACAACTCTCCAATGAATTGGAACGATATTGTGACAGGCATTTAAAACATGTTATGTCTTTTTTCATATTCTCTACTTTTATTATTATCTCTTTTTAATTATCTCTTCATTTCTTTGATTGTTTGTTTACATCTTATTGAATGTTATAATTGTCATCTTGATTCTAACGTTATTTGTATATTGAAAGGGGAGGGCCGTAACTAATGTTGCCAGGACTTGTGACCCAACCCGTTTGCTTATGTTAATTATGCAATTAAAGATATTTAAATCAAACGGGGTGCGGTGAATGTATTCTTCATTGGTAGTACATGTACATGATATGTGTGTAACGGGTGCGGTGAATGTTTTCTTCGTTGGTAGTACATGTACATGATACGTGTGTAACGGATGCGGTGAATGTTTTCTTCGCTGGTAGTACATGTACATGATACGTGTGTAACGGGTGCGGTGAATGTATTCTTCATTGGTAGTACATGTACATGATATGTGTGTAACGGGTGCGGTGAATGTATTCTTCATTGGTAGTACATGTACATGATATGTGTGTAACGGGTGCGGTGAATGTATTCTTCATTGGTAGTACATGTAAAAGATATGCTTGTAACGAATTTGGTAGATGAATTCTTTCAATGATAGAACATGTACATGATATGTTTGTAACGGGTTTAGTAGATGAACCTTTCATTATAAGTGCATGTATATAATATGTGTGGTACGGGTTTTGTTTATGTATCCTTTCGTCGGTAGTACAAGTACATGATATGTTTGTAACGGGTTTGGTAGAAGCATCCTTTCATTGGTAGTACATGTACATGAGATGTTTGTAACGGGTTTGGTAGATACATCCTTTCATCGGTAGTACAAGTACATGATATGTTTGTAACGGGTTTGGTAGATGCACCCTTTCATTGGAAGTACATGTACATGGTATGTTTGTTACTGGTTTGGTAGATGAATCCTTTCATTGGTAGTACATGTACATGATGTTTGTAATGAGTTGACAGATGCATCCTTTCATCGGTAGTACAAGTGCATGTATATAATATGTGTGGTACGGGTTTTGTATATGTATCCTTTTATTGGTAGGACAAGTACATGATGTGTTTGTAACGGGTTAGACAGATGCATCCTTTCATTGGTAGTACAAGTACATGACATGTTTGTAACGGGTTTGGTAGATGTATCCTTTTGTTGGTAGTACATGTGCATGTATATGTGCATGGATTAGCTATGCCACGTTGTATGTTAATGGTAAACCGGTGAAGGACGATGGTGCGTAGGAATGCGTCGGGGGTGGACTTTCTTGGAACTGTAATGGATTGACTAATAATAATACTATCTGAGTCTTGGACTAAAGAAATTAGCGAGATTGAGCTTGAGGGATATACTTGTTTTAATTTCTATAGTAAATTCCAACATAGGCAAGCGAAGAGATGTAGTGGTGGAATGGTAGTGTATTGTAAAAGAAGTATAAAAAACGGTGTTCAAATTATAAGAAATCATTATAATACCATTATATGATTAAAACTTGACAGGCATTTTTTTCACACAGACAGAGATGTGTATTTATGAGGAGTATATTTATGGGGCCAAGATTCACCAGCATACAACGTGGTACAAGTTGATCTTTTCCAGTTGCTGCAGGATGATGAGAACGAATTTGAAAGCATGGGGGCGACCTTAGTTGTTGCGGATTGGAATGCACGGGTAGGAAATGGTGAAAAGAAAGACTTTATTGATTGCGATAGGTCAATAACTAGTATCAATTATGATGATTATGTATCTGATATACCGCTATGTCGTCACTCTATGGACCCAGTGTGTAACGCCCAGGGGAAAAAACTTCTAGATTTATGTAAAGCAACGTCTTTAAGAATAGCCAATGGTAGGCTCGGGTCGGATCATGCTTTTGGGTCATACACATATGTAAATAGAAACAGGTCAAACGTAATCGATTATTTATTAATAAACTAACGCGACTTTGTCTGTGTGGACGAGTTTGATATCCGTTCTTTTAATGAATGGTCAGATCATGCACCTTTGTCAATTGGTATTAACTGTAAATATGTTAAAAATGACATACCCGTGACTGAACGAATCTCGTACAAATGGAACGACAATTTACTTAATATTTTCCGAGGTAAAATAATTGGTCCTTCAGTGGATGTTAATACATTATCGATGAACGTAGATACCACAAGCAGGGAAGGCATGAACTTGTCTATAAATAAATTTGTAAAATTCTAAAGGAAATTGCTGACCCTTTGTTTGGTAAAACTGTGGTATATAGAGAAAGAATACGATTTTATGGTACGGATGTAAAAAAAGCAGTCTGGTTTGATAGCGAATGCTACGAGGCGAAGAAATCATATAAAGTGACTTTAACTTCATATAATCTATGTAAATCTAATCAAAACCGAATTGAACTTCATGTTAAGAAAAAAATGTACAAAGTGTTAATTACAAAAAAAAGTCGAGCTTACGAACTAAGGAAAATGAAAGACATTGAAAAAATGAAAAATACAAAACCGAAAGATTTTTGGAAACTTTTTTGTAAAAAAAATAAACAGAATTATGGAAATGTTAACACGGAGACGTTTTATAAATATTTTTCTGAGTTACCGAATGATATTTCAACTGTAAAAGATGTAGATGCTGAAGCGTTTTGTAGTAATCATGACTTTAATAATTTGAATTGTAATTTTGATGAGTTGGATCAGAAAATAAGTATATCTGAGGTATTGTCCGTGGTGAAAAGTTTGAAAAGGAATAAAGCGTGTTCAGGAGACTCTCTACATAACGAATATTTCCTTGAAACAGTGGATATTATTGCTCCGCACATGACAGATTTATTTAATGGTATTTTGAACTCTGGCTTTTTCTCAGAAAGTTGGACTGAAGGGATAATCGTACCGGTATTTAAAAAAGATGACAGGGGAGATGTAAATAATTATAGGGGGATAACGCTTGTCAGCTGTTTATCTAAGATTTTTACAGGTGTGCTTAACAAAAGAATATGTAAGTGGTGCGAGGAGAACAGTATACTATCGGACGCCCAATTTGGCTTTAGGGCGGGTCGCTCAACAGTTGATGCTATGTTTGTTTTGCAAGCAGTTATTAAAACATTCTTAAATGGAAATAAACGCTTATTTTGCGCGTTTGTAGATTTAAAAAAGGCTAATGATAGTGTGTATAGAAATGCATTATGGATGAAATTGTACAGATCTTGGCTAAATGGTCAACTGTTAAGGGTAATTAAGGACATATACAACAAAGTGAAATCGTGCGTACGATGCTGTCACTCATATTCGGACTTCTTCGAGTGTTCAGTTGGTTTAAGGCAAGGGGAGGTAATCTCACCAACTATATTTTCTCTATTTATTGATAACCTAGAACTATTTTTACAGAGTAACACAATGTCGGAACTAAATATCAACGACATAACGATAATCTTGTTGTTGTTTGCGGATGATATGGTTTTAATTGGTCAACGCCCGCTGAATTACAAAATTATTTAGATATGCTAAAAGAGTATTGTGATAAATGGGGCCTAGAGGTCAGTGGTATTGGTGTTTAGGACTAGAGGACATCTGAGAGCTGAGGAAAAGTGGTTATATAATGGGATAAATTTGGAGGTGGTAAATGACTTTAATTATTTGGGATATATATATCTTTATTGAAGAAATACAAATTTAAGCTTAAAACGTGGTGTCAGCTGTTTGATGCCTTTGTTGGATCAATTCTTAATTATGGAGCAGAGGTATGGGGTTATACAAAGTCAAAAGAAATTGAACGAGTACGTTTAAGGTTTTGTAAATATTTGTTAAAAGTTAAATCAACAACTAGTAATGCAGGCGTGTATGGGGAACTTGGCAGATACCCCCTGTATTGTCAAGATATGTCAGAATAGTAAAGTATTGGAGTAAAGTTGTATCATCAAAAAATATTTTGATTTCTACTCTGTATAAAGAGTCATTTAGAGATTGTGAGAATGGTTGTACAAATTGGACTAGTAATGTGAAGAAACTGTTAAATGATTTTGGTTTTAATTATGTTTGGAACGAGCCGCATAGCAACAATCGTATTAATTTTATTGTTTTATTCAAACAAAGAGTAATAGATTATTTTATCCAGAAATGGCAAAATGATATTGTAAATAACAGAGTTTTGGATATGTACAAACACTACAAAAATGTGTCTAGATATGAGATGTACTTAGATATGTTGCCTTTTAAACTAAGATCCTTTCTGTCCAAATTGCAGCTATCAGCTCATACACTCAGAATTGAAACTAGGAGATACGCTCAGAATAAAACTGCACGAAATCAAAGATATTGTACAATTTGCAATTCAAGAGATATAGAAGATGAATTTCATTTTATTCTGATCTGTCCAATGTACGAGCATATTCGTAAATTATATGTTAGAAAATATTACTATAGGCCCAGTGTATTTAAATTCATTGAACTAATGAAAGCAGAATCGAAAAAAGAGGTGACAAATTTAGCTATTTACTTAAAAGAAGCATTTACAATAAGAAAACAATGTAAATTATAACTAAAGTTTATCCTCAAAATGATATAAGTGATAACGTGTAATAACATTTAATTTATATGTGTAATGAAATCAGGTGCCAGTTTAAACATGTGCCTGAATATGTGAATGCTAGCATGTGTGTGTGTGTGTGTGTGCGTGTGTGCGTGTGTGTGCGTGTGCGTGGGTGTGCACGTGCGTGCGTGCGTGCATGCATGCTTTAGTATGTGCGTGTTTGTGAATGTGAACCTTTCACGTGTTATAATGAATATGTATATATGTATATGTCATGATGAGATACTGTATGTATAAGTCAAAAAATAAAATATATGTTCTGTTCCGTTCTATAATATGTGTGTAACGGGTTTGGTAGATGTATTCTTTCATTGGTAGTACATGTGCATGTATATAATATGTGTGGTACGGGTTTGGTAGATGTATTCTTTCATTGGTAGTACATGTGCATGTAAATAATATGTGTGTAACGGGTTTGGTAGATGTATTCTTTCATTGGTAGTACATGTGCATGTAAATAATATGTGTGTAACGGGTTTGGTAGATGTATTCTTTCATTGGTAGTACATGTGCATGTATATAATATGTGTGGTACGGGTTTGGTAGATGTATTCTTTCATTGGTAGTACATGTGCATGTAAATAATATGTGTGTAACGGGTTTGGTAGATGTATTCTTTCATTGGTAGTACATGTGCATGTATATAATATGTGTGTAACGGGTTTGATAAATGTACTGCTTTATTGGCAGACCTTTTATTTTAATATTTATTTTGGAAATTATCAAATTAAACGCTTTAAGTAAATAAGATGAAAGGACACAGTGACGAACACTTGGCAATTAATAAAGTTCATACTATGTATTAAGGCTTACTGAAAATACTCGCTTTGAAATGTGCAACGTATATGATTGTACTAATGTTGTTTTTCTATGGTTCTATGCGCTCATATGCTGGCACGAAAGAATCATAGTCATTATACGTTATTGTTTTATTTTATAAACCACAAAAATGCCAAAATGTAATAAATTGTAAACAATAAACTAACTTACACGGGTCGTACATTATTTGTTTCTAAATATAGCTAATAAATTTATTTTGGGGCTCATTTAGACGTACCCTTATTGCTTTAGATCATGCAATGATTTCGCTACATTAAAGATGAAGTCTCGCCTATAGATTTGCTTCATCATGATGTAGCATATATTGTTCCTCATGTTGTTTTGCTTGCATAATAAACAAATTAAAAAGGACACGAAGTCCGGAATACCCTAAAGATGTAAAATACCCATTAATGGCGCACTGTCACCGAACATGTATTGAGCTTACAGGAATGGACATTTTAAGGTTAAAGTCCAAAAGGAAATTACAAGCACTAAATCGATAAGAGATTAGTTGTGATTTTTCGAAATAAGAGTGTCAACTGTATGTTTTGGATTAAAAGAAAACTTAAACTATATTACCACTAGTAATGTATTTTACAACAATTAAACATACGAGTACGAAATGCGGTTTAACTGAAAAGTTCAATGATATACGAGTTGTTTGTCACCAATCTCAACATTTATCGTTTGCATGAAAACTAAAAAAAACAATACACGCTACTTATTACAGTCCAAAATACATCGAACGAACGCGTTTGTTCAGTTCAGTTCAGTGAATTCCTGAATAGTATCTAATGTTTAAATATTTCCAGCTATATGTGTAATGTTGCAAATCGATTAATCAAAAGTGTGTTATACTGTTACTCTTACTATTACGCAATTTATTTTTTAAACATTTTAAAATATCGAATATCACTTCTGATCAGATAAGAAAAAAAAAGATTTGCAGCATGCACATAGCAGTTGATAAAATGGTAGCATATTACACATAAAACACACATACATTTAGATACACGAATTTCCAATCTATTACATATTTTTGGTGCACATATGAATCAACTTAAAATATTTATTTAAATAAACCGTAGTTATTTAAATAAACAGTAGGCACTTATTTTGTTTCGTCCTCTCCCAGAATAAGTAAAACAGACACTGGTATATGTATTTAACACTTTCTTCATGAACGTACAATTTAATGAACGTTGCTATTTGATTAGAAATAATGATCACATAGGCGCATATTTACGCAATAGCGTTGGACTTTACAAATATTTCAACCTTAAGGATAATTAAAACATGAAAATGGCATTGTCCACAAAAGATAATTAAAACATGATGAAACTACCCATTAATGGTAATTAAAACATGATAATAGCAGTGTCCATTAAGGAAAATTAAAACATGTGACGACATTGCCCATTAAGGATAATTAAAACATGTGACGACATTGCCCATTAAGGACAATCAAAACATGATAATAGCAGTGTCCATTAAGGATAATTAAAGTATGACGACATTGCCCATTAAGGATAATCAGAACATGATAATAGCAGTGTCCATTAAGGATAATTAAAACATGTGACGACATTGCCCATTAAGGATAATTAGAACATGATATTAGCAGTGTCCATTAAGGATAATTAAAACATGTGACGACATTGGCCATTAAGGATAATTAACACATAATGATAACAGTGTCCATTAAGGATAATTAAAACATGACGACATCGTCCATTAAGGATAATTAAAACATGTGACGACATTGACCATTAAGGATAATTAAAACATGATAATAGCAGTGTCCATTAAGGATAATTAAAACGATGATATTGCCCATTAAGTTAATTAAAACATGATAATAGCAGTGTCCATTAAGGACAAATAAAACATGTGACGACATTGCCCATTAAGGATAATTAAAACATGATAATAGCAGTGTCCATTAAGGATAATTAAAGCATGATGGCATTGCCCATTAAAGATAATTAAAACATGATACTAGCAGTGTCCATTGAGGATTATTAAAACATATGACGACATTGCCCATTAAGGATAATTAAAACATGATGACATTGCCCATTAAGGAAAATTAAAACATGATAATAGCAGTGTCTATTAAGGATAATTTAAACATGATTATAGCAGTGTCCATTAAGGATAATTAAAACATGATGACATTGACCATTAAGGATAATTAAAACATGTGACGACATTGCCCATTAAGGATAATTAGAACATGATATTAGCAGTGTCAATTAAGGATAATTAAAACATGTGACGACATTGGCCATTAAGGATAATTAACACATAATGATAACAGTGTCCATTAAGGATAATTAAAACATGACGACATCGTCCATTAAGGATAATTAAAACATGTGACGACATTGACCATTAAGGATAATTAAAACATGATAATAGCAGTGTCCATTAAGGATAATTAAAACGATGATATTGCCCATTAAGTTAATTAAAACATGATAATAGCAGTGTCCATTAAGGACAAATAAAACATGTGACGACATTGCCCATTAAGGATAATTAAAACATGATAATAGCAGTGTCCATTAAGGATAATTAAAGCATGATGGCATTGCCCATTAAAGATAATTAAAACATGATACTAGCAGTGTCCATTGAGGATTATTAAAACATATGACGACATTGCCCATTAAGGATAATTAAAACATGATGACATTGCCCATTAAGGAAAATTAAAACATGATAATAGCAGTGTCTATTAAGGATAATTTAAACATGATTATAGCAGTGTCCATTAAGGATAATTAAAACATGATGACATTGACCATTAAGGATAATTAAAACATGATAATAGCAGTGTCCCTTAAGGATAATTAAAACATGATGACATTGCCCATTAAGGATAATTAAAACATGATGATGACATTGTCCGTTAAGGATAATTAAAACATGATGACATTGACCATTAAGGATAATTAAAACATGATAATAGCAGTGTCCCTTAAGGATAATTAAAACATGATGACATTGACCATTAAGGATAATTAAAACATGATAATAGCAGTGTCCATTAAGGATAATTAAAACATGATGACATTGCCCATTAAGGATGATTACAACATGATAATAGCAGTGTCCATTAAGGATAATTAAAACATGATGCCATTGTCTATTAAGGATAATAAAAACATGATAATGACACTGTCCATTAAGGATAATTAAAACATGATAATGACATTGCCCATTAAGGATAAATAAATCATGATGACATTGTCCGGACATTAAAAATAATTAAAACATGATGGCATAGTCCATTAAAGATAACTAAAACATGATAAAGACATTGTCTATTAAGGATAATGAAAAAATGATGACATTGTCAATTTAGGATAATTAAAACATGGTGATGACATTGTCCGTTAAGGATAATTAAAACATGATGATGACATTGTCCGTTAAGGATAATTAAAACATGATGATGACATTGTCCGTTAAGGATAATTAAAACATGATGGCATTGTCCATTAAGGAAAATCAAAACATGATACTGATAGTATCCATTAAGGATAATTGAAACATGATAATGACATTGTCCATTAAGGATAAATAAAACATGATAATGACACTGTCCATTAAGGACACATCTAAACACTATTCTATGCATAATAAACATGCACGCAATTAGTCAATTAGTTAGTTGCTTCAGCGATCACTTTTTGGAAACTCATTACATTAATATGGATTAATGGAGACAGAAAGGTAATTCCAAATAATAAAGATTTTGACCCCATTGTCACAGTTTGTATTTCTATCACATCATTATAAAATTTTCGACCTTTAAAACAATTGTCAAACATAATATCAATATCACCCTGTGCCATAAATGAAGTAAAACGATCAGATCGTGACGAAATGGCGTTTTACTAAATTAGATACCAAAGCTCAAATGCCCATTCAAATGCTCGGCAGCGATGTCTAAGTTGTGCAGTAACATAAACGTGACGGCCGAATGGAAAATGAATGACGAGTCGATGGATGATACAACAGGAAGGCCGGTATACAGGCTGGTAAGGGAGTACTGTATATTGTAAGATTCTACATGTGGATACATTCAAAACGCTAATGTTTTCTTTTCTATCTTTTTAGGCATTTAGCGTTCTATTTTGTGTTGCAACGGTGTAAATATAAACAAATATGTAACCAAGTTTAAAAGGAGACATTCACCACAAATACTCATTATTTCGTTCATACGGTCTAAATTATATATAAAGTATTATAATTTACATATTCTGAAACACTTATACGCACTTAAATATAATAAAACACGAACCATAATATATAATATCAAATACAAGTTACGCCATTTATCCATTATCGGCTTGTTAATAGCATACGGGCCATTTTAATATCAGCTTACATGGTACAACAGTTGGACATTTAATACGCCACAATTATTCACCTCCCGCAACGACTGTATTACACCGTGCCCCCATGTGTGAAATAGTACGAAATAAACTACAAATAAGGACATTGAAACCGCATGCGGCCAAACGGTAACTTGTTGTGGGTGGAACGAATTTGTAAACATACCCCTTTGACCGGAACGAACCAAACAATGATTAAGCAAAGTCAATCCTTAACCACTGTGGCATACTAATGTGCATGCTGATACTGTAACATGGTAGCATTGTCGTCAACCAAACAACCCATACAAAGTAATAGAACGATATAATAATAATAATAATAATAATAATAATAATAATAATAATAATAATAATACTATCAATACATGTACTACATGTAATACTGCTACCAATAATAATACTCTTTAAATCCTAGTTCATAATTTATATTTTTGTTTTGAATGAATAAATGATTGGGGCTTCAAGGCGGACCAATGCAATTTAAGTTGCATGATGACATAAGGTAGCGACTCTCCATTTTATGTCCATCTCCAAAAACGAATTATCATTGACTGAAAGTACATTAATCAACTGTTACACATGAATATGCAAAACGGATATCGTACCTGTAAAATACACAGCTTCATCAAATTATATCCACTACTAAATTTTACAATATGCACGCGCTACAGCGAGTATATATTTGCTATTTGGTTCCCTGTAGCTACAATGGAATTGATTATTTTACCAAGTAAGCGAAATGTAATAATGGGAATATATAAATCCCAAGTTGTATTCTTACCAAGAACTACACTGAAATCTGAATCTGGGGCCCAAAGGTATCGACGTTTGCTATATACTCTTAAACCCGGACTCAGACCCGAAACCGCCAACTATATAGGAATATGTAAGTACCCAGACCAAACTATCATGGACTCTTTCAGGCCTCACACTAAATACCTAAAACTTTTAAAGATATTTGAAACAATAGAAAATGTATTTTACTAATATGTCATTGAGTTTATTGTTTAAACGACACAGTGTAATTATTTGCTTAAATGCGAATTAATTTTTTTGAAATTTTTTATATATTTTTTTTCCATTTTTCGAAGTTACCTTCGAATGTGAAAATTCACAGACGTTAATAACGAGTGTATGTATCCAGGTGAATGGTTCATACACTCGCTATTGACGCCTGTGATTTTCGCTTTTGTGGGTAACTTCGAAATATGGAAAAAAATGCATTTAAAAATTCAAGTCACTGAGTGTACTTCGTTGTTGATCTACCAAACATATGCTGGAATGCATTGATTGTATACCAGGCACATATTACAATACACTACATTGCCTATCTTGCAGACATATACTAGTATATATTGCATTACTTATCTACTCTACCAGAGACATCTGAGTACAGATAACATAATGAGTGAGAGGGAATTTTTTTCATATTGACAGGTGATGCAAATGCATGAGTTTACGGTTAAAAAAGCAAGTACGTGCATGTAAATACCACAACTATAAATAAAACACTAAAACATCAATTATTATTGCAAAAGAGATTTGTTTTGATAATTCCCCAGGAAACATGAAATGAAGTGTAAATTGTAAAGTCATTCTTACATAAAAACCTGCAACAAGCTATCTCACATTCAATACTCACAATTACATGTTATTTGTAATAAGATGCTACTAATTGTCGCTATAAATGATTTGCACTAAAAAAGGAATAAACAACGTCCTCTGAAGCATCAAAATCACCCAACCTGTTTACAACACGAGGGGATTTTCATATTTTCATGAATGAATTGTCATTCCGATGTGCTGGTTATCAGGAATTCAACATCGACTCAGCCAATTCAACTGTATTGTGAAGGTTAATGGCGTGAGTCAATCCGTTTAGTATGGGACATTTGAAACCCCCTTGCGACGATCCTGAATGATTGTGTTTGGGTATATAAATACGGACTTTAATATCCCTCGAGTCAAACCAGAAAAAAATCCAAACATTTAATAAGTCAAAACTAACAGGATAAAATAAAGTTATCGCTAGTTGGTATCGTTAATGTTGAGCCAAAACTTATATACGATGGCTGATATGTATAACACCACTCGAGTTGTAGTGTTTTTATTTACAGTGTTAGGAAGTGTACTGTCTTTTCCCATCACCAAGACTGAAGTAAGTATAGATCATTTTGTTTATTATACATTCATTATCTGGATTCTCGTTTGTTTTGCTATTTTTACACTCATTATCTGGATTCCAGTTTAGGTTGCTATATTAACATGCATTATCTTGATTCCAATTTGTATTGCTATATTTACATGTACTATCTGGATTCCAGTTTGTGTTGCTATATTTACAAACACTATCTGGATTCAAGTTTGTTTGTTTTGCTATATTTACATTCACTATCTGGATTCCAGTTTGTGTTGCTATATTTACATTCACTATCATATTTCATTCATTATCTAGATTCCAGTTTGTGTTGCTATATTTACATTCACTATCATATTTCATTCATTATCTAGATTCCAGTTTGTGTTGTTATATTTACATTAACTATCTGGATTCCACCTTGTGTTGCTATAATTACATTCACTATCTGGATTCCAGTTTGTTTGTGTTGCTATATTTACATTCATTATCTGGGTTCCAGTTTGTGTTGCTTTATTTACATTCATTGTCTGGATTCCAGTTAGGTTGTTCTATCTACATTCGTTACTATGTGTTCATTCATTTTCTGGATTCCAGTTTGTGTTGCTATATTTACATTCACCATCTGGATTCCATTTTGTTTGTGTTGCTATATTTACATTCATCATCTGGATTCCAGTTTGTGATGCTATACTAACATTCATTATCTGGATTCCAGTTTGTTTGCGTTGCTATATTTACATTCATTATCTGGATTCAAGTTTGTGTTGATATATTTACATTCACCATCTGGATTCCAGTTTGTTTATAGTGCTATACTTACATTCACTATCTGGATTCCAGTTTGTGCCGCTATATGTACATTCATTATCTGGATTCCAGTTTGTTTGTGTTGCTATATTAACATTCATTATCTGGATTCCAGTTTGTTTGTGTTGCTATATTAACATTCATTATCTGGGTTCAAGTTTGTTTATGTTGCTATATTTACATTCATTACATTATCTGGATTCCAGCTTGTGTTGCTATATTTACATCTATTAACTGGATTCCAGCTTGTGTTATTATATTTACATTCATTATCTGGATTCAAGTTGTGTCGATATATTTACAATCATTTTAAAACATGCTCTTTTTGTATGGAAGAAACTATAGATTGTGAAATATCAATATGAGAAAATACGAAATAGATATACATGTACATACATATAAATCATCGTGCATGTGAACTCATTTAAATTATCTGTAAAACTAGTCACGCTCAGATAATTAGTGTAGAACAACAATATAGTATATAGTATTTGAGTGTTAGTGCGTGTCAATTTATATAATATTCAAATGTTATTTACATAATTGAAATTGTATTATTTTCATATGGTATTATTAATAGTATTTTTCTTATTTTTATAGTAAAACGTGTCTTTATATATACTGATGTACTACTGTTTGTTTATAAAAATCTTATAAATAAGTATCACCATTATGCTATTCCATTTTCTTAGATATTTCATTAATTAAAAACACTATTATGTTTTTTAATCATTTTGAGACCGCGGCGTGGTCTAGTGGTAGAGCGTCCGCCTCGCATGCGGAAGGTCGTGGGTTCGATCCCCGGCCGGGTCATACCAAAGACTTTAAAAATGGTACTAGAACCTTCCTCGCTTGACGCTCAACATTTAGAGGAGAGTTCTAGGCCTGGTCGGCCCGGTGTCAGTATAATGTGACTGGGTTGGGTATCATACCACGTGTCTGCGGCATGATACTCCAGTGTGACAGCGCTCAGAATACTGTCTCAAGTAGACACCGTCGCGATATGACTGAAAAATTGTTGAAAGCGACGCTAAACACCATACAACAACAACAACATAATCATTTTGATTATTTCAAACATTCTCACTTTAATTTATAAACAGGTAATTAAAAGAGTACAATACCCCATATACATGATTAATACAATATAAATAAACAACCATCCGTCGTACCAAAAACATGGGTATCCAATACATGCCCCAGTGACCGAAAACTCATTCACCGTTACGCACCAGTATTAATACTTAAAATAAGTTTAACTTTATATATAACAAGTCGGTGAATGACAATGATCTGACAAGTTGCCTCAACGACAATGATCTGACATGTCGCCTCAACGACAATGATCTGACAAGTCGCCTCAATGACAATGGCCTGACATGTCGCCTCAACGACAATGATCTGACAAGTCGCCTCAATGACAATGGCCTGACATGTCGCCTCAACGACAATGATCTGACAAGTCGCCTCAATGACAATGGCCTGACATGTCGCCTCAACGACAATGATCTGACAGGTTGCTTCAACGACAATGATCTGACAGGTCGCCTCAACGACTATGATCTGACACGTCGCTTCAACGACAATAGCCTGGCAAGTCGCCTCAACGGCAATGATCTGACAAGTCGCCTCAACGACAATGATTTTACAGGTCGCTTCAACGACAATAATTCATGACGTTAGTGATATGAATTATATACTATCTCAGATGTTCACAATTGTAAATTAATGCGTCAGTTTTAAAATACTTTTATGATTATCCGTAAAATCTTTACATTTCATACATAGCTTTTTTTCTATTTCATGTATGCAAATGTGTATCACTAAAATGCTCAAACTATTTTCACACACACAATAAAACCAACAAAAAAACATGTTCACTTCGAACCTAAAATTCAGATGGAATTATATTTTATCTATCGTTTATAAATGATATATACAAATATTGTTTGGATCTGACAAAGTGCATGTATCAAATGAATTAATTTTATTCTGTCAACATGGTTTTATTTTTAAAAAAACATTTACATTTCTTAACCACATAAGTCGAACCAGTTTAATATGTTTCATCTATCTTTATATACATTAAAACGTAGACATTGTTTTATATTTCAGTGTATTAAAACGGCTTAATTTTATTCTATCGTCATAGCTTTATTATTTTTACGAAATGATCCTTTGTAAACCAAATTAGACGTACCGATTTAATGATAAATATCTTGATAGATGGACTTCGGTAAGGAATGTACATGTGGGCAATTAAAACAAGATGTACAGTAAATATGAATACTACATACATGAGGAATATTGAAAAATGGCATACACACCACCACAAAGGAAAACACAAAAAAGAGTAAACTGTTATTTTCACTGAGGTCCTTCTATTTATAACATGACACAGACAGGCAATTAATCGCAGTCAAATAATTTTTTAAATGTTTAACTTGTTAAGAGGAGAGAGTGTATGAGGATGCATACTGTCAGGCCCCAAAGTATATGCTGGACACCGAACCTGAATATTTGGTGGGAGGGAGAGGGGGATGGTGGCGGCCCCCGGCTCCTACGCCTATGAGCGAAGCGGTCATATATATGTATTATATCCGGGTTCGGATCCCGTGACGCATTTCAACTTTGTTTTGATTATTTCTCTAGCAACACTATTTTTGCTACAGTTCTCCATAACCGACATTTCATTTCTAATACAATTATGTTCCAACAGAATAGATAAAGATGTTTGTCCATATTAGCATTTATATATTTGCACATATCTAGCGACTTTTATAATACTGAAGGACGATGGAATTGGCCGAGTATATACGATTAAATCGGAATTTTGACGATTTTATCCGTTAGCGAAACGGCTAATTTGCATATTAGTATTGTACTGATCAGTCGATTCAGATTGAAAACACGATTAATTCATGCATCGAAGGTCATGGTAATTCACGAAAGTGCTGTTCATAAAACAAGTTGTTTCTTTCTTTATAAAAGAAATATCTTCAAATACTGGTTATGATAATGCGGTACTGTATAAAAGAATAATTATTTCATTTAAATATGTCAAATGTATGAATGCCTATATTTAAACATTGTGTAGCAATTTGACTTTACCAAATGGATTTACATATGTTATAATTGTTATATCAAATATTAAGGGTGCAAATTAAGAGCAGTTTCTATAAGAGTGATTTATAAATTTAAGCTCATTACTTAAAGGTAATTAAAACAAGTTAAAAAGGAATAGGTTATATAATTAAAGTTGAGAAGTTTTGATTCAAGTTACATAAAACACGTACATGTTGTAAATGCACACAGCTACAGTCACAGAAATTGTAAAAATGGTATTACAGTCACACAGACATTGTAAAAATGGTATTCATATACATAAAAATGTGAGCATTTACTATGATCAACATTTGTTTGTTATAAAATAAATAGTTCATCAAAAATGACATCCTATAACGAAATTTATCTTCATATAATGTATAACACAGATACAGAGAATGTGCTTACAACTTATGCTAAATTATCGAGCAAATCGCTGTTAATGGCAGCCATAAAGCAAAAACATTTCTCGATCCGAGCAATATTGGCGGGAGACCCTCTGTAGCAGAAGGATCAAACGCCTTCAACTGGCATTAGTGTTCTTTAAAATTGAATGTGTCATGACATCAAAGGATAAACTATGATCCAATATTGCATCAAGATATTTATCCAAAGACGTAGGTTCGATCACTGTATCATTACAAGTTATATTTATGATTTATTTGTATTTTAAACCGAAATAGGTGGACTCAGATTTGTCCATATGCAGGGACAACTTATTGTCCACTGACCACTGACTAACATGATCGAGGTCCTCAGTCAAAACCTTCCCAATATGCAACTTATTTTGTTTTGACACAAGCTTACCAGAGTCATCTTCATACAAGAAGAATTTGTTTTCACCACAGTCGGCATCTTATTTACATAAACCAAGAACAGTATTGATCAAGGTACTGTCCCTTTTGGAACTCCACATGTAATTGGGGCAGTTGAAGAATGTGTCCCAGATACTTCAACAACCTGCTGTGTACCTAAAGTAAGACTAAACCAACTCAAAATAACATCGCCTTGACCCGATGTCTGGTGTTTCATGAGATTTATATATAAACATCAAACATACGTACCATGATGAAGTGTACCGTATCATGATGTCGTATATACAATTTTTATCTGTCAATTCACACGTTTTTAAAAGACGGCTTAGTTTGTTGTATCAAAATAATTTAATTTTTACAAAGTATTGTTTTCCTTTCTAAACCAAATTCATGGGTACCAGCTTGATATTCTTGTTATCGTTTGTAAGAAATCCTGTATAAATGTATATTGGGACAAAACCACAATGAAGTTTGTTTTTGAATACAAGTCCCTTCACAGATGAACGTTAGCATTGCCTTGTTCTCTCCACCAATAATTGTGTTGTGGGTCGAGGAGGAACGTTCCTTCGCACACTTTACAATATCAACATATTAATCAATAATGACTCGCACACAACACTATCGTTTTCAGTAAAATGTGTATATTATCACTATATATCAGATATCGTATATATGTTTTATATAATCTTTGTTTACGTGTTAATGTATGTCCTTAACACAATAATGAACGACAGGGAAAAATAAATCAGTTTTAAAGTGAACTTGGTTAAGCGGAAAATAGGGAGATACAGATCAATATTGGTCAGATAACGTTATTTATTAACGTGCCGTTACATATGAATATGTTAATTTTAAAGAGTAACCATTCAAATATCCAACGTATATATTCAATTTATTACTTTCCCCAATATAATCATTTCATTTTACTATTACAATATATTTTTCTCACTTTAATGAAAAAAACACAATTTTATAATTGAATTAAATCATTATTATCATAACTAAACCATCACTTATTACTTCTTTATCAACTTCAGGATCCCTATTACCAGGAGTCGCCCGACTACGAGACATATGACAAAGCCCAAGATTACGCTTACCAAAGGAATGATACAATACAACGTCTCCTTTTCAGTGAAGAGCATCAACAACTGAGAAAAGCACTGACTCTTGCATTGGAATTGTTAGATAGAGAGGATGAAATCTTAAATGGACGAGTAGATACGCCAGCACATGTTTTGTCCGAAACAGAAGCGTCTGCTGATACTGCAATGCCTTTTTATGTTGAACATTTGTTGTCTTTATTAAATGGAGAAGCAAACAAGCAAAGAAGGCGGAAACATAGAAAAAGGAGTCGACCGAGTCGGCCTTTTGACTCAATCGGGCACCAGGAAGGAGGGTTAGATGGGTTAAGTCGAAATGGACAACAACGAGGACCAGAGTTCGACTTTGAATCTTTTTTGCCATATTTGATAGAGGCTATGAAACGACGCAATAGCAATGCTGACAATGCCTAAAACATATATCTATAACAGGTATAACCAATATGGATATAACAATATAATAATATCATGCGACCAAACTATATTTGTATTTTTTTACGAGCCAATATACTGTAACCAATACAAAAAATGCTATTTCAGTTCGCCTTTCATATACGAGAATTACTTTATTTATATATACAACTTAGATAGATGGATGTGTTGTAAAATCTAATCGTTATTCAATGACTTATTTTAGTATAATATATGTGTATTGCCAATTTTGGCAGAAGTTGAGAATCAACTGCTTTTAGTTGTTTTACTGTTATATAATACATGTGAGATACGTTTTATTTTGACTGTCTGTAATACTTGATGTGTTATTTAATATATTTCTGTCTGCAATATTTTTACTGATTTTACAACCAAGTTGTATCGGTTTATTTATTACTATTTTAAACGTTTAACAGTTGTTGGTGCTTTATTTGTTTAAAAAACAGTATTTAAAGTGTCTCAAACAGTTCATTGTTTCATTTTATTCCATTTTTGATACATTATATTACGACAAACACCAATATGGTCACCATACTGAATTCCATTAATTCAATTTCTTGGTTGTCCAGTTGTTGTTGTCTGGTGTTTACACTGTGTTTAACAATTTTTAAGTCATATCACGATGGTGTTTACTTGAGACAATATTCTAAGCGTTGCTACACTGAAATATCATGCCGCAGACACACGATATGATACCCAACCAGTCAGTGTGTCGACATCGGGCCGATAGGGCCCAGAACTATCCGCTAAATACCGAGCACAAAGCAAGGAAGCCACTTGTACCATCATTTCAGCTTTTTGTACGGCCTGGCCGCCGGGGATGGAACCATCGACCTTCCACGTGTGAGATGGACACTATACTACTTGACCACCGCTGCGTTTTTGGTTGTAAAGTACCTTTATTTTACGTAAAGTAACCACACTGACGTCTTAATTTTTGACTATGCTATATTTCATTGCAATTAATGACAATACATTAATTAAATCAAGTTAACGTAAAATGATATTTGAATTAAATATGACTTTTATCAACTAGAGTTATATCGATCTAATACGATTGTCATTTGCGAAAACACAAAGAGACATACAGAGTAAGCTGAAGTTTAAAAGTATCTTTAGATGTACATCTTAGGTAAATGCTTTGCAAACTAACAAGTGGTTTCACGTGACCACTTACCTCTTACAGTTGAGGTTGCAGGTTCGAACCCAGCTCGGTTAAAATATGTGAGAAAGTTTGAAGTTACTTGTGGAAGGACTGTGATACTACTCAAAATCCCACTGAACTTTCTTCACCAATAATACTGTACATGCAACATATGACCAGTCGTGTTGAAAATGGCGCTACACCGTATTTAAAACCAACACAATTTGGGAAAATATAATCCTATGAAGTGTGTTCGCAGTATGTTTGAACTATAATACAAAATCTCACGAGAGCTCATGGGTATCATAGTCATTCTGGAACAAAATATTATTTTGCTTTCAAATGAAAGGATTTGGTCATATCTATAGGTAGTACCATTTCCTACTTTCAATTTTATTGTAAAAAACCATTACAATTTTAAATGAGTTTACAGCTCTTTTGTTTTAATATTCATTTTCTATTTGCGTTTCTATCGATCTACAGTCGATGCTATAATATAACATATTGCCATAGGAATAATATAATATGAGACTGTTAAAGGAGAAACGAGACGAACAGTGCATTTAATATATTGATTTTTATTTATAGCACCATTGTTTAACATCCATTAAAAATGATATCATATATCAAATACCAAATTCGATGTAATCACATTCATTATTGTACTACTCAATATATTTCTCAGTAAACGTCTGAGTACAAGCAAAGAAGGCGGAAACATAAAAACTTAGTATATTTTTCTTTTTCTTTATTTTTCACACATTATAAATAATATATTTACAATTTAACGGTTCTGATGGTCAACAATATATATATGTTTAATTACATAGAAAACAATAATTTTAGTTATATCAGAACCTGTAAAATACATATTATACTTGCTGAACTTATTGTTACATCCAATATATTAATCTGATATAGAGCTGGTCAATTTAACATTTAAATGTGTCTGAACAATTTGAATGACAGATCAGAACAGAACATTCTTTTATTTTGGCTTACAAAGCTTTTCATCATAACTGGCATACTCTAATACATAGTTAAGGCCCACGCAACAGTACATAGCAATAGTGAATACAAAAAAATATGGCAGTAGTGACCAATTGATCATGGTTGGTTGACTAATTATTCACAATATACTTAAAATTGTAGTAAATTTTTGTCTAACACAGAAGTTTATGTATCCATTGTCTGGAATTGAAAACAAAATGATGTGACTCATGTTAGTTATAATATACATCTTTACCTCGAATGTCGAAGTCAAATGTCGGTTCTTCCGATTCAAGAGAAATTGTATGGAATGATAAAAAGAAAGTTTGGATATTAAAGTTTTATCAGACAGGATCTTCGATTGCCGTCAAGTATGTCTATGATGTCTCCAAGACTAGTCGGCTCGGTTATAATACAAGTAAAAGGTTAAAGAAATCACATCATCATTTTGGACTTATTTTCAAATGTAGCCGTGATATAATAGTTAAAAAAAACATTCGTAAGATATGACTGAAATAGTGTTGAAAACTCGAATAAAACTCGATATAGTTTTTATCAAATTAAATATGAAAACAACATATTATCTCGGTACAACATTCAACAGTATTCCATTTTCAGTGCGCATTACAACTCCCATTTTTCTTTTGTACTCATGCCCGGCTACTGTTTCCAATTTGAATCTAAAACGATTAAAATGTTAACAATTTAAATTTATATTTTAAAATCAAATCAAATGCGTTACATATAGATACCTCACCTAAAAGTCTCAGTAAAAACGTTAATTAATGATTATTGTAAATAAATGCAACCGTAAGCATAAATCTACTATATGAATAGTTTGTTTAAAATGACAATGGTATTAGGGTTTTCTCGGAATAAGTTTGACTAAAGACAAATGAAGGCTATTGTAAATCATATAAGTACATATTTCTAGATATTAAGTAGCAGGGGCTGCTGAAGCCAATCTGACCAATTTATTGAAGTCACATATTCCTCTAAATTACGTCCAGTGCAATCATTTCGTGAGAACAATATAGGGGGCGCCTTTTTAATACATTACCAAATCAATTTTAATGCAGATACAATATATGATGTATAAATACCTGTACAATATTCTGGCAATCATAATTTTCAGTTCCATCATTGCGAATGTTTGTCCAATACAATTTCTATAACGATAAATTCAACAGGTAAGTATAATGATATAAGGTTATTTTACAGTGTTTTGTACGATATGGATATATAAAATTATATTGTACGAGTATGTATGTTGGTGAAAATTCCATTGGACGAGACGCCGCATGCATTAAGTCCATGATTGATTGAATATTTAGCGTCATGTTTATGCCATCGAGGGCTAACAGATGATCAGTTAACCTAACCACTGTTTCCTGGGATTAACCAGTACTCGAGCACACCCCATATCCGCAAGTATCTGATAACTTCCCCACTTGAATCAGTGGTGAGCGACGATTGATAATGAGACACAATGTCGTATATCAATCATCACAGAGACTGTTGCCAGGCGGGATTTCGAACTCACGATCCCTGGAACGTCGAGTCCAATATGAGTTTCAACACAATACTTACGAGTAAAATATATGCCCATATTGTACAAAATATTTTTATTCTATACCTCAAAATAGTTGATTAAAAGAGTGAAGAAAAATCGGGACCATTTTAAATAAATAAACCACGAGAGCGGCAGACGTTATACGGATTTTCTTAACGTCGATCGTCAAGCGGAACATTTTGTCGGTTGTTTGTTTTTATCGTTGAAGTTTCTACTAAATTTATTTATTTTCTTTTTTTAATCACAATCTTAAATTTTGAACTGTATAATATAAAATTTATTGGATCCAATAAACTTCTACATATTGTACGGTCACGTGGTAACATATGAGGTAAGTGATTGGCTATACACTTACAGTTATAGAATAAATGTTTGTCCAACATAGTGCAGTGGTATGATGAACTTTATTTTGGTGGCCATTTTGAAAGCGGATAAAACAGCTAGTTCCTTTAAATTTCATATCCTGGTATGCCCCCTTAACACTTATACCAATATTCACGCTTTTCCCACAAAATGCACGAGCTATGACATTAAGTCTCTATATGACAGCACTACACAGGAGATGCATCATTTAAAATACACCAGAACATTAAAATAAGTGCAGAAGGGACAACACACACATAATGAGTTATAAGTATGTTTTTGCTCCTTGGACTGATGAAACTTTTTCAAGGTTGGTTAAAACAGACAATTGTTTAATACAGGGTTAGGAGACATGTCGGCTGTTGTATATTTCAGTACACTTCAAGAACAGAGGCAAGTCTGCTGTAGTACTGTCTCGGGAGCGTACTGTGCTTCCATGGGGTCATTCATCAGATATTATCAACTTTCATCAACTCACCTTGGTCCAGCGGAAAAAGGTACAAATGCATACGGATCCATATCTTTGACACGTTCATGGGTAAATCTTTCTGGTTTATACTCCATACTATCGTCTCCCCATACAGCCTGGTTATGATGGAGATTTAATATATTCACAGACAGGAAGCTTCCTACAAGAAAAAAATATATTGAAATTTCACTCTTGGTCTTTTATAGCAGTACCAGTATTTGACAAACATTTAACAAAACATATAAAGTCACATTGACTCCATTAGTATGCAAAACAACTTTTAATACCACATTTAAAACAATTGCATTAAAATGTATCAATATATCCTAAGCATGTACCTAATCTAGATTATTGCTGCACAATAGGGGGAATCTCTGACCTATCTGACAACATGATATTTCAAAAGCGTGCTGCCAGATTTATCTTTGATATAGACGGTGATGCACCAGCTTAAACAATATTTAATGATCGTAAACGGACGCAGTTCCATGAAAGAGTAGACAATAAAAAAGCTATTGGAATGTTCAACAGCTTGGCCCTGGAGTATTTGCGAAATAATTTTACCCCATTCCAAAGATAAATGCTTACAATAAAATAATTCTTTATATGTACCAAACCTAAAGTTAGAAACATATCGCAAGACTCATATATTCTGGATCCAAAATCTGAAATTCACTTCAAAACCATGTCAAAAGTGCTTCATCGGTTCAAGAATTTAAGAGATATATTATGTAACATTTAATAAAACAATCCCCTGTCATAACAAAGACAATTTTTCATTGTCTTACAAAACATTAAACGTGTACCCTCCTCATTGCAATGTTGATTGTCTAAATATATTCTGTAGTGAACTCAACATTTTCAAGTGTAAATTAAACATTATAGCATTAATGATACTGTTATGACTTTCTTTTGAAATATATTACTGAAATAATCAAATAACAATATTCATTGTTAATCAAAATATGCATTACTAATTGATATTTCAACAAAAATAATTCACTATTTCGTTTATAAGTTTCCAAATTGTATTGATTCTGTTGAATAATTTTGTTGTATATAATTCCGTCATTATTAACTTTTGTTAACATGTATAAATAGAGGATAACAGGGAAGATTGGAGATTGTTCCATCTGTATTTCCTCTTTAAATAAAGACTTTGTTATTATTATCATAATTTTTATTATTTTTATTATTATTATGTATACAATGTCAATAACATTTCTCCCGTATTATATGACAGTATAATGATTAAACACAATAACGGGTTTTACAGATGGGTTGTGTTCCTTCGTACATACTTATTTACCTGAGGAGATAAGTATCACTGTAAGAATTGTATTAAAAGTTTCAGATCAAAACCTTGTACCGGTCTTACAGTGATTTATTTGAGCTCAATTGCGAAGAAAACTTCAATTCAGAACATTTGAGAATTGCGCTGAAGTCCATTTCCGAGTCACTACTATGTGTTGTTTTTAAAAGGTTTGGCACGAAATCAAAGTCGCACGACCAGGTGTGAGTGACGTACAATACTATCGACTACACCACTGATCTGCTTGTAGAAAGTATGATATACATACAACTAGCACGCCCAGCTGTGAGTGACGTACAATACTATCGACTACACCACTGATCTGCTTGTAGAAAGTATGATATACATACAACTAGCACGCCCAGGTGTGAGTGACGTACAATACTATCGACTACACCACTGATCTGCTTGTAGAAAGTATGATATACATGTAACTAGCATTCACCTTTAGGAATAAACATCCCATCTATAACCATATCTTCCGTATTCTCTCGCTGCAAGAAATGGACGGGGGAGTAATGCCGAAGACCTTCTTTTATGCATAATGTGAGGTATTCAAACTTCTGCAAGTCCTTCCTGTTTAAATTTGAGCAACAGTATCATAAATACGTGTATATCATCCCTGATCATTGATGCTAACATACTATATACAGTCAAACCTGAGTTAGCGATAACCTCTATTAAGCAGCCACTTTTGCTATTTTCCATTTCAATGCATTAATATAATGTTTATCTGAATAAGGAAAAACCCTGTCTTAAAATGCTACTTTTGCTCCCAATTTAACCTGCTGCTTAAAACAGATTTAACTGTATTACCATATTTTCGATGAATGTGATGTTAGCATATTTCATGAATATAAGGTTGAGATAAGGATAACCCGATGCGCGGTTTCACGTCCTATCCAAACCAGTTCTACCGAAGGTTGGAATCTCATTCTTTCATGACTGATTCTTTCTTTCACTAAGAATTGTCTTTCTAACAGATACATTATTTTGCTTTCTTCTAAGAATAGCGTGATATCATACTACACCATATAGTATCTTATGAGCGCAAGCATTTTATCTTGACCCTAAGCACAGGTAGACATATTTCAATATGGTAACATGGAAAATATATGTATATTTCGGTGTCAGAAAAAATTGTAGTCACTTAGTTAGGGTATCCATGGACTCCGGTTGTTTTAACATCAGTACATCGATAGAAGCTTTCATCCCCAGCATGTTTTTTCTTTCATTATATCGGGGTTTGCACCTTTTTAACAGCATTTCAGTTATGCAAAGACAGAGAGCTCACCTACTCAATCTATCAATGGGATCCGCTAGGCTGATTACATATCTTAGAACCACTTTATCTCTACGTCAACTGATTTCCAATACATTCAGAGATGGGAGATTTATACACATAGAATCATGCTTACGGTCAATAATTACATAATATAATGTAATCGGGCGGGGATTCTAACTCACTTCTTCTGAATTGAGCTAGCCAGGACTGGCCAACCTAGAATGTAGTTTTGTTTGTTATTGTATTAAACAAGTACCCTAATATACTCACTATAATACAGGTGCTTGTATTGGTAGAAGGTAAATAAACTGTTAATAATTCATCTACTCTCCAAACAGACAAGTCTTAGCTGAAGCTTTAATTGATATGTAACGCATTCAAGGTTCAACTGAATTGCCAAAAGTAAAACCCTTATTATAAACAAATATAGTTTTTATTCTATTGCAAAACTGGTTTTTGTTGAGCTGCATAAATCTGCACCTTGAACATCAGCATTTATAGTTGACATCCCTTCAGCAGTTAAATGGTTGCTTTAATTACTGAATTTACATATATCTTGTAATTAAACACGTTGACATAATGGAACTCTTAAAAAACAATTTACAGCGAAACATAGCAAGACAAGGCGGACTTACATGGACCAACTATTGCACAATAGTCAAAATAACCCTACCATTCTACGTGATCGCATTCCCTTCCATTTAGTAGTGTATCTACTTCTGCTCGTGCTTTCTCCTGAATACCCGGATGCTGAGCCAAAGCTAAAAGTGTGTTTGAAATTGCTGATGTTGTTGTGTCATGACCTGAATTAACAAATTCGCTGTATATAACAACACAATATCTACTACTGACAACACACAACATATAAGTACATCTAGTTTCATAAATATAAACTGGCAAACATACTGGTAGGAATTTAATAAAGTTCATTTACAAAATTATTAAAATCAGTTATACTGAAAGGATTTAATCATTAATGAAATACCTTAACATCCATATTCTGAAATTGTAAACAACGTTAACGAAAAAGTTCCCTAATCCTTTCAATTTGTATAAAATAAACACAGAGATAAAGAGACATTGTTGCAATTTTTCGATATAAATCTAAAAAAGTATTATCAAATTGTTTTGTCTGATCCAAATATCATTCCACTATACCACAGGGACAATGTGATTTATTTACAAAGTTTTAAATACTGATGATCCGCCTGAGGTATTGCAGATTACTATTTCCATTCTTATAAAACTGTCCACACCAACTGGTTCATAGAAATGTTCCCAATTGACTTTGTCAAAAGTAAACAAGCCAAACGTATTTTACAGGAAAAAAAGTATCAATAAATTCCAAAATGTCACACCATCACATATTGCCCCAGTGATGTTTTGCAAAAGCTAAAAACCATCAATGAAAGTAACGCTGAAACTGAATTGGAAAATTATTTAAAAGGAAGTAATATTTATCGGCAAAATAAGTGTCGTTTAGTGCATTCCTAAGATTGCTTACGATCTCTAAAAAAGCATAACCCGTGTTGTTGTGTTTAATCTCTGACACTTGTTTAAAGACATTATGGCTGAAACCTGGCTTATTCACATACTTGCCCTAAGATGACAGTTTATCTTTATGATGGCAACATAATTTACATATGTATTAAAGAACATTTACAGGCACTATGCTTACTTTCTTAACCTATTCAAAACATTGATAGCATAAAATTGCATTCAGTACAGATTGATTAGTCTCGTAACGTAAAATTTTTAGACATAAAATTCAATAATTATATTTTTATTTTTTTAATGTTGTTTAACGCACAATGCCGTAAAACGGATAAACTTGAGAAGGTTGATGTGACGCCAACACACACTATACAAATTGTCTGATAGCTGAAAACAAAAGCACTATTATAATATCACTTTAAAAAAATTTAGTATGTGATTGTAATAAAGCTGATGTTTAAATAGGTATATATGTAAAATAATGGCGATCCAATGTTTCATAGAAATTGTCACAGACGACAGAAAGTACTGACCGCAACAGCTAGTTGCGTTTGTGATCATTTCGTATTTGGTTGAGTACAAAATAGAGGCAGTCGACAAATTATTGAAGTAAAGAAGCACAAACAAGTCTAAACTTTGCTGTATGTAAACAGTTTGGTACATGCATATTTACGTATGTAAACAGTTTGGTTCATGCATGTTTACAATACGTTACTTTACGCTTGAAGGGCTTTTACCTCCTTTTACTATTTCCCAAAAGGCACATATATTTACTTAAATTTATATATTTACAACCTATTATTTGTTATTTATATTTGATTGGAACCATTACACACCTAATTAAGAATAACAACAATAATTATTATTATGCTACCTTCAAACAGAAATGTGTCCACCTCGCATCTTATTTCATGGTCAGTCATACCAGTGTTGTCTTCGTCTCTAGCAGTAAGGAGGATATCTAGGAAGTCGAGGTATCTCTTCTTGTTTGTCTCTCCACAAGGCGGCGCACCTCTCTCGTCCTGCAACATCGAGGTACAGCTATACAAATACTGAATGGTATGAAAGCCTCCAATTTCCTTATAAGCAGCAAATGAATAAGGCTGTTGGGTTCTATCTGCTGGCGGTTTAAATCAAACAAAACAGATGAATATCTTGGATATATAAATATAATAACGTCCATAACCAATCATTATTGCAATATTTTTCTTAGAAATAGGCCGTATATTTCGCAAATAGGAATGTACCAAAGTTATGCAACCTGTATGCACTTGTACAAATCATGCATACGTTTGTACAAACTGTACAGTTAGTTTAAAGACAATGCTTTCAAAAATGCAGGAGTTGTAAAGTATAATGCATTCCTTCTGAACTAAATGTTTCAGTCGATAAACGAATGACACCTTTTGTGACTGGAAGGAATTACATCACAATAATACATGTAATCATTTTTAAATTGTGTAGTAATACGCATCAACATTCCACAATCTTTAGACTCATGGTCAAATGATGTTAAAGCTGTATAGGTCGTGTGGACAGTAGTACCCTTATAATTGTAGCAGGGAAAATTTGTTATAAAAATACAACTGCATTAGCCATTCAAAAAAATAACAACAAACATTACAAATACATGTATATGATAATTACAAGTTATTGAATTTCATTTGAAAATAAAGAAACGTTAAAACATGCTATTGTGTTCAATTCCAGTAATCTGATGACGCAGGACTTACAATGGTTCCCTTCCGCACTTGAATAATCTTCTCAGCTATGCTGTGAACATAATCACAATAACGGACAAACTCTCGGCCATCACTCGTGAAGTTGAAATAAATCCAGTCATAAAACAAGTGAGCTTTGCTGCAAAACGAGTTAAATGTTTCGATGTTACATCTTCATTATCTGATAAAGTTATTGTTAATTTCATTTCTGTAACATGTGATATTAACTAATCATTTTATTTATCTTATTTGAGAGAATCACACAACAAAAAGCTATATGTGTCTTTTACCCACAAAAAAGCGTGTTAAAGGGATTATATTGGCAAGTAACACAAACACGCTGTTAATCCAGACTTTTCCTGTACGTAGTGTGCACAAAATAATGCTTATGCACTGACGTATAATCTTTATTTACTTGAAAGTTATCAAATTAACAGTAATTGAATATTGGCCAAAACTTTAATACGTCCCGCAATAAAGTATTGCGCAATGTTTACATTGAACTCCGTAAACTTCCCGAACAAAGCCTCGAAAACGAGATCGGGAACGAGTCTTCGCGATGTTATTCGATGATTGATCGGAAACCACAAAGCGGTTCGTTCAAAATAGCAATGTAAACAATGTAAACGTGGCTTCAGAAACCCGATGTTTGTAATAAAGAGGTTATGCAATAAGACACTTTAGACGCGTATATCTGTAAGTTATAAGTGTATCTTCATGCTGGGCGTGTGTATTTAGGACAGGGAATTGACGGTAATATGCCAATATAATCCCTTTAAGCCTTTTAAGAGTACCAGATATATGGCACTATAACTGTGTTAATTACGTGTACGTGAACTTTCACTAATAACCTAAAAACATATGGCAAATAAACAGACTGAAATTCAGTTAATTAAAATTAGAAATGATACAAAAACATGTCTGCATAATATTTTGCAACGCAATTAATTTTGTTACAGAAGAAAAAAGATAAATGTTTTGTGCTACTCACAACGACCTCCTTGCCCACAGATCTGACAGTTTGTGCACCGCTTTGATGTATGGATGTTCATTTCTGTGAGGAAAAACAGGTCTTAGTTGAAAATACAATATATTATAAGCAAATAAAATCCTTTAAATAAAATAATATTATATTTGTTCAGCGTAAATTATTTTTACAGACCCACACAGTGTCGGGAAGTGTAGTAACAATGTGTGCATATTTTAGATAACTTTTTCTTTGTTACATATTTGTATCAAATATATCATCAAATTAAATTAAAACAGTATAGCTTGTATTGTGTTTGCTTTGGTTTCCTTTGACTACACTACATTTGAAACACTTGAAACACAGTAACTATATGTGTACGCTCATAATAGCTTGTATAACTATTTACCTTTCAATTAACATATAACTTACCATCTCTAATAAATGGACAGTTACCTCTCTACCTCTGATTTAGTGACTGACTCAGCAGCTATTTCTCCGTACAAACTGATATAACCGCATCGTAGGAGCCGAAAGGGGGAGGGGGATGGGGGACGCAATATTCAGGTTCAGCATATACTTTGGGGCCTGGAAATACATCATCATACACTCTCTCCTCAGGTTGCCCCCCATTCACCCAACCCCAATAATTGAAACGCTCCTTCCCCCATGTGCATTACCATACAAACTGATATTACAGCATAACCATACAAATTGATATAACAGCATTACAATACAAACTCATATAACCATATATTAACCACATTACAATACAATCTCATATAACTGCATTACCATACAAATTGATATAACCACATTACCATACAAACTGATATAACCGCATTACCATAGAAAAACTGATACAACCGCATTACCATACAAACTGATACAACCGCATTACCATACTAACTGATACAACCGAATTACCATACAAACTGATAAAACCGCATTACCATACAAACTGATACAACCGCATTACCATACAAACTGATATAAACGCATTACCATACAAACATAGATATACTCTTTATATTCCATGTTCAATATAATGTATTATTACACGTGTTACTAAATAACAAACATAATCATAATGACCTGACTCTCATAATTCAAATGAGCAGAGTTTTATCACTACACAGAATCATTGGGAAAGACAGTTTGCACATGAAATTAAATCCCAAAATCAAAATTACATCTTGAATCATGATTAGAAAAGTGTAAAAGAAACATAAAAGTGATCACACTGTTGTTTTTTTTGTTGAAAGTAAGAGAAAACTAACGTCGAACTGCACGCAGCAGTCTTGAAAACGAAATTCGTTGACAAAGAACTGATTCACGGATATGAGATCTAAGATATTCAAATTACTCTCCCAAACCTCGAATAATACGAAAACATAAAATTAATCCAATTATTTATTTTAATTGCAATAAAGCGATTGGACATAACTGACTACACATGTTTTCTTGTATTAAATCTTATACCACCAAAAAAATCAGATCATAGCAATACATCGCATCCCTGATAAACCTGGCATGACAAGGCCAGTACTCATGAAACTGAGGAACAACAATGCCAAAAGCATGGTAATGAGGAAGCGATCCGTCATGAAGGAAGCAGGACGCAGACTGGTGGACGATGTCACAAAACTCAACCAAGGCTTAATCAACAGACTCCACCTTCATCCAGACTTGGACAGTGCTTGGTTTTTCAATGGGGTCGTATATGGAAAAACCAAATCTGGATATAGACATAAATTTGAGATTTGATGACAATGTGAATGCAATCATTCACACCACACACCAGCATAGGTGATTTGACCTTTGTATTGTGCAGATGCAATCAAAACATAAATTAAAAAATTGGATTTTTCTTTTAAAATAAAATGTGTTATTATGCATGTTCTGCATTGTGACTTATGGATATAACAATTCTTATTTGTGTTTGTGTGTGTTTGATTGGAAGTGTTCAACTTGCTCTTTTGAGCCAAAATTTGGATTTCAGAATTTATTTCAATTGTTTAAATAGATTGATATACTTGTACTAGGATAACGATGGTACTTTTTAATAGCCACAGTTGCCTCGAGCAAATATGATCATAATTTTATTGAGGTTTAATTGTGCTACTGGATAATCTTAAAGCACTATGTACCATTTAACTGTAAATGGATTACACATATAACAAAAACTGTGTGGATAGTGTAAAAAAACATGGATTACTGTATATTCAGATATGTTTCATGTGCAAAATATCATGGAATTGCACACTTCAGTGTCTAAATGATATTAACTGTTGACCAGGAGGTATACTATTGTTGATTTATTTGAAATCAAGCATGAAAGTTTATTTGCTTTTATGTATGTGAATGTGTCGATATGCCATATTTGTAATTATTGATCTTAATTGTTATTGGCAACAACATTTAATCTCTACACCCGGAGTCTTACTGCACTCTGTGTTATGTTCTGTACACATTTTTTTTCATGTTTTTACCCTGTCTCTTGCCCATTTGTGTTGCCTTACAAAGTTGAAATTAGTAAGGTCCTATCCTATGTTCAGAATAATTGTAATTACTTTTTCATTGAAACATAATGACTGATATAAAAATGTTGTCCCTAAACTGCCGCGGCCTGAATGGTAACAGGAAAAGAGTAGATGTATTTCAATACCTACAGGATAAGAAATGCCATATAAATTGTCTATAAGACACACATTTTACTGAGTCACAGAAGAAATTTATATATGCCCAATGGAATGGTGATTGTTATTTTAGTTTTTCTGAGTCAAATTCTAGAGGTGTTGCTATATTATTTTTAACAAAAATTTGAGTGCAAAGTACATAATGAAATCCATGATGAATATGGAAATTTTGTAGCATTAGCTATGACAGTTGAAATAAAACGTTTCACACTTGTTACTGTATATGGACCAAATAAAGATGAACCTAGCTTTTATCAATGACATTATAATAACTACAAAACAGTAAGTAACAAGAAAGCTAGAGATATCCTGTTAGACATTATAAATGATAAAGAATTATTTGATCCCTTTAGAGAATTTTATCCAGATATAAAAAGATATACCTGGAGACGCACTAGGCCTTTACAACAAGCCAGGCTTGATTTTTTCTTGTTAACTGATGACTTTTTGCTATATATTAAGATGTGCGACATTCAATCTAGTTATAAATCTGACCATTCTATAGTAATTCTAAAACTTTGTTTAAAGGAGTTACAACATGGTAAGGGATTATGGAAGCACAACAACTCACTTATATATGATAGGGAATATTAATCCATAATCAATGACAAAATAGATGAAATAAAGAAGCAGTAATGTTTACCTGTTTATAATACAGAAAATTTAACTGACATCCTCAATGAAGATGTTCAATTTGTAATTAATGACCAGTTATTTCTTGAAACCTTAATGATGGAGTTATGAGGAAAATCAACTTCATATGCAAGTTATAAAAAAAACAAAAAAAAACAGAAAAAGAACTTACTGAAAAAATAAATAACTTAGAAATATCTTTAAACCAAAGTAAGGTTAATGAATTAACAAAATTAAAAAATGATTTGGAAGTGTTACGCAATGACAAAATCAAAGGACATATAGTGATATCTAAAGCTAAGTGGGTTGACGACGGTGAAAAACCAACAAACTTTTTTTGCAATTTAGAGAAAAATAATTTTGTGAGCAAAATTATTCCAAAAATAGTAATAATAATAGAGACATTATTGACAATAATTGACATCAGATATTCTGAAAGAAACAAAATCCTTTTATGAAAATTTATATTCTTGTCATGAAAATGATCACATAGATATTGACCTTGAAAATGATATAAAATATACTGACGTTCCAAAATTATCGCAAGATGAATCGGACAGTTTAGATGGAAAAATTACATATGCAGAGGCATCAAAAACATTATATTTAATGACGAATGACCGAAGCCCTGGTAGCGATGGCTTTTCTAGCAATTTTTATACAGTAATTTGGAAAAAAATTGGTGCATTTGTTGTAAGATCAATTAATTATGGTCTAGACATAGGTTTTTTATCAGTTACCCAGAGACAGGGTATAATAACATGCATACCTAAAGAAAACAAATCCCGTAATCTTCTAAAAAATTGGAGGCCAATTACCCTACTTAAAGTTGTTTACAAAATAGCTTCAGGCACTATAGCAAATAGAATTAAAACTGTTTTAAACAAGCTTATAAGTAAAGAACAAACTGGTTTTATAAAAGGCAGATATATGGGTGATAACACTAGATTATTATATGATGTAATGCATATTTGTAAAGATATAAATATACCAGGATTATTACTGCTAATTGATTTTGAGAAAGCTTTCGATACATTATATTGGTCTTTTATTAGAAAGACTCTACGCTTATTTAAATTTGGAGAATCCATACAAAAATGGATAAAAGTATTTTATAATAACATATAATCATATGTAAGTCAATACGGGTTTTTATCTGATGTTTTCAGTATAGGTCGCGGTTGTCGTCAAGGGGATCCCTTGTCACCTTATATATTCATTTTTGTGGTGAAATCCTTACCATAAAGATAAAAAAGAAAAATAATATTAATGGAATAAGTATAGATAATACAGAATATAAACTATCGCAATTTGCAGATGATACTTCAGTACTGTTAGATGGTTCAGATAGCTCACTTAATGAAACCCTTTCAGAATTACACTATTTTTCACAAATATCGGGCCTGAAAATCAATTGTGAAAAAAACTTAAGTGATATGGATTGGTTAAAAAAAATATAACACACATACAATAAAAACCAGATGGAAACTGTCATGGGGTCAAACAGAATTTAAGTTACCTGGAATAAAATTTAATGTGTATTTGGATAAATGTTTATGTTGAATTATAATGAAAAAATAGAAAAAATTAAAAACTCAATTGGCTTTTGGAATAGAAGATTTTTAACTCCATTAGGAAAAATAACTGTAATTAAAAGTTTATTAATTCCGTCACTTAACCATCTTTTTATTTCTATGCCAAGTCCAGAGGAAAATTCTATCAAGCAAATAAATGACATTTTATACAAATTTCTTTGGCATGGACCTGCAAAAATTAAAAGTTCATTTATTACAAAACATTTTCTTGAAGGAGGTTTGAAAATGATCTATTTAAAGGCTTTTATTTGTAGCCTAAAATTACTTTGATCAGGAAACATACTCATTCAGATGGGTTGTGGCAACACTTGTGTAACTCATATTTTGATTTAAATAAATTTTTAACTTGTGGTAAACATTACCCAGAGAAATTATTAAAATCTATAAAAACAACTTTTGGAATGATGTTCTAAGCTCTTATGTAACTTTTTTAAATAGTTACAAAGTAGATAGTTATGAAAAATTTCTTAAAATGCCAATTTTTTATAATCATCATATATTGATTGGAAAACAGAGTGTTTTTCTTAAAAGTTGGTATGATAAAGGCATGATGTATATAAATGACTTAATTGATATCAATGGTAAATTCTACACAAAAGAAGATTTTGAGAAAATTACAGATATCAAAATTAACTATCTACATTTGCTCGGTATGACAACAGCAATTAACTATCTACATTTGCTCGGTATGACAACAGCAATCAAACAATTTAAAAAAGTCAATAAACTGAAAAGTGAACATAAAAAGGAACCAAATCTTTTCATTCCATCACATGTGTTTCCAATTCTGAAAAAAAAACTGGGACTAAACCAATATATGACATTTTAAATAGAAATAATGAGAAACCAACAAGCCAGAATAAATGGAATGAAATGTATGATATAAATAAAAATGATTGGAATATATACTATAACATTCCTTTCCAAGTAACAAGAGACACTAAACTCCAATGGTTACAATATCGACTTCTACATCGAATTCTCCCCACTTATAGGTACCTCACTTTGATAAAGATTAAATCAAATGAAAAATGTACTTTTTTGTAAGAAACAGACAGAAACATTGCAACATATCTTTTGGCATTGCTCTCATACACAAGAACTTTTATCAAATGTAATGATGCTTCTAAATAATATAAATATTCAAGTACAATGGAATGAAACTCAGCTTCTATTTGGGATTTCAAAAAATGATAAAAGAACATTAACAGAGAACTTGTTAATTCTTGAGATAAAACGATACATTTATGCAAGTAGATGCTTGAATGCCACTCCTTCCTATAAAGGATTCCTGATGAGTATGAAATCCATGTTTGACGTAAATAAATGTATATCTGTTAAGAACGGACTACCTGACAAATTTGAGGAAGACTGGAGTATCATACTTAAACTTATCCTGTAAAATAACATATTTATATATAATCTGTTTTTGTTATTGTTTTTTTCTTTAATTTTTAAAAAACAAACAAACTTGGATGTGGGCTGTATATGTTTTTGATATTTGCTTCAACCTCTTTTGGCAACCCCCCCACCTTAACCCCAATATTTTTTTATCATCATTATTATTATCTTCACCTTTCTTTTCTCTTTTTTTATTATAAATTCTTCCCATTCTTAATAGAGATCAAGTAATATATATACAATTATAAAGTATTAGACATTTACAAAATTGAATAATTTGAGGAATGAAAGATGAATGAATGTGGTGAATTATTTTATATGCTATTGATATATATATATATATATATATATATATGTTTTTTTTGAAAAAGTAAGGTGTGTAGGGGATGGTCCTCCCCGACCCCCGTACACCTAGGACGGGGAGAATAAATGGGTCATCCAAATGGGTGACTGAGAAAAAAAAAAAAAAAATCTTACAAAATACAAATTATAAGCTTAAGAATATGAACAATACAATTCTGGATTTATCTGAAAGACATTCTAACAAAAAATAAGTTCGTAGTGGTCTATTGCCCTTCGCTGAATGATTATTCAGTTCTCGCTGACTGCCCACAGTGACCAATTGTCACATGACCATATGAACAAGTGGGATTTAACCAATAAGGTGAATTTATTTCCCGTCTAATTCACTTCGTTCAAACGACATGAAATACATTTCAAAAACAAAATAGACATGAAGCGATTGTTTCTTAGTGTACAATAAAGTCATGGTGAAGACTATGAATCAGAATCACATGTAAGTATATAACCGTGCCACAGATAGTATAGAAAACCAAAAACACAATTTAAACATGCATGGTAAGGCCAATAGTTTTTATGAAGACAACATTGTTTAAGAAACATAAAGAATATTCTTTCACGGATAAAGAAATGTGGGGTTTTGATACGCCGATATTTGCATTTGTTTGTATACATTTTGGTTTGTTATTTCACTTCCGTTTCCAATGTAAACAGATAAAGGGAAGCAACTGCATAGCGGGCGCGTATATACAAAACATATAAAACTAGACCTATCACTGTAGTGATGAATACCCCCGAACGCCGCCATGACAGAAAATGGTTAACCATTGTATGAAGTTTTATTAAATTATATCCAATAGTTTTAAAGTTATGCTCCAGACAAATAAAATTCTTAATAAAAGAGAATGTTATGGATTGAGTTGTTTGTATTGTTATTTTTTTTTATGGTTTTGTAAAAATTAAAAACGGTCTTTTTAATTATTGTGCAGTGTACAAGCTTTCATGGCAATCAATAAATGTTATACTTTTTTGAGTTATGTTGATGGACAACAATTTTATGGATAAGAAACAAACAAGAGCACTAGGAATACAATATCGAACCTGCTTTGCTCGAACTCCATGTATTCATCAACTTGGTTCTTTCATGAACTTTATTAAACTTTATCACTGATGGCTTTAAAAGTACTTTAAAAGTACTGCACCAGACAAGGGAAATATATCAAAGGGCAATAACTCTGTAATAAGCAAGAATAGAGTTATGTTTCTTGTACACTGCACTTCCTGTCATTATATTCTACCATTGTATGAAGTTTGATGAAATTCCATCCAGTACTTTAAAAGTAATGCTCCGGACAAGGGAAATATATCAAAGGGCAATAACTCTGTAATTAGCAAGAATAGAGTTATGTTTCCTGTACACTGCACTTCCTGTCATTATATTCTACCATTGTATGAACTTTGATGAAATTCCATCCAGTACTTTAAAAGTAATGCTCCGGACAAGGGAAATATATCAAAGGGCAATAACTCTGTAATTAGCAAGAATAGAGTTATGTTTCTTGTACACTGCACTTCCTCTCATTATATTCTACCATTGTATGAAGCTTGATGAAATTCCATCAGGTACTTTTCAAGTTATGCTCCGGACAAGAAAAAATATCAAAGGGCAATAACTCTGTAATTAGCAATAATAGAGTTATGTTTCTTGTACACTGCACTTCCTCTCATTATATTCTACCATTGTATTAAGTTTGATGAAATTCCATCCAGTACTTTAAAAGTAATGCTCCAGACAAGGGAAATATATCAAAGGGCAATAACTCTGTAATTAGCAAGAATAGAGTTATGTTTCTTGTACACTGCACTTCCTCTCATTATATTCTACCATTGTATGAAGTTTGATGAAATTCGATCCAGTACTTTAAAAGTAATGCTCCGGACAAGGGAAATATATCAAAGGGCAATAACTCTGTAATTAGCAAGAATAGAGTTATGTTTCCTGTACACTGCACTTCCTCTCGTTATATTCTACCATTGTATGAAGCTTGATGAAACTCCATCCGGTACCTTTAAAGTTATGCTCCGGACAAGAAAAAATATCAAAGGGAAATATATCAAAGGGCAATAACTCTGTAATTAGCAAGAATAGAGTTATGTTTCTTGTACACTGCACTTCCTCTCATTATATTCTACCATTGTATGAAGCTTGATGAAATTCAATCCGGTACTTTTCAAGTTATGCTCCGGACAAGAAAAAATATCAAAGGGCAATAACTCTGTAATTAGCAAGAATAGAGTTATGTTTCTTGTACACTGCACTTCCTCTCATTATATTCTACCATTGTATGACGTTTGATGAAATTCCATCCAGTACTTTTCAAGTGATGCTCCGGACAAGGAAAATTGCAACGGACAGACCGACAGACCGACCTCAGGGTGACTCCAGTATACCCCCTCAAAACTTCGTTTGTCGGGGGTATAACAACAAATAAATATTTAAGTATAATGTTTTAACGCCAAAACGCCGCAGTGGGAACGAGAATGTTCTTTTCTTTTTTTTATCAATTGGAACGTCGTGTACTCAAGATGCGTCAATAAACATTTTTTTTTTTCTGTTATCTATTTCTTTTCGATATGATTAAAATATATGTAAAAGACACTGCTCACCCATATCTTAGCCTCTAAGTATTTTATTACTGATGCAAAATTTAAGTATTTTAAAATGACCTCCAAAAGCTGAGGTTATACTTTACTATAGAAATATCATGAGTAATAACTGGATAGAATATAACTATATTGCACATTTCTAATAAAGAATAAGAATTTTAGAATTTACTGAAGGGATCTTTAGGAATATCTTATTCAGTATTTTAAATATAGGCTGTTATTTAAATGTCTCACTAAAGAACCCCCCTGAGCATAAATGTCAACGTTGACTTACCCTTCTACTTGACAGTCTGTTTTATACGACATGGCACACTGACATATAATGTCCAGAGAGCAAAGGCCAATCTGATTAAATGCTTCAAATTGTGTACCTTCTTTTGCATACTTTCCAAGTTTGTCCTTAAATGTTAACATTACAACTGTTTTATACTGGAAACGAATAAAACATAGCATATACACCATGTTTTCACATAAGCAGCATGAAAAAAAAGTTTGATATATCCTGTCATGTAAAGTTATTGTCTCCATCCGTCCCATACTCGTGTCTGCTCCATAACCTTTGCAGGCATGGTAGGATTAGGTAAGACAAAATGAAGAATGCAAAACGCGTAGCTCAAACGTCAAAGTCACACATGCTCCCAATAACTCTACGAAGAGAGCATATTCCATCATTATGGCACAGAGTTATGACACATTACCATCTACGCATATTTCAAGTCTCTTTGGCTTCCTTTCCATTCATTAAAGGTATATTCAGGACAAGCAAATATAACCGAAAGTAAAGTAAATGGGAGATATACGTATGTCATTATTCGAGAAGCTATTCATATGCTCGATGTACAAACAGGGAAATAATTATATCTTTATTCAAGAAAGTTATGGTTCATTCGCTTTGCCCTTTAATCATGTTCAAATCACGTTCCCTCCAGCATCACATATTAATCTCTCATCATGTTTCAAATGTTGTTAGATTCCCATCAGCATTTTGGGAAGTATGTTCCTGAAACAAATTCGGAAGCACGGACGGACCCCCAGACATGCATACACGGACAGGCAGACAGAAAGTGGCAACTATATGACTGCGCTTCGGGAAGCAAACCAAGACCAACTAGCAGACCACCGCGGTGACTTTTATATACCACCCATCTACCCTGAACTTCGTTTTGCAGGTTTACTATGGCTTCACGTTAAGATCCTAATATCATCAAAAAAATATCTTATATTAAGTAGGAATCTGCAGAAAGAAGACAGGAAACTGCCAACATATAGCCCACAACCAGAACTACTCTCTTATTACTAGCCACAGGCACGGCAAAGGAAATTACTTGTACGGTTTTAAGGGAACCCAGAACCCAGCTTGGAATTGAGCTCACAACAATCGTGCATGCAAGACGGGAACACTACCTCTGTGACACTTCAACAAACAAATAAAAATGAAATGAAAATTTAAGAGAAGGAGAAACATAATTATAACAATATAATGTATCGTATTTTTAAAACATTTTTTTAGAAGTGGGTTTAATGCCATTTTCAACACATTTCAGGTTATATATGTCATATTCAGTATTTATTGGTTGAGGACACTCTCTGAATGAATCTGAGTATAACAACTGTCCTTCCGCAAGTTACGAAGAGAGTCTTGGTTGTTTGAAAGAGAAATAAATATGTTGGAAAAGTGTGTAGTAGATTTGTGAAACATTCTCTTACCAGTAATACATCAACACATTTATTCATGACGTTAGTGTATGGTTGGAGCACATCGAAGTGAAATGCTGGAGTTAGCAACCGTCGGTTTCTCGCCCATTTTTTACCATTTGCTATGAGAAGTCCTTCACCTAGCCAACGTATTCCTAACACATAAGAAGTGCCTGTTTGTCGTGGTTTTGGAGCTGGAAATATACATTTATATTCAATAAAAGTTGTTTCAGCTCGTTTATACATTTAAATTCATATACAGGATAGTATCGTAGTACATAGTATGTATTGTGTTCAACCTCACTTTCAACATTTTTTTCTGAAATGTCACAGTACGAATATAAGTGTTTGAAGCACTGCCATATATCACAATATATCATAATATAATCCCTAAATATAACAATAGAACAACAACATATTACAGGTACATCATCTACAGTAGGACTACCAAAAACCATAGCAGAACAACTAAAGTAGAACCACCAACTCATAGTAGTATCCTCATATACCACAGTAGAACCACCATTTATCACAGACGAACCACCATATATCACAGTAGAACCACCATGTACCACAGTAGAACCACCATACCACACAGTAGAACCACAATATACCACAGTAGAACCACCATATATCTCAGTAGAACACCATATACCAAAGTAGAACCACCAACTCACAGCAGTATCCCCATATATCACAGTAGAATCACAATATACCACAGTAGAACCAACATATATCTCAGTAGAACACCATATACCACAGTAGAACCACAATATACCACAGTAGAACCACCATACCTCACAGTAGAACCACCATACCTCACAGTAGTATCCTCATATACCACAGTAGAACCACAATATACCACAATAGAACCACCATACCTCACAGTAGAACCACAATACCTCACAGTAGAACCACCATACCTCACAGTAGTATCACAATATACCACAGTAGAACCACAATATACCACATTAGAACAACAATATACCACAGTAGAACCACCATATATCACAGTAGAACCACAATATACCACAGTAGAACCACAATATACCACAGTAGAACCACCATACCTCACAGTTGAACCACCATACCTCACAGTATAACCACCATACCTCACAGTAGTATCCTCATATACCACAGTAGAACCACAATATACCACAGTAGAACCACCATTCCTCACAGTAGAACCACCATACCTCACAGTAGAACCACCATACCTCACAGTAGTATCCTCATATACCACAGTAGAACCACAATAAACCACAGTAGAACCACAATATACCACAGTAGAACCACCATATTTCACAGTAGAACCACAATATACCACAGTAGAACCACAATATACCACAGTAGAACCACCATACCTCACAGTAGAACCACCATACCTCACAGTAGTATCCTCATATACCACAGTAGAACCACAATATACCACAGTAGAACCACCATATCTCAGAGTAGAACCACCATACCTCACAGTAGAACCACAATATACCACAGTAGAACACAATATACCACAGTAGAACCACAATATACCACAGTAGAACCACCATATCTCACAGTAGAACCACCATACCTCACAGTAGTATCCTCATATACCACAGTAGAACCACAATATACCACAGTAGAACCACCATACCTCACAGTAGAACCACAATACCTCACAGTAGAACCACAATATACCACAGTAGAACCACCATATAACACAGTAGAACACAATATACCACAGTAGAACCACAATATACCACTGTAGAACCACCATACCTCACAGTAGAACCACCATACCTCACAGTAAAACCACCATACCTCACAGTAGTATCCTCATATACCACAGTAGAACCACAATATATCACAGTAGAACCACCATACCTCACAGTAGTATCCTCATATACCACAGTAGAACCACAATATACCACAGTAGAACCACAATATACCAAAGTAAAACCACCATACCTCACAGTAGAACCACAATATACCACAGTAGAACCACAATATACCACAGTAGAACCACCATATATCACAGTAGAACACAATATACCACAGTAGAACCACCATACCTCACAGTAGAACCACCATACCTCAAAGTAGTATCCTCATATACCACAGTAGAACCACAATATATCACAGTAGAACCACCATACATCACAGTAGTATCCTCATATACCACAGTAGAACCACAATATATCACAGTAGAACCACCTTATATCACAGTAGAACCACCATATATCACAGTAAAACCATATATCACAGTAGAACAACCATACCATCATATACCACAGTAGAACCACCATATATCACAGTAAAACCACCATACCTCACAGTAGAACCACAATATACCACAGTAGAACCACCATATACCACAATAGAACCACCATATACCACAGTAGAACCACCATATATATCACAGTAGAACCACCAACTCACAGTAGTATCCCCATATACCAAAGTAGAACCTCCATACCGCACAGTAGAACCACCGTAGCTCACAGTAGAACCACAATATACCACAGTAGAACCACCGTATACCACAGTAGAACCACCATACCTCACAGTAGAACCACCATACCTCACAGTCCAACCACCATACAGCACAGTAAAACCATCATACCTCACAGTAGAACCACTATAACTCACAGTCGAACCACCATACCGAACAGTAGAACCACCATATATCACAGTAGAACCACCATATCGCACAGTAGAACCACTATAGCTCACAGTCGAACCACCATATATCACAGTAGAACCACCATATACCACAGTAGAACCACCACACCTCACAGTAGAACACCATATACCACAGTCGAAACACCATACCTCACAGTAGAACCACAATATATCACAGTAGAACACCATATACCACAGTAAAACTGCAATATATCACAGTAGAGCTACCATACCTCACAGCAGAACCACAATATATCACAGTAGAATACATATACCAAAGTAGAACCACCATATATCACAGTAGAACCACCATACCTCACAGCAGAACCACCATATATCAGAGTAGAACCACCATACCTCACAGTAGAACCACCATACCTCACAGTAGAACCACCATATATCAGAGTAGAACCACCATACCTCACAGTAGAACCACCATATATCACAGTAGAACCACCATATATCACAGTAGAATAACTGTATATCACAGTAGAACCACCAAACCTCACAGCAGAAATAACCACCATATATCACAGTACAATCACCGTATTTCACAGTAAAACCACCATATACCACAGTAGAACCACCAAACCTCACAGCAGAACCACCGTAGCTCACAGTCAAACCACCATACTGCACAGTAGAACCACCATATATCACAGTAGAACCACCATATATCACAGTAGAACCACCATATCTCACTGTAGAACCGTCATGTCTCATAGTAGAACTGCCAACCTCAATTTGCAAATAGTCAGTTAATTTTATATTAATCAGACTACACTGATACCCTGTTTTAGTTTCCCCAAGCACAGCTATATGAGTAAAACTACTTTATAAATTACAAAGTAATTGATGATTTACCTGAAGATTTTAAAACTTCTTTCACAGAATCTGGATGATGAAGGATAATGTAGCATATAAATCTTCCCACCCAAAACCTTAAAAGTTTGGGAAATAACTTTGCCAGGTTGTGGTTAAACGTGACACCAGCATCATTCTCACCAGGATGCTATAAACAAGGAGAGAAAAGTTTTATGCATATATAGAACCATCAATATACAGTTAAAGTATCAATGTGGAGCGTGTGATCCAGTGTTAGACCACCGGACCCAGGATCTGAGGGTTATTGATTTGATCCTCCCTCACGGCTTTGTGTGGTGTTCTTGAGCAAGATACTTTTTCCACATAAACTTAAAACTGGTTGTACGTATGAAGACTTAAAGCGTGATTTGTAGAAGATGTAATAATTTGTTTCACAATCGAAGTAAAATAAATAAATCAAAACTCAAATATTTGTATCAGAAAACGTATAACATCTGGTCTTGGAGTTACTTAGATATTGCGTATAATGTACTTAAAATGACATTAAACCCCATGCAAAATAATAATATAACAATAAGGCTCAGACCTAAAATAAAATAGTATTTTTTCATCCTTTGCCTACCAAATCAATAATATTGCCCCTACTCTAATAATTGTATTGCGTTTCCAAACAAATACTAGTTTCTATTGTTTGTCGTTTTCAAAATGTTGGATAATATCCACCGTTTCTGTTATAGCACTAGGGCGATCCGAGCTCGAATTCAGAGACAAAAATATACTTTTTTGTTCATTTACCCGGCAACACCATTTTTTTCTTACATTACTCCATAAACGGCTTCTTATATCTATAGAATTAGGTTCCAACACAAAAAATTATCTGTTTATGCATCTATATCTGTGCACATATCTAGTGACTGTTCTAATACCAAAGAATGGTGGAATTGGCTGAGCATATATGATTTAATCGGGCATTTTACGATAAAATTAGCTGCTTCAGCTAATATTCATATAAGATTTACTGATCAGTAATTAGACATAATGTCCAACAAAATACAAAATGTAAAATATGATACATGTATAATAATTTACCTACCTTCCTACACAAGATGAAAATGATGGGTAGGTAAAGGACAAACCAACACTATTGTTATTTAGGTCTCAGGTACAAATGATATATAATTCCTGATTTAACACTACCATTGCATGCACATGTATTAAATTAAGAGTGACTATATTTTTGCAATTAAAGAACTCACCACATGAAGGTTTCCCAGTAACCAGTGTTTATCCTTTAACCCTGGTAATTGGTCGTAAACAGCTGTCCAAGCTTGAAACCTCCTGTACAGGGCAACAAGTTGGTAGACAACCAATCCAAACACGCAAAAGTAAATTGTATTAGTTACCATGGAAACGTTTAACTGACTGCCACCACCAAACATAATTGAAATTGTGCCTGTTTATGGGGTAACAAAAATGACAGATTATTTTGTTTATAACATCATTTACATCATACACATATAATGGCTAATAATTATGATGTTGTCCGCTAGGCTGGTGGGCATGCACTTAAATTGTTAAAACTAATTGTTGAGCGGTTGAAGAGACTTCATATATGTACAATAAATCAATGTGATGGCGTAATGGGAAAGGTGTAAGTCAATAAAGCCAGAGGTCCCGAGTTCGGTCCCAAGCCTGACTTAATGACCTCTCATGATAATACCATGTGTATATTCTTACTATTCAGCAAACAGACTCGAGAGTAACTTAAACCTTAAAACTGTTAAAAATAAATTGAAATGACCCTAGAATTAGTATCCCTCATACACCTAATATGGCTATACAAGTATTATCTCGAATATCTGTATAATAACATTATTTCACGCATGCGCACTTAGAATTTCTAACCTGGTGCCAGTGTGACAATTGAAATGGATGGGTGTACTAAAAACACTGTACACCAGTAAAATTTCTTGGGAGGGGGTCAACAATATTGTGCCTTCATTTTAGCAGCATTAGAAGAATCAGTACAAAAGTTCTTAAGTGTACAAACTCGCTGTTTATGGTGATTTGAATTTTTAATTATATTTTTCATACCGGACTTCCTTAAGATTATTTGAATGTTTAATCCAATACCAGTATTTTTGCTGACGACACCATTTCTAGCACCATTTCTAGCCGTCTGAATGGCTGATTTACTGTAATTTGTATACTAGGAAAAAATCAAATGGCTGACTGCAAATCATAAATAATGACTCTCTTTTTTTCATGAGTTTATCATTTTGAAAGATATATTTACAAGACATAACTTTTATTCAAGATAATAAAGTAACTTTATATCTGTTTATTATTGATGTCATCATTTACATGATTGTTGAAGTTTCAGACACACGGTAATATACCACATAATTATACCAACCAGTATACTTCGTGAATTAATTATATAGGCCCTCCCAGGGGGACCCCAGTTTCCTGGATCTCTTTAAGTAATGGCCATTGGTCCCCAGATCCCTAAACATATTTGCTGTAGTTTCTCAGATGTATTCCCCCAGATCTCTAAAGTTAGGACTTTGATACCTGTATCCCTGAAAGTAATGGCCAATGTACCACAGATCCCTAAAAATAATTGGCCATGTTACCCAGATCTCCAAACCCCCTTGGGGCCTCATTATAGGTCTACCGGTAGAAAATAATATTACTGCCTTAAATCTCTCTATATTCTCTTTTTTTCTATCTTTTAATAAAGAATGGATATCTCCCATAGTGAGACTTTAAAAAATAAAAACTTAGATATGCTACAGTTTTAAACTAAAACTATAGCTACCATTCATACTATTTCAAACACTTACAATATTATATGAAACTGAACACAACATGTGTGTTTATTACCAACTGTTCTCAATACCATCTCACTATTGATAAATATGTTCAGATGTTGTGATATTTGTATAATGTATGCATACTCATGGGCCAAATAAATCTCTTTTAAAGTGAATTTATCAGGATTTTCCAAACCTTTAAAATTGGCTAAAAATCTTTTTTTAATACATGTACATCATACCTATGTATACTTACCGACCCCGTATTGCTAACATGGGATCTATTTAAACATGCCAAAATAATATATTAACAAGAGATTTCCCAACTTGGGCTATTTTTTACGTTTTTTTCCGATATACTCCCTTTAAAGCTTTGTACATTAGCTGTTTATTTTAACAACAAAAAACATGCTCATCTTATTTGTGTTGGTGTTTTATTTTGATTAAGGCTGTCTTAATATGGTGTGCTTAGGATGTATATCATTGTGCGTATTATTAAATAACAAGACATGTAGATATATATATTTTAACAATATATAACTATATGACTAGTGTCCTTATCATATATGTAAGTCGAATATGTTGTTGTTGTCATGAATGTAAATAGCTATGATACGACCATACTAACCTGCTTATTTTTCATATTTCTATATATGAAATCTACATCTTGAAATCGTAACTATTTGTAAATCTCTTCAAATAAATTCCATTTATCATGTTTTTATAAAATGTATTATCTCTTCATGTATTGAGGAAATACAGATTACATATATTAGCGGTGTTTAGATTAGTCCCATCAAAGTTTCTGACCCTAATAGCAAAACCTCCTAAACAAGTTTAATTATTTCTCAAATATTTCTACTGTATAATAACCGCATACATGTACATGTATAAAAACAGATGGAGACTTCATTTTAAACAAACATACTATAACCAAACAATGCAATTTAGCAAATACTCATATACCTTTTCTGGCTAGTCAACACACTGTATAAATCGTAAATGGAGAACAACTGATCAAGGGAAGTAATACATGTAATTCAATACTGTTAATGCAAATGGAGAACAACTGATCAAGGGATGGTATACGATAATTTTAATTATAATATGATATATATATTGCAGGTGCGGATACATCGTAAATATATATGCGCTGACCAAGGCAACACAAAAATATTTTATTTAAGTTGTCCGATAAATTTTACCCCATGAACTACTATTCCCTTTCTCCTGCCTTACCCCTAAAACCCAGGTCCACCTCAGAACCCCGTCCAATACCCTCTCTTAATCTACCCGCCAAATTCAGATCTAGCCTTGTCCACACACTTTACACTTATGGAGAATACCCAAATACCTTGCCCTGAATACCCCTCCTTCCTCCACATCTAAAACCTTTCTGTATCATCTGATCATATCTCGATGTCATCTCCTATACCCAGCGCTTTATCTAGATTCTAACGTATGAACTCTGAATCCGATCCTTAGCTTCACTCTAGTCCCAACTACAGGTACCTGGTTATGATAGATCACGTGGTGTAGCGGTCGAGCATCTCAACCAGGATAGGAAAATTGAGTTTACAAGTGAACATTTTTCAATAAGATTGACAGACGGATTGCATTTTTAATACTATTTGATAAAAATACAGAAATTATAATTCGATAGTTTACTGATTTGAAGAGGAATATACCTTTTTATTTATTTTCAAAATCAGTTGTATATTTGGTATATAATGAAACTAGAAGTAATTTCCAATATGGATATGCCATGTTTACGACGTCACAAATATATAAATGTTATATTTACCGCAGAAAAAATACATATACGTATTGGAAATTACTTCGAGTTTCATTTATATAATATTCCTCCTTAAAACTATATATTATCGACTGTAATTTTCATAACCCTTCTTGCCACCGTCCCCAAATTGTTTCAACCCTTTGCAAATAAAAAACAGCAACTGAAGGTGCGTGTGGTGAGCGTCTAATTTTTAATTTATTTCATCTTATGAATACTGATAGTCGTATTGAATATCACTACATCGAAACCAAAAAAAAAACACACGTGGAAGTATGTAGAATTTGCTCTATCTTGCAATGTGTTTTAGCCGAGCCTTAGCCCTGCTTATGCCATCGTGATCAAACAGTGTTGATCACCGCAAAAATGATTGTACGCGACAGGGACTACTTTTTATTCCTCGAATTATTTTTTCATGTAATTGATGTAAGCAATCAGAAACAAATCAAACACTAAACATATATTGTGACATTATATTTTGCCATATTAAAAAAAAAACAATTGCATAAAATAAGCCAAACGCTACGTTACTATCAATCAATGAAAGTCATATGAATATTCATGAAACCCCGGATATCAGTACTTTCATGTACATTGATTCATATTCATGTTAACAGCAACGATATACATACTCTGGTATTAACCCTCCTAAAAAGTGTGCTAATGCTTTCTATCTATGCATAACACAGTTACAAATCTCACACAAACTCAAAGTGTTGACAAAAAACTTAAATTGTGACCTTGACCGTTGAGGTACGGATTTGGGTCTTACACGCGACATGTCATGCTGATGAATTGAGTCTTTTGAAATTTATTCATAGGTGACACAGTTACAGACCGGACACGAAATCTCAAACAGACTGAAAGTGTCGTCAAAGTTTAATTGTGACCTTGACCTTTAAAGTGGGAGTCTTGGTGTTACGTGCGACACGTCGTCATGTTATGTTGATAATTTATAGCAAGCATTTATAAAATTAATCTATGCATGACAACAATACAGGCCGGATACGGAATCTCACACAGACTGAAAGTGTTGTCAAATAAACTCAGTGTGACCTTGACCTTTGAGATACGGTTGGGGGTCTTATGCGCGACACGTCGTCATGTTATGTTAATCATTTTTAGCAAGTATCAACAAAGTCCATCTATGCATGGCAATGTTACAGGCCGGACACGAAATATCGGACAGAAGGATGGACGGACAGACGGACCAACGGGCACTGCGATTGCTATATAAAAAGAAAGGAAAATACATAGCATTATGCTATAACGAGAATTAAAGAATGAATTTTATTAAATTAAAGATTGATAGATTTATCCGCGGCGTGGCAAATTCTAATTTCAGTGACGCGTAATTTCCAATTGTGTACTGCCTTAAATAATGTATTTTTTTTACTTACGTTATGCTTATTCTGTATATTTAATAAGGCCCTCCCGGGGGTTTTGGAGATCTGGAGAACATGCCCATTTATTTTCAGAGATCTGGGGAACATTGGCCATTACGTTCAGAGATCCAGGGATCAAAGCCCTTATTTTAGAGATCAAGGGATATTGTCCTAAATGAAAAAAAGTACCTAATTTGATCAATTTTATCAGAGACATAAACTGGAGGCACTTGTCTAAATGGAAAACTTACTGCTTCATCTTTTTCCCTAATATTTCTATTATTATTGTGTTTTGTTTAAATGTACATGGTATGTGTTTAATCAAGACTACCGTTTGTTTTTTAAAAATCTTTTTTTTTTCGTGAAATCATCAAGTTCAACATATTTCGATTTCAATCCGTAATAATTTAAATTCAGAAGAAAAATATTAAATAATTGATAATTGGTATTGGTCATCATTTTTATCAGCTTTACTTTGGCACCAAAATTGTTAAATTCAGACCAAGATTCGAAGAATTATTATAGAAATACTAAAAGTGCCGCGAACATTATACTGTTATTAGCCTGCCAGTCTCTGTAATTAAGAACTGATTTTATGTAAATTAAATACTAGATCATAATTTACTTTTAAACTGAGATGTCGACTGCTTGAAACAGCTTTTGACAGCTTTGGAGGTTTCTTACGTGTTAGTCTGGAGCCCTGCACAACTTCATCCATTAATCGTATGTACCCGAAATAAATTTTGGATGGTAATTCAGATCACAGATATATTTGCAGTACTGATGAGTAAAGGCAGAATAGTGCAGTGGTTAATATCGTCGATTTCGGATCGTAAGCACTGGTGTTTAATCCCACCAGGCATCTACTTTTTTTCATTAAACCGTGTTAAAACAATAAAGTCAATTAATTATGTGTATTTATTGCCTTTTGTAAATTAACCGTTTAGCTATTTTTTGTCTCTTCTGTCCTTCCATCGATATCTTCTTTGGCTCTACTTGCCAAAGGACAGCAGGGCTTATGTCGTGGTAAATTGTCCCTCGTCCATCCTTTAACCCTTTTCTTGTAGAAGCTATAGCATCCCCCACATTTTCCAAAGAATCTAATCCAAACTCGCACAGCATTTGTATAACCACAAACTCTTGAATTTCTTGAACCAGTGTGATTGAACCACAAATGCTCCCTGCCACAGGGCTTACAAGCACATTTTTAAGGAAACTTAAAAAACACCTTTTTTCTGAATTCAAGTCATAGACCATAGATATTTTAAACAAGGAAAAGAAGACTGTACATGGATTTTGCTTATTATGATGATGTGTAAATAATAATAGAGAGGATTATAGAAGACGTTTTACTTAAGGAAACACTATTTGGTACTTTCAGGGAACTATGTTCAAAACTTTTGGAGATCTAGAGAACAGTGGAAATACTTTTAGAGATCTGAGGAACATGGACAAAATACTTTTGGGGAACTTTGGCAAATACTTTTGGAGATCTGGGGAACAACAGGCATTACTTTAAGAGATCCAGAGAACAGGGAGACCCTCAGGGAGGTCCTCTTTAATGTTATAACAATATAATGACTAAAATAATAGGGACCTCCAATCAGTCGTTGTTTCAATAATAACTTCTGATTTGTTTTGTAAATATTCTGAATTAAAGATGATACATATGTTATTATTTATACAAAGTTTTTAGAGCGAGTGGGACTCCAACCTATGACCTAAGCAATAAGAGATGTGTGATTTAGACAGTGCCTAGACAACTCAGCCATGGAGGACCATTCATATCACTCCATCAGTGCTGTTATATTTTTAAAATAACCGTAAATAAATGTGTTAAAAATTGCTTGTTGAAATAAATATTTCAATATTTCTACAGATATAATGCAAAAGTTTTAGTTTTGACATTCTGATTTTCAGCAGTAACAATCCTACTAAGATAATAGAGTTACTCCCCTTTACAAAACAACACACTTTTATTTTAAATAGAAATGGAATGATTTATTCCATTGTTTAAACCCTAAGGCTTTTGTGCTGTTGAAGTAACTTGCTAATTTTTCATCCTGTACATTGTATTTATTCAATGAATAATAGTATATTTCTGTAATATTTTAATTTAATTTATTAGGGCTTGTTGGTGATTGTTTTTTGTTGCTGTGTTAATTTAGAATAACAATTATGAAATCGTTTTATTTTCCAAAATTTAATAAATAGTACATCAAAGCAAGGAATTATATAGAAAAGGAAAGTCAAATTATTGAGATTTTGTGAACTCTTGCGTATTCATGCAAAATCTCATTTTCAATTATCTTAAATTCCATTCATCTCAGGAACACAAATCAAAATTCTTACATTGCTGAATGAAATTCTCATCTAAACAATACTATTCCCAGAAATGTGTGTTTAAAATTGTGGAAGTACTTTTGATTACAATCTTTGTATAGTGCAGCTAAAATAACAACAAATTACAAAATATTTTCCTTCAAACCTCATTATCTTTAATTCAAGATAATTTTGCAATATCGAAACATGTTTAAACATCTAAGATTAGATACAACTTACAGTTTATGTACAAGAAATCAGTTTCTTATGAATTATGAATGATTAATTGCCAAATAATTAATCCTTCATGTGCTATTTTATCAACATTTAGCCAGGAGATGCAAGTTTCCTATCCTTCTATACAATTCCTTGATCAAAGCAGAGGTCATCATTCTTAAAATTTATTATAATACTCAAAACTGGTTTCTGGTATTGTTTTGAATTAAAATAGTTACTTCGATTTCAGATATATAGTTTCCATATTTTAAAACTTTCTCCATTTTCTAATGATAGTTTAAGTTCATTTAGCATATTTATCAAGTTCAACTGTTGATTACTCTCCATCCAGCTATATGTAATATATATATATGTGAAAATCTCTGACGAATCAAGGCGAATATTGTTTTGATCCATACCAATTTCTACAATTTATGTTAAATATTCTTGTTACATTAAGAATGTCAACTCTGTTTTTTATCTTATTTTACATTGAATATTTATGATCCTATAAAATTCAACAAAAATGAATCGTGGACATCTATGCATAGTTTTGCTATTATGAAATGACTATCTACATTCATTGTGATAACCCTGAGTAAATTAATATTATTGAAATATATAATTATGAATGAATGAATGAATGAATGAATGAATGAATGAATGAATGAATGAATAGGGTTTTACAGCGTACCAACACATTATAGGTTATTAGACGCCAACAGGAAGGAAGATTCCAGGTTCACTCTAGATGTACAAAAACAACAAATTAACATAGATTAAAAAAATACATCAACAAATGAATATGCAAAATGAACCTAGAAACTTGATACCTGCATAACTGCAGAGTTTCATCAAATTCTATCGTAGCATCTAATTATGAAAGCTTTTATTTCTTCAGTTTTGGTTAGATTAACAAATATATCACAATTCGCTGATACAAACATATTAAAATACATGTCCAACGAGAACTCGGCAGTTAAAGAACATAAAAAAGATTAATCATTTCGAATAATTTTTTTAAAGCTTACAAGTTTTAGATGTTTGTACATACAACAGAGACACTAACTGACGTTTTAATGATGCAAACGTTTGTACAAATTTTAATACTGCTGTAATTTTGTCAAACTTACAAACTTTGCTATATTATTTGAGTTATTGTTGTTGTATAGTGTTAAGTGTTACTTTCAAAAAATATATATAATATATAATTATATTGTGACGGTGTCCACCTGAGACACTATTCGCTGCCACACTTATGTTGAAAAAAAGAACTAACAAAACACTGGGAAGGGGTCAAATTTTACCACAGGGTTATGATTTGAACAAATTTGAAAGAGCTTCACGTAACAATGTTTCACACCAAATTTGGTGAAATCATTTGAAACAAAAGTTAATGACGGATGGACGACTGACACAAGGTGATTACTAAAGCTTATCTGTGAAATTCGGCTCAGGTAAGCTAAAAACATTGTACATAATATATTATAACATTAAAAGCATATAACTCTGACTTTCTGAACATTGTGAAGTATGTTGTGTTCGACCTTATAGCATCACAAAGTTTCATAAATTTGGTCCTGACTAAGAACTAAAACATTATTCTCAACAAATGTACATGTTACTTGATTCCAGTGAAAGTTGGCACAGGATAATTTGAAGTGTCAACAAGTTTTAAGGCAAAGTCTACACTCCGTAGTCAGCGGACGATTACCTCTACGTTGAAATGGAAGAGAATCAAAATGTTCAACAGATGGTTCGGGAGGGTATGTGTTAATGATGTCTCTACAATGTGAATGATTTACACATCACATGGGAGTACAACGGGAAATTCGAGGAATAAAAGTATATTGAGCTTGAAATTTCTTGTGCATATAGAGAAACTCACCAGTGGAAACTATGGCAACACTCCTTTACAAAGGATGAAATTGCGATAATTTCTAGTAACAACTTTTACTAAATTTATCTAACACAATGAGTACAAAATACTAGAAGTTTGGTCCAGTAACTCTTGCTCTTGAACCGCCCTTGCATATACACTTGATTATATAAGCTATTACTTAACAAATCACTTTCTAGCTGCCATTATTGCTAGGCTACCAAGTATTATTTTGTTCAGAACAATTATTTAAAAAGTAATTTTAATTTTATATGAACAATTATTCGCTTCCGTGCAATAAATCAGCTCATTGTTCTAGTTCATTAATACATCAAGGAGAATAAAAGGGATGTTCTTAAAAACTATCAACTGCAAGCAGCTTTTTCGTTTCTAAACAGATCCCCTGCAGTCCCCTATGCTGTATGTCTCTCTGAAATGAACTGATCATATATTACTGACCTATGCTGCTTCTCCCCGCTTTCTGCGGGCGTTTATTGGAAAGAGATGGACATTAATTTTTAAATAAAACTCATCCTTAATTATCAAATACTTTTAATATATTTATTGTTTCTTTTGCAAAGCTTCTCAGTGGTCAAATAAACATCTATCATCGTGAAGAGTAAAACTAACTTAAATTAAAACTAAAAATGACCATTTCATAAGTTTAATGAGCCTTTAACCAGCACAAAAACACAATCTTAAGTGTTGTCAACATTGAATTTGGAATTTAAGAAGCAATACTGGATTGGAAATTTTCCAAATTTGAATCTGGCCTTAATATCAACAACAACAATGGATGGACAAAGAATTACACAAACTCGTTTGAAGGCTAGTCAGACAAAATTTTAATGAAATATCTTCAATGGCTTCAGATATAAATTAAAATTATGGACAACAATGATAGAAACATGATCTTGGATGCTAGACAATGACATTTAGCTATGAATATGAATTGACATCACCTGTAAGACAATTTAATGTTACAGAGGTGGGAAGTTACTGGGGAGAGACTAATTTCTGGTACTCATACATTTAACATAATTTTTTCCACGGTAGCTTGTACAAATGCCCATCAGCTTTGTTAAATTAATACAAGAATTATTCATCAACACACAGTTTAGCTGCATCTTAACTAGCCCTTCACAGTTATAACACTTTCTTTTGACTTTACAATATGCTTCAACTGTTATTTTTCTCCTTAGCAACATGTGTATACAAATTTACTATATTGGAGATTAAATTGAATCAATTACAAAATAAAGCTACAATTCTCTGTTCATTTTCTCTAATCAAAAATTTCTTCATTCCTCAGTATTCCTGCTTTTCCTTCATGTCTTTCTATACAATATTTCCACATTTAAATTATTTATAGAATCAGTTGGCTGTTCTCTACATGTATGTCTATTGTTTACCAATCTTTCAGCCATCTGTGTTGTCTTTCAACATCTTTCTATGCAATTTTAATGCATTTGTTTCCTTCTTTCTAAGTTTCTGCCATGCTTTGTCGTGTATCTCTTGTCTCACCTTCATGGCCTGCGTGTGTGGACAATACTGCTTCAACTTTGCTTCCATGGCTTGTTTCATATTTATTTCATCAGGAATATGAACATAGCGAATATTTTTTCCATTCACAAAAAACTTGTCAAACTGTTTTTTGCCGGATTTTGCACATTTAAATGTTACATTCTCCATGGAGATGTTCATGTAACCATCCACTGATTTAATCCTGCCAGTCACTTCTTTTTCATCTCGCATTTCCACAGTTGTCTGTTTGCCCTCAACTGTCTTCAACAGGCATATCATTGTATTTACAACAAAGTATTTCTCTCTAGAGGTTTCCATGGTTACTTTGATAGGTACTTTTATATCTTCTAATATAACAAGTTGCACCCAAAGACTGTAGAGTAATGATTTGTCTCAATTATTGCTACAATGACTATTTCTCAAGGTTGTAAAGTTATATTATATTGGGCTGGCGTATAATAGCTCATATGAATAAATATATCTCTCTGTGAATCTGACCAGAAATGGAAGATTTATATATATAACTATATTGTGTAGTTTATCAACTGTTCATCTCATCCTGTAGTTTCTTCAGGACTAGATCTGTGCCAATGTCCTCCACAATGATGGTCTTGTTTCTGGATTTGGAGCCCTGTAATGACAGTGAAGTATTACAAAATGTTATTATTCCACGTCTGTCTACACCAATTACCTCAGTACTGGTTCTAACCAGGAAGAGGACTCCAGAGCAATTCACATCAGCTCTAAGCTTGTTTTGCAATCTAGCTTAAAAAAACTAATTACCTGACAAGCTTGTCTTCAGCAGCCAGTCACAGGTAGAAGCAAAACTAACCTATAATTATATATAACATTCAAACTTGTGTCACCTCTATTAAGCAACCACTTATCTGAAGCAGCAGCATTTGCAATTTCCCAATTCTTTGCTTTTGCAAATTAACCTGTATTATGCAACAACCTGTCTTAAAAGGTCACTGTTGCTCTTTGACTGACTGCTTAAGACAGGTTTGACTGTAATAAAGTTATTGTTATGATAAATGACATACACACCATGGCAGAGAAAATATGGTTGAGACAAGTGTGGGTCTTCCCAGGTCAAGTAGTCTATCTGAAGATAACTTACTACTCATTGCTGCGGTACCGGGTTTGAGACCAGAATCTATATTTGAAAGTTACTTGTGAAAGGGCAATGGTACTTCTCATTGCTGTGGTACCGGGTTTGAGACCAGAATTTAAATCTGACAGTTACTTGTGAAAGGGCAATGGTACTACTCATTGCTGCGGTACCGGGTTTGAGACCAGAATCTATATTTGACAGTTACTTGTGAAAGGATAATGGTACTACTCAATGCTGCGGTACCAGGATTGAGACCAGAATCTATATTTGACAGATACTTGTTAAAGGATGATGGTACTACTCATTCCTGTGGTACCGGGTTTGAGACCAGAATCTATATTTGACATTTACTTGTGAAAGGATGATGGTACTACTCATTGCTGCGGTACCGGGTTTGAGACTAGAATCTAAATCTGACAGTTACTTGTGAAAGGATGATGGTACTACTCATTGCTGCGGTACCGGGTTTGAGACCAGAATCTAAATCTGACAGTTACTTGTGAAAGGGCGATGGTACTTCTCATTCCTGTGGTACCGGGTTTGAGACCAGAATCTATATTTGACAGTTACTTGTGAAAGGGCGATGGTACTACTCATTGCTGCGGTACCAGGATTGAGACCAGAATCTATAATTGACAGATACTTGTGAAAGGATGATGGTACTACTCATTCCTGTGGTACCGGGTTTGAGACCAGAATCTATATTTGACAGTTACTTGTGAAAGGATAATGGTACTACTCATTGCTGTGGTACCGGGTTTGAGACCAGAATCTATATTTGACAGTTACTTGTGAAAGGATGATGGTACTACTCATTCCTGTGGTACCGGGTTTGAGACCAGAATCTAAATCTGACAGTTACTTGTGAAGGATGATGGTACTACTCATTGCTGTGGTACCTGGTTTGAGACCAGAATCTATATTTGACAGTTGCTTGTGAAAGGATGATGGTACTACTCATTGCAGTGGTACCGGGTTTGAGACCAGAATCTATATTTGACAGTTACTTGTGAAAGGATGATGGTACTACTCATTGCAGTGGTACCGGGTTTGAGACCAGAATCTATATTTGACAGTAACTTGTGAAAGGATGATGGTACTACTCATTGCTGCGGTACCGGGTTTGAGACCAGAATCTATATTTGACAGTTACTTGTGAAAGGATGATGGTACTACTCATTGCTGCGGTACCGGGTTTGAGACCAGAATCTATATTTGACAGTTACTTGTGAAGGATGATGGTACTACTCATTGCTGCGGTACCAGGTTTGAGACCAGAATCTATATTTGACAGTAACTTGTGAAAGGATGATAGTACTTCTCATTCCTGTGGTACCGGGTTTGAGACCAGAATCTATATTTGACAGTAACTTGTGAAAGGATGATGGTACTACTCATTGCAGTGGTACCGGGATTGAGACCAGAATATATATTTGACAGTTACTTGTGAAAGGATGATGGTACTACTCATTGCAGTGGTACCGGGTCTGAGACCAGAATCTAAACCTGACAGTTACTTGTGAAAGGGCGATGGTACTACTCATTCCTGTGGTACCGGGTTTGAGACCAGAATCTATATTTGACAGTTACTTGTGAAAGGATGATGGTACTACTCATTGCTGTGGTACCGGGATTGAGACCAGAATATATATTTGACAGTTACTTGTGAAAGGATGATGGTACTACTCATTGCAGTGGTACCGGGATTGAGACCAGAATCTATATTTGACAGTTACTTGTGAAAGGATGATGGTACTACTCATTGCTGCAGTACCGGGTCTGAGACCAGAATCTAAACCTGACAGTTACTTGTGAAAGGATGATGGTACTACTCACTGCTGTGGTACCGGGTTTGAGACCAGAATCTATATTTGACAGTTACTTGTGAAAGGATGATGGTACTACTCATTGCTGTGGTACCGGGTTTGAGATCAGAATCTATATTTGACAGTAACTTGTGAAAGGATGATGGTACTACTAATTGCTGTGGTACCGGGTTTTAGACCAGAATCTATATTTGACAGTTACTTGTGATAGGATGATGGTACTACTAATTGCTGTGGTACCGGGTTTGAGATCAGAATCTATATTTGACAGTAACTTGTGAAAGGATGATGGTACTACTAATTGCTGTGGTACCGGGTTTTAGACCAGAATCTATATTTGACAGTTACTTGTGATAGGATGATGGTACTACTAATTGCTGTGGTACCGGGTCTGAGACCAGAATCTATATTTGACAGTTGCTTGTGAAAGGATAATGGTACTACTCATTCCTGTGGTACCGGGTTTGAGACCAGAATCTATATTTGACAGTTACTTGTGAAAGGACGATGGTACTTCTCATTCCTGTGGTAGTGGATTTGAGACCAGAATCTGTATATGACAGTTACTTGTGATAGGATGATGGTACTACTCAGGTTCATGTAGACATTCTCTACAAATAAAACCAGATGCTGTAATTAAATAAATATGCGGGACTCCTTAAATTTAAAAAACAGTCCAGCCTATTATCAGTTTGTAATGATTATGTAAAAGCTAATTAGTTTAAACAGTATTTTATTCACATAAGTACATATATTTAGAATACATTTAACAATGAAGCAATAAAGTCATACATCTAACACATTATGTGGAAAGATACAGAAAAAAGCTTTTGAAGCTTGTGTGAATCTGCTTCCGTGGCAGTTATTTTTACTTTCCATTATAGACTTTATCATATTGTTCTGTACTAATTTCAGTTTGGCAAAATATGCATTAGATAAGAAAACATAACACAATAGTTTATTTAGAATAGTTCAAGTAATAAAGAATATTTATGGAAGAGAAAGAAAGAAAGAGATTTCACTTATTTTTTTCCTTTATCGGTTCATTCTGATACATAGGATAGGTGTTTTGTATGTTCGTGTTTATTTAAACTATATTATACCTTCACTAGTAATTACTTTAGCTTTCCAGGATCATATAGAGACGCGATGCCTTCATATTTGTGTATAAACATAACATAGAATGTGATAAAATCAAGGTCTATTCAATTGTGTACGATATTTGAAACGTTTTGTTTTTGTTTTGTAATTTTGCACTGCTATGAAAATCGAGTTGTTGTCAGTTAGTGAAAGAGTTTCCTTTCCAAACAGAAGGTCGTTTAAGGAGGGTTCATATGGGTAAGTCAATTTTATTTCCGTCATCATACTTTGTCTATAATGGCGAAATAGTCTGCAACTAAGTAAATCATGATATGTATTCTCAATTTCACCACAAAGGCAATTTTGCTACTTTGTTTTTTTATTAAATAAATGTTTATTCAGACTACTGCAGTTAGTACGAAGCATTAAATGGTATATTTGGGCAGTTTGGTTACCTACATAATAGTGATTGGGAACATTTTGTTTATTAGCATTAATATTTGCTTTGAATATATTAAAAGAGGTTGACTCTTTTATATTTTGTGGAATACTGTTCCAGTCACGTATAGAAGAGGGTATGAATGAATTAGAGTATAATTATGTATGACATGAGAAGGTCCTAAGGTCATGTGCATTTCAAAGGTTATAGCAGTGTTTTCTCCAGAGCGCGTTACTAGCGTTTTTGACGCAATTTAATCTTATTTGACGCAATCAAACTTGTTCAGTGCGTCCACTACGACACAACCTTAAAAATACAGAAATTCAAATTACGCATATTTGTTTCGGCAAGCTGATTTCATTGGCAAATCACGCAGTCTGATTCAGGGAAACCCTGGTTACGCGGTTCTACTAAGTTATGAAAACGCTCTAATTGGTTATTAACACTATAATTATGCAATCCGTAGACGATTATGATTACATACATAATTTTCCGCAAAGCAATATTATAGTTTGAAGACAACATCTGTAAAAACAAACGTATGCTGCATCAATAGCACTGATATATACCCAGTTTTAGGTTGTTTGTATATAAAGATGAAATGTGGAAATCGTGAAACTTTTCAAGAAAGTTGTTTGAAATGTAGGGACGTTACTCTATCTGAAAACCTTTTTATTTTGTTTTCTATAAGGTATCAAGACGCGCATGTGCAACATTTTAATACCAGTTTAAACATAGACTGGTCCGTGTTTTACGGTGATATTCCCGGCGCTGTTAATGTTTCTTTAATGGAAGTTTAAAATGTTATAAATGGATAAAAGAAAATAAACTTTTAGAAAATTATATTTATATTGAAAACTTATTTTTGTTAAGTAATGTTTCTTAAACGGAAGTTTAAAATGTTATAAATGGAAAAAAGAAAATAAACTTTTAGAAAATTAAATTTATTTTGAAAACTTATTTTTGTTAAGTTACCATTAAAATGTTATAATATTAAGGTAACATCACTCTAAAATGAGTCTAGCTATGAACCAGAAGAGAAATGGATTTGGGAAAAAGAAAACAACAAAGTTTTGTTTTCCAAAGAGTATAATGCTAAGTAACGGTAAACATGAAGCTCAGCTGAAATATAAGATGTTGAAATAATTTTAGTGTTTTTCATTATAAATAGTTATGGCCATGGTGATCGAGCTAAGGCCATGACATTTGAAAAGTTCATGGCCCTGTGGCCACGCTAATAAAAACAACTAGTTTCTAGTTGTTGTAACTTGTTGCCAGAAGTGAAACATTCGCTTGAAGTTAAATTGTTTTGAAGTTATTAACTTAAATTGCAGCTTTGATTGAGAAATTTGTGTGGAACAGAAATTTAAACTGTTTTAGTAAATTATGTATTTTTACCACCATTTATTCAAGTTGATTTAGTTTAAAACTAGTCAACTGATGACCCCAGATTTTGAAAATGACCCCCAGATTTTTAGTCAGTGGGTCATTAATGACCCCAAAAAATTGGGGCTGGAAAAAACACTGTAACAGTTATAGTTATTAAGATTCCCAACATTTTCAGGGATAAGAGAACATAGGTACGAAGGAGATAGTTCATTATACATTTTGTAATAAAGAATTAACTTGTGTTTGTATCTTCTAGTCTTTAAGGATTCCCAGCCAGTTTCTCGGTAGAGAGCCGATATTGAAACAAGTTTTGTTGCACCCATTACTATTCTTGCTGCTTCTACCTGGATTTTTTCGATTTCATTAGCTTCATAATTATTATGTAGTGCAATTGTCCCATACAATCTCTGCATATTCTAGAATTGGACGTATGAATGCTATATATGTAACCTCAAGTGATTATCTGTCTAAATGGAATTTTAATAGCCGCATAATATTTATTCTCTTCCATGCCTTATTTTTTATGAATTGTATGTGTTCATGCCATGTTCCATTGATAGAAAAAGTAAAACCTAGATGTTTATGCATAGTTACTTCTTGTATAATATTATTATTCATTATGAGGTTGGGGTGTATCGGTTTATTGATTTTATGGGTAATAACCATGAATTCTGTTTTGTTTAGAATGAATTGGACAAGCCATTTATCAGCCGACATATGAATTTTTCTGAGACCAGAATTTAACAAAGTAGCAGCAAGGTCTGGTGAACTATAATAAAAAGACTTGTATCATCGGCAAGTAATTTTATAGATGAGCTTATGTTTTCTACAATGTCATTTCTATAGACAAGGAACAGGAAAGGCCCTAGGATAGATCCTTTAGGTACTCTGGTTTTCAAACTAGACATATCAGATGAGAACCCGGATACAACAACACATGGTTTACGGTTTTCTAGGTAATTAGTTGAACACATTAGAAGAGGTCCTGTTATACCAACAGCATTTAGTTTAAGAAAGAGTCCCTTATGCCAAACTCTGTCAAAAGCTTTAGAAATATCTCAAAAGACAGTATGAATCTCCTTACTTTCATCCAATGCTTTACAAAAAGTATTATATATATCAGCTAATTGGTTAACAGTTGAATCGTTAGGGACAAAACCAGACTGGGAGTGCTGTAATAATGTTATGTCTTTTGAAAATGTTAAATATATATTTATGGATAATCTTTTCAAAAACCTTTTCTATACAACACAGAAGTGAAATGGGGCGGTAATTTGAAACATCCGTAGGGTCGTTTTTTTATAAATCGCACTAACATTTGCAGTTTTCCATAATTTTGGAACAGTGCCTATTTGAAGGGATCGACTAATTAGACAAGTGATTGCCTTATACAGTCAATTTCCTGGTTCCAAAGAGTTTTTAAGATATTTTACAGGCCAATCTTTAAAAAAGTTAGTTTGCTGTGCTAGACCTAGTATTAATCATGTTGGTGAGTAGGTAGGTAAAGAATTTTAATTTGCCAGATTTTTGAGTTGTGTAGTCCTTTTTAAACAAAAATAGAAAGAAATCATGAACAAGAAGTCAATAAACAGTTTGGGTAGTGCTATTCTTATTCAGCAGGTAGTAGTGTGACAAGAATGGCCTCACATGTAATAAAATTGTGACATCTCTATACAAATGTATTATACTGCTCTATCAATATGAAGTTAAAGTTTGGAGATAACCTGGCCAATACAAGACAAAAATGTTTATACAACAAACAGGCTTGTTTCTTTTTATTGATCCAACACAAAAATAAAAGTTTCTTGTAGCCAGACTCTCATTAATATGTTTTCAGGTCTCACTCATCATTTACTACAAAAACATAGTTAAACTACATGTAAATGGCAATCCTTGTTTTTTTACCTTGTCTAAAGAAACTTGTGATTTTTTCAACCCAAGTACTTTCGCCAGATATTTGACAAGTTCTGTGTTTGCCTCCCCTTCCACTGGAGGTGCTGCTATCTGGACACCAACCTCTTCACTTATATCTGTGATAGAAACAAACTCTACTTTATAGTAATAAAAGTTTATTATAATATAGACATTTTACTACGATTATAATTGTTTTATGGGTGTAACATTGAGATAAGGATGTGGTTCTGAGGTTCTCTGTTTTTATCAGAAACGAGACTGCCATCAAAACCAATTATCCTGAGGGTTGAAATTTCATTATTTCATTTGTATGTATTATTTTGCATACAACTTATTTATTTTATATATTTTCTAAACAAATATATTGATATTCTTTCTTCTGAGAATAGCGTTTATGAATCGGAATTTCATCTTGACTCCAGGCTGAGATAGAAGTGACGTTGCGCTGTTGATAAGGAAATCCCAACTGAAGGTCAGATTATTTGGTCCAAAATTCACTGTCATTTAAGATTTATTTCTCTTCACTATGAAAATATATTAAATCTTATTCTTGAATTTGTAGAAGAAAATAGTTAAAAGAGCTAGACATTACTCCAGAATAATGATGACACTTGTCATGTCAGTATATAATTTTACGACGTCTTTTTATCCACGTGAGACAAAACTGTACAGACCAGTTGACGTCATCTCTGCAATCTCCCTGTTCAGCATGAAAGATAAAGTTTCTCTTATTTCTGCTCATAGAAAATATGGAGGAAAATGCTTTCTTTCATTTCAGTCCATAGAAGATACGGGTTTTCTCCATGGAGGAATACATGCATTCCATATTCCATGTCATGTGACAGCTTTCTCACATGACCGGACGAAAAATATGAGACTAAATTATTTTTTTTTATCTTTTTCCATATCCACAAATTGAAATTGTATATTTTTTCATTTTCTACTAGATTCTGTTGCAGGTAACAGTAAAAAAAGAGAGACAGACATTATGTCAGAATAATGACGTCAGTGTAAATATTTATGACATCTTGCTTACATGGGAGATCATGGTTAGGGTAAAAAGTTTTACATTTGAAATGAATCATGGTGTGGGGAAATTAACAAGTGTAAATTCTGGTACATAGTATGTACTTTGATATGTCGATTCAATCATATATGTGTGAAATTTGGTTGTTAAACACGCATTTGAAAAGTAGAATATTTTTGTGATGACAGAACCTCATCCCTGCATGTAATTTTGACCCAAAGGGTGAGGTTCTTCTATCCTACAAGGATCCATGTTGGATTCTTATCATCTTTCAGGACCCGCAACATCTTTCTCACTTGACCTGACAAAAATCTGCGATAACATCTATTTGTGACATTTTTTTCCTTATCCACAGCTCATAATCATATAATTATTTTCACATCTACAAAAATACTTTACAACTTGATTTTGTTATAGAAAACCGTAAAAAAAGCAGAGCAACCTTACATCAGAATAATGACGTCACATATATTTGATGACGTCTTGACTACTGCAGGGTCGGCAGGTCAGAGTGATAATTAAATTTGAAGTGTAGATTATTTAAACAATAAGGTGAAGGTTATGTGTAATCTCTAAAAAAGTATGTATTTAAAAATGTTGATTTGTTCATATATCTGTGACCAAGTATGTACTTAAAAATGTTGATTTGTTCATGTATCTGCGAAAAAGTATGTACTTAAAAATGTTGATTTCTTCATGTATCTGCGAAAAAGTATGTACTTTAAATGTTGATTTGTTCATGTATCTGGGAAAAAGTATGTACTTAAAAATGTTGATTTGTTCATGTATTTGTGAAAAAGTATGTACTTTAAAATGTTGATTTCTTTATGTATCTGTGAAAATGTATGTACTTTAAAATGTTGATTTCTTCATGTATCTGTGAAAAAGTATGTACTTTAAAATGTTGATTTGCTCATGTATCTGTGAAAAGGTATGTACTTAAAAATGTTGATTTCTTCATGTATCTGTGAAAAAGTATGTACTTAAAAAAGTTGATTTCTTCATGTATCTGTGAAAAAGTATGTACTTAAAAATGTTGATTTCTTCATGTATCAGTGAAAAAGTATGTACTTAAAAATGTTGATTTGTTCATGTATCTGTGAAAAAGTAGGTACTTTAAAATGTTGATTTCTTCATGTATCTGTGCAATATTTGGCATTAAACTTGTATTTAAATACTAGTAATAAAATATTTTTAAGATGACAACCATTATGGAAGATCTATCAGTTGCCCCGAGATGAATGGGAGAAAAAAAATCACATCCGGTAGATTTAAAAGCATCCTTATCTGAGAAAACCCGTTATTAATCACCTTCATTACCTGTAATGGAGTTGTGTTTTGCACCTGGTTTAGCAAGAATTTTAATGGACACTGAACCCTTCTTCTCTACCACAGGTCCCAAGGTAACACTTACAGAACTAGCAGCTGCAACCTGAAAGTAAGAAGAGTCTAGCTGTGACTTGTGTGGAAATGTTCACAATTGTCATGATATTTGAAAGTATTTTAGCTATACTATTATTAATTGCAGTATTATTTTAAATCTATAATAAAACTGAACTATGTTTTGTATAACCTGGTATTATCGATTTTAATTTACACAAGCAATGCTGTAAAATATGATATGGTAATGTGTTTATTTTATTATTAACATCAACTTTATAAATGAATAAAATGACATTTCATTTGTTGGTTAGATGTTATCTTACATAGTGGTAAACTTATTTTACTCCGATCGCAAAATAAGCTACATGTATTACAACTATGAACTTAAACAAATCACGCTTGAAGTCTTTCTGGTAGAACCAATATTAAGCATATGCAGAAAAAGTATGTTGGTCAAGGACACTACACATAGCCGCGGGGAAGGATCCAACCCACGACTCTCCAACTGAGTTCTAGATACACTAACTTACAAAGAGAGTATATAAATATAAGTATATATATATATATATATAGGTATAACAAGAAAATATTGATGGAACTGATGGATGCTCCCCTAAGTGAGTGTTTGACTCTATACTGGCTATTTGGTTGAAAAATACCAAACTGCATAGCAGGAACAATATGTGGCTCTGCACTTAACAGAACTCATTCACAAATCATTGAACCATAACAAAATGACAATATGCGCATATCCTAACTAGTTTTACAAAATTAAAACCAGAGGTTGTAGCGAAATAGCGTCATGAAGACAATATGCACATCTCCATGATGTAATGATGCATCCTAGCAAGTTTCATAAAATTCCAACAGAGGTTGTAGAGAAATAGAGCGGAGAAGAATTTGGTCACAGACAGAATCAAACCAGAACACAAACATAGCAAGTTTCATAAAATTCCAACCTGAGGTTGTAGAGAAATAGCGCGGACAATAATCTGGTCACAGACTCAATGAAAGGGCCATAACTCCTTAAATCATCGAACCGGAACACATAGACAATATGGGCATCTCCACTTGGTAGTGATGCATCCTAGCAAGTTTCATAATATTCCAACATGGGGTAGTAGAGAAAAAGCGCAGACAAGAATTTGGTCACAAACAGAATCAAAGGGCCACAACTTTGTGAAAAATCATCGAACCGGAACACAAACACAATATGCACATCTACACTTGGCAATGATGCATCCTAGGAATTTTTTTATAAAATTCAAACCAGAGGTTGTAGAGAAATAACCTGGACAAGAACTTGGGGACTCACGGATGGACTAAGCGGTGACATACTTCCCCACTCTGGGGACACAATCTTCCTTTATTTGCTGTCTTGAAATGCCAAGTCCTAGAATCATTATAAGGTCAATTGCAAATATTACACTGTATTTGACTGTCTGACATGTATAAAGCTTGGACTTTTTTAACTAAAATCAACAACACCATAATAATTCATCTCATACTTTTAGAGTCATCCAGAGACCTAGAAACCATGTCTCATCTATTGCATAAAATAAAACTTTAAATTGTGTTCTTATCATTTAAAGTAATACTGGAGATAAACCCCAATTTAAAAAAAAAAGAGGGGAATATTTTATTACATAATCGATGTAAAATAATGTACCAGTCATGTGTTATGGTTAACCAATGCTGGGACATAGCAGGGGCCAGCAGGTCTAAAGTGTCATGCTCTTTCCACTTTAATGTCCTGCTGTGTCGGGTGGGAGTTTGACATTGTGTCATGATTACAGAAGTCAACTTCCTTTCTTAAACTGGCTAACTTTGAATTATTTTTTGTTTTTAATGACCTTGTGTATACAATAGCATTCTCTGGTTATAAATGCACACCATTACCAAACAAATGAAAAGAGATTGAAAATTGGACCATATTGGTACTGACCCTCTATTTCTCTTTATATCATGTGATAAAACACAAGCAAACAGCTCTCACAGGTGTTTGCTCTGTTAGCAAACAGTTAAAGGGCTGTGTCCAGTTCGTTACATGTTTTAAATTGTTTGCAAATGTTTCATAACAGTCAACTGAACAAGTTAACATGTTAGCTTTAAACATTTGCTAACAGAGTAAACATCTCTGAGAGCTATCTGCTTGTGTTTAATCACCTGACGTAGAGACATGGAGTGACAGCACTGATGTGGGGTGTGTCCAGTTCAATTAAACGTTTGCTACTACAGTGTTTTTTTTTACTTTTAGGAGAAGGGGGTACTGTTTAAAGAAGGAAAAATGAGCATTTGGGAGATTGATTGATTGAGTATTTAGCGTCATTTTTATGCCATCGAGGGCTAACAGACTATCAGTTAACCTAACCATTGTTTCCTGGGATAAACCAGTACTCGAGCACACCACATCTCCGCAAGTAACTGATAACTTTCCCACTTGAATCAGTGGTGAGAGACGAATGATAATGAAACACAATGTCGTATATCAATCATCACGGAGACTGTTTCCGGGCGGGGATTCGAACTCACGACCCCTGGATTGATAGTCAGACCCGTAACCGACTGAGCTAATCGGGCCCGGCTGCATTTTGGAGAATTTTAACAGGTTGTAAAATAAAATAAAAAAAACAAAAGTAATCAAGTATGTATGATTAAAACAGCTAACAGGTCAACATTCCTGTTCTTCATTGTTTAAAACTATTAAACTGGCATTAAACCCCACATAAAAAAATTATTTTTTTAGGGGAATTTTTCTAATATTAGGGGAAAAAAACATACTATTTCGATGGGTGAATGGGGCTGAATTTTGCCACATATTTGGGTTAAAAAAAAACACTGTAGGCTAACAGATTTTCCTGGACAATCTCAACTTAGTATACAGTACGCAATAAATTTAGAGAACAAAGCAATACACCTGCTTGCTGTGAAATGGGGCTCAGGGCTCGAATATAACACTCGCAAACTCACAAAATGCCAGTGGAAAATGAAAAGTGCGAGCATTTTTTCCATACGCTTGCAAATTTTTGGGAGTGCAAAAAATGAAATCGAAATGACGGCAGTTTTCATTTCTTCAACTTTCAGTTTCGATCTGCTGTAAACATGCATCAATTGGTGATATTTTACACAGTACGCAGCCATTGATGACAGTGCACATACTCGGTAGACTGGTTTGCCGATTTTAATCACTTGGCAATATTTTATCTACATATTTTGATACACAATTCAATTTACCATGACTCGGTGAATTGTCGGCGAAAAAAATAACCAGATATTCATGTATATCAAATTTCTATAAAAAATGGTTGATCAAAATTGTGAGTAAAGTTGATATTTTGCGACTTCAATTATCTTGTACTCCCAAAAATGTTTGAGTGCAAAAAAAAGTTAAATTCTAGCCTTGGTCCATTTTTTGTTTGCTTTTTGTTTTCACATTGTTTATAAAGTGTAAACATGGCTGCATTCAGCACCATTACATAGCTAACACGTTTAATAATAGGTTGCCTAAAATTATTATGTGCCATGTAATAATTTGATGTTGAGCCAGTGCCCAGAAAAATATGTTAGCAAATTTTTTTTTTTTAAACTTATTTATTTTACTTCGATTGTGAATTAAGTTCTTACAACTTAGACAAATCACGCTCAAAATCTTCCTGGGTAGAACCAGTACAAAGCATATGCAGAAAAAGTGCCTTGCTCATGGACACCACATATAGTCGTAGCGGAGGATCGAACCCACGACCCTCTGATCATGGGTTCGGTGCTCTACCACTGGACCACGCGCTCCACATTTGTTAGCAAACGTTATTGAATGTTAAACCAAATTGAACGCAGCCCAGGTTCCTGTGTGCAGATACTCATTACTTTAAAAGCAAAAATTCATGCAAAGCCTGAAAAACAGCCATTGCTTACATATTTAAATGTAAATTATGTTGATTTTTGATATTAAAGTGAAAGCTGTCACCCATCCAAGTACTAACCCTTTACTTTGTTGCTCAACTTCCTATACAGTCAGTGCACTTCAACCTTGTAAAAACTTGCTTAACAACGAGGCTGTTATAAGTGACCTATGTACATTCACTACACTCCTCCTCTCTGTAACCTTTAAGGCTTAGCCTCAACTGCACAGCCTATTAATGTGACAGCTGTCAATCCTTTACTTCTTTGCTCAACTTCAAATACAGTCAGTGTGTCTTTAAGTGACTTATGTACATTTGCTTAAATATTTTTGTATACTGGTCATAGCTATCACCGAGAGTCTAAAATTTTGTCAACCATGTAAATAATGGCCATAATAAACAGTAATAAAGTTACTTAAGTGTGCCGAGTAATAAACAGTTGCCGGTACGAAATGTAAACAAATGCCGACGTTAACGGAAGTTGGAGCTTGAACATGTCTGGGATATTGTTATTATACGGGCATTCGCGGTATTAGGTATACAAGGGATATATACCTCTTTTTTACCCTTTTTAGGCATTTGTTTGATGACAGAGCTACTGAAAGTTCTACAGCATACTGAGGTGATAGTTTTCCCACAATACATCTAATTTATACACTAAATTGGTCGTTTTGCAAGTATTCTTGCGCATTATTGTTGAATTTTCACATAGATCTTAAACCGTCGAACTTCGGCATGTCGCAAAAATATTAAAATACGGTGTAGTATAATAACTACACTATTCGTATGAATAGCCAAATACCTAACAGACGGCATCCGGACAAGTGTAAAACCTGGCGGTAGTGAACAAAATTAAGTGTTTTTTACTTAGAAAGGGTAGCTGGCGGTGCATAGTTACTTCTTTATTGAAAAAAAAACATTTTATAAAGGTTTATATGTTGAAATTTAGTTTATGAAAACGAAAAGATAATTACCAAATAAATGAGAGACAGTCAGGTCATTGCGATTAAATTTACACAATATTTTCCACTGGAGAAACCCAGCGGTGCCCATTAACTTGTTCATTTTATGTAAGTAACATTAAAGTTATAAAAATCGATTAAGAATTACGGAAGATACAGCCTTTCAAAATACGTTAAGAAAATCGATGTATATTATTTCTAATATAAAAAAATAATATAAAATTAAATTTTGCTTGTGGTAAATCCTTGGACTACTACACACACCACGTTAAAGTCTAGTACCATCTGACACAGTATCACATCACGGGCACTTGGACTGATACAGACACCACGTAAAAGTCTAGTTCAAACTGACACAGTAACACATCACGGACATATGGACTTCTACACAAACTGGGCCACGTTAAAGCCTTGTTCCATCTGACACAGTAACACGTCACGGACACTTGGACTACTACACACACACCACGTTAAAGTCTAGAACAAGCTGACACAGTAACACATCACGGACACTTCTACTACTACACATACCATGTTAACGTATTAAACCAGCTGAAAAATAACACATTACGGATACTTGGACCTCTATAAACACCACATTAAGTTTTGTACCATCTGACACAATAAAACATCACGGACACTTGGACTATTTCAGACACCACGGTAAAGTCTAGTAACAACTGACACAGTAACACATCACGGACACTTGGACTATTACAACACCACTTTGAAGTCTAGTACCATCTGACACAGTAACACACCATGGACACATGGACTACTACAAACACCACGTTGAAGTCTAGTACAATCTGACACAGTAACACATCTCGGACACTTGGACTACTACACACACCACGTAAAAGTTTAGTACCAGCTGACACAGTAACACATCACTGACACTTGGACTACTACACACACCACGTTAAAGTCTAGTTCCAGCTGACACAGTAAAACATCACGGGCACTGGGCCTGTTACAACACCACGTTAACGTCTAGTACCAGCCTACACAGTAACTCGTAATGGAAACTTGGACTACTACAAACACCACGTTGAAGTCAAGTACAAGCTGACACAGTAACAAATCACGGGCACTTGGACTACTACAAACACTACGTTGAAGTCTAGTACCAGCTGACACAGTAACACATCACGGGCACTGGGCCTACTATAACACCACGTTAACGTCTAGTACCAGCCGACACAGTAACTCGTAATGGAAACTTGGACTACTACAAACAACATGTTGAAGTGTAGTACCAGCTGACACAGTAACACATCATGGACACTTGGACTACTACAAATACCACGTTTACGTCTAGTACCAGCTAACAAACTAACACATCACGGGCACTTGGACTGCTACAAACACCATGTTAAAGTCTAGTACCATCAGACACAGTAAAACATAACGGGCACTTGGATTACTACACACACCACGTTAAAGTCTAGTACCAGCTGACACAGTCACACATCACGGACACTTAGACCATTACAAACACCACGTTAAAGTCTAGTATCAGCTGACACAGTAACACATCACGGACACTTGGACAATTATACACTCCACGTTTAAGACTAGTATCAGCTGACATAGTAACATATCACGGGCATTTGGACTACTACACACTACACGTTAAAGTCTAGTATCAGCTGACACAGTAATACTTCACGGACACTTGGACTACTACACACACAACATTTAAGTCTAGTATCAGCTGACATAGTCACACATCAAGGACAATTGGATTACTACACACACCACGTTAAAGTCTAGTATCAGCTGACAGAGTAACATATCACGGACACCTCGTTAAAGTCTAGTATCAGCTGAAAGAGTCACATACCACGGACACTTGAACTACTACGCACACCAAGTTAAAGTCTAGTACCATCTGACACAGTAACACATCACGGACACTTGGACTACTACACACACCACGTTAAAGTCCAGCATCAGCTGAAACAGTAACACATCACCGACACTTGGACTACTACACACTCCAAGTTAAAGTCTAGTACCAGCTGACACAGTAACATATCACGGACACTTGGACTACTACACACACCACGTTAAAGTTTAGTATCAGCTGAAAGATTCACATATCACGGACACTTGGACTACTACACAATCCAAGTTCAAGTCTAGTACCATCTGTCACAGTAACACATCACGGGCACTTGGACGACTACAAACACCACTTTGAAGTCTAGTACTAGCTGACACAGTAACAAATCACGGACACTTGCTTGGACTATTACAAACACCACGTTGAAGTCTAGTACCAACTGACACAGTAACACATCACGGACACTTGGACTACTACACACACCACGTTAAAGTCTAGTATCAGCTGACACAGTAACACATCGCGGACACTTGGACTACTACACACACCACATTTAAGTCTAGTATCAGTTGACATAGTCACATATCACGGACACTTGGATTGCTACACACACCACGTTAAAGTCTAGTATCATCTGACACAGTAATACATCACGGACACTTAGACTACTACACAAACCACGTTAAAGTCTAGTATCAGCTGACATAATCACATATCACGGACACTTGGACTACTACATACACCACGTTAATGTCTAGTATCAACTGACAACGTCACATATCACGGACACTTGGACTACTACACACACTACATTAAAGTCTAGTATCAGCTGACACAGTCACATATCACGGACACTTGGACTACTACACACACCACGTTCGAGTCTAGTATCAGCTGACACAGTAATACTTCACGGACACTTGGACTACTACACACACACTACGTTAAAGTCTAGTATCAACTGACACAGTCACACATCACGGACACTTGGACTACTACACACACCACGTTAAAGGCTAGTATCAGCTGACACAGTCACATATCACGGACACTTGGATTACTACACACACCACGTTAAAGTTTTATATCACTTCGGTTCAAAACTTGATGTGAAAGTGTTTGCTAGTTATTTGCCGAAGGACGGTCATTTTATTCAGATTCATTCTGAGGTCTTTTCCCATTAATATAACTAGATAACCTATATATAGCTGCCATGAGTTACAAATGGCGGTATTATACATTTGTTTTAAAATTCTGAATGCAACGTGACAGTCAACCAGTGTTTGGTGTTGACAGCAGAGACACATACACGATAATAATGACACGTGTGTGGCAACCCTTAGTGTAACCAACCGTTGCGACCCTAGTGTAATAATTGTTACACTAAACGTATGTTTAGTACATGTATTGTCGTTTGGTTATAAAACGGGTTCTCTTAGTGTAACGATTGTTTTCAACTAGAAATTGGTTTATCCCTGCTATGTAATGGGGGCATATTATTATTAACAAATGGGTAGTTAAGTGTCTAGGGTTAGTAATTTTTTGGACGGTTGAAAAACAATTGAAAAATATGTGGCTGTTTCTATACACTTAAAAACAACTTTTATGTGGCTTTTTATTTTTATGTGGCTAAGATTTAGCCACACAAGTAATAAGCTGGGCGCAAAGAAGCCAATTAAATAACCATTCCTGAAAACGTCCGTCCGTCTGTGCTGCTCCGTAGTACTTCCAATATGCTTTCATATCGAATTTACACACAATTTATCTAAATGATATCAAAATATAGAAGAAAAAAATGCTGGTGGTTTTTGTGTAACAATGCAATTCTATGTAACTTGCATCGAATGCAAAATTATGCCAGTAAGCATTGGCAGCGATTTTCTATTTTTAGTAACAGTGACATTGACCTGAAACCGTGGCGTACGGAAGAACAGGCGGACGGTACGACGGACTACATGTATAGCACTATATCATACTGGACTATTTCAGACATTTCTCAAGAGTTATCTGATAACTGCCCCTGTGCAGTTTGATAATAGCGGAGATGAATCCAATTACTTCCCTTAGACCGCGATAAAACATACAAGGCACCTTTCCGCTCTGATACTAAAACTAAGTATGCGTGACGTGTTATATATGCCCTCGGGCACAATTTGACAAGGTCTTATATATGTCATTGTTTTGATAAGGGTGTTTTGGTGATTTTGATGAGTAGTATAAAAAAGAAATGATTGAACTTGACTTAAACGCTAAAATCATTTTATAAAGTTTAATGTGTAAAAATATAACATAGATTAATGAATTAAATGCTTTTTTTTTTTACAAATTATAATATACTTTGATATAGTTTATTTTATTGTAGATAAAGATTGATTATTTTGTGTTACTATAAATAAATAAAATTATTACGGTTAATTGATTGCATAAACTTATACAAGAGACAAAATGACAATGAGACATAATGTCTTTATTTTTTAAACTTATTTATATTTCTTCGATTGTGAAACAAGTTCTTTCAACTTAGGCAAATCACACTCGAAGTTTTCATGGGTATGACCAGTACTAAGTATATGCGGAAAAGGTGTCTTGCTCAAGGACACCACACATAGCCGTAGCAGAGGATCGAATCCACTACCCTTCGATCATGGGTTCGGTGCTTTATCACCGCTTGAAAACCGCTAACATTTTCCCACCCGTTCTATTATCTGTTTATAAAATTTGAATTTGTTATCAATTTATCTGAATATCTATGTTAAATCAAATAGCTAATATAAAAAAAATATGTGTGATGCCAAACTTGTGTTGAAATATAATTACTCAACCACATCCTAACAAATTATATTATTACTCCCCAATAAAATTACAAGTTTTGCCTCCGGGCAGGGGTAGTTGGTAATTAAGGTCATAAATAAACACTGGCTTATTCCATTGTTTGAGATTTGAAAAACAGACAGGCGCGGGGCAAGGGGTCTCTGTTTTTTTTTGTACAAGGATTATTAGATTTACATTTTACTTTACTGATCTAAGGAAAACGTTTAAATTCAATATGCTGTAATATTTATAAACATTTGATATTGGTTTATCATAACGAACTTGTATTTAGTTAATTACACGATATCAATGCGATGTCTATAAAACAAATATAATAATACACAAAATGAAACATGTTTGCAGTTAGAATATCTATTTCGGATTACTAACTTAATGAAGTAATCTTAGTACCATTATATTTCTTTAAATAAATAAATAATTTTATTTTCGTTCCGCAAAACACCATTCATTTCATAGTTATTATTTTTATTTTTGTCTAATCTATAAACACGTCATATAACAAAACAGCTATATGAACGTTTAAACTTGTACAAAGCCATTCTAAAAGAATTATAAGATTGATTGATTCATTCATTCTTTATGCAATGCATATCAATGTAAAGCACAATTATTTTACACGATAAAGCTCTATGTAAAATATTGCTAATCTTTATACTAAAAGCTGCAATCAACCAAGTTTTGAATTAAAAGCTGAAGAAGAAAAGAGCACTATTGTGCATTTTTAAAATTATCTTAAGAAGATCATTAAATTGAGTAATTCAAAACAATGATATGCTAAACATACTTATCAACCAATTACCGTATCAAATCTCTTTGTTCAATGATTGATATGCCTTGCGTAAAGTATTGTTGTTATTTAGTCACTGGTTTTGATCTTTATTGATTTTCTTTCTATGTTCACTGAATTATTTCATAACAAAGACATTAAAACATATATTTGTGCGAAAGAAATACACCATTAAATAATGTTTTGGTTTACAAAAGAATGTACTTGAATTGGAAGTTTTTTTAAGGTTCTTTAGTTAAAATATGAAATTAAAATAAATCTATTCTTTAGAATATAAGTAAAATACATAAATAAAAACAACACTTTAAACTACACATAACTTGCAATATCACCATGTGTATATAAATATGTCGGGACTGACCAACATCTGCCGGCTGATATTGCGACATACATGCTGTATTGAACTGGGTACTGTAATATGCTGTATTGGGTTCAATAGTACGCTCTATTGAACATACAGAAAATAAATCAGAATTACATTTTGTCTCATTTTCAAATCAAAATGGAAGCAAGATGCAATTATCATATTTTTTATATCAAAATATCATCGTAAAGAGAACTGTATTTGCAATGAACGTATACGTTGTAATAGGTTGGCAAAAAATCACAACTAAGGTTTATAAGACATTAAAAGTGGCCGAAAACGTGTTTTGAGTATTTTTTTTATATAGAACATATAAGGAGCATATATGCTGTTATAAAATCAAAAAAGGAAGCAAGAAGACGTAAACTTATTTTAATTTTAAATTTATCATAATAAAGATTATATTTTTAACTTGATGGCTAAACGTTGTAATAGGTTGGCAATTTAATAATGAAAAAGTTATAACGATAAAATTAAATTTCTCCTATATGTTTCTATGTAAACCAAATATGACGGTTTAGCCAGGTAAGTAGTAAAAACTGCCGATATCAAGGGGGGTAACTTCTCTCGATAAGCCAGTTGGATGTCTGAAATAGTCCCACATGATCGCCCTCACCACCTCACCCCACCCCCATTTCAAGGTTGCATAAACAAAACGTATCAGTATTTAACAGATAAATTGTGTAATTTGCCATAATATTTTTTATGTAGGGATATAATAGAAATGACGACTTCCTAAATGTTGTTACATATGGAGAGAGAGAGAGAGAGAGAGAGAGAGAGAGAGAGAGAGAGAGAGATGGAAATGCACATAGAGTAGAACAGCCACATAAAGGTAATATATCAAACCAAGAAGACAATGAGTGATTTGATTTTAATCAGAAAAAACATGATGAAGGCAAATATAACATAAAAATGGAAACATCTACAAAAATCATTACACGATTCATAAAACATGAATAGCCTCAAGACAAGGAAGACGTAGAGAAAAAGAAACAACACTATTTTCTGATAATCTAAAACTTGAAAATATAGGAATATTATACATCTACCGTGTAAAATAATTAACAGTATCCGTCAAGTGAGTGCTTTCAACAGCTAACCAACTCTCTGAACCACATGCTGCACGCTGTAATTACTATAACAATATCCTTCAAGTGAGTGCTTTCAACAGCTAACCAACTCTCTGGACCACACGCCGCACGCTGTAATTACTATAACAATATCCTTCAAGTGAGTGCTTTCAACAGCTAACCAACTCTCTGGACCACACGCCGCACGCTGTAATTACTATAACCAGTGTTCAGCTTGGGGGATGCGACATGCGGAACGTCTTAACTATCATGAAAGCATACTTTTCTTCCGCCTTTGCTTAAACTATCAAACATTTAAACAATATCTGGCTGGAAATATAGCTAGTAATAATAACAAAAAAAAAAGTAAAATGATTATCTATTCAATCAATACTTGTTATATGATATGTGCAATTAATACTGTTCAAATAATGGTAAAATGAATGCTTAATTAATACTTAAATTATATAATACAATTGTGAAAAAAATTTGGGTAACTGATATGAAAAAATTATTTAATATTTATTATAAAATATAAGTATTGGCTTGCATATTTTGCCATAGTTAAAACATTATTAAACGTAGAAGTCTAAATAGTTCAATTAATTGATTTTATAAAATTTAAACGGTCACCGATGTGGTAGCAGTTCTGTTGTATAAGAAATATTTGTAGTAAACAATAATGATATTACGACACGTGCACACATATGTTCTCATGGTCAGACTGTTATGATGGATTGTCGTATAATGATTATGTTGTATTTACAATTAGAAGCTAGATTTATTTATATATCAGACATATCGTAAACTTTTGTTTAAGAAACTTCCATAAGTCATATTGTTATGATATAATTGCATTAGTTCGTGCAAACTATGTTTTACAAATATCGCAAGATATATCGTTATGGATACATCGGTGCGCATATATCGAACGGGGTCAGATATATCGTGACAAAATCGTGTTAGATACATTACTATAGATATTAAAGATATAGCACTGCAGTTACTAGTAGACTACTTGAGCTAAATCCTAGAATACCAACAGCTATCTGTTCTAGTTGATACAATTTTATATCATAAACAATGCCATGGCACATGTCATATGTAAGACACAATGTTTTAAAAATAAAGCATCAAAGGTATAAACTTAATATCGCACATATTATATCGTTTATATTCAACTAAGACATTGTTTTAGAGATGTCATATTAGATGTTTGGTGACATGTATCGTGCATGTTATATAGTTCTATATTCAACTTAGACATTGTTCTAGAGATGTCATATCAGATGTATGGTGACTTTTATCGTGTATGTTATATAGTCCTATATTCAACTTAGACATTGTTCTAGAGATGTCATATCAGATGTATGGTGACTTTTATCGTGAATGTTATATAGTCCTATATTCAACTTAGACATTGTTCTAGAGATGTCATATCAGATGTTTGGTGACTTTTATCGTGTATGTTATATAGTCCTATATTCAACTTAGACGTTGTTCTAGAGATGTCATATCAGATGTATGGTGACTTTTATCGTGTATGTTATAACGTTTTATATTCAACTAAGACATTGTTCTAGAGATGTCATATCAGATGTATGGTGACTTTTATCGTGTATGTTATATAGTCCTATATTCAACTTAGTCATTGTTCTAGAGATGTCATGTCAGATGTTTGGCGACTTGTATCGTGTATGTTATATAGTCATATATTCAACTTAGACATTGTTCTAGAGATGTCATATCAGATGTATGGTGACTTTTGTCGTGTATGTTATAACGTTTTATATTCAACTAAGACATTGTTCTAGAGATGTCATATCAGATGTATGGTGTTTTTATCGTGTATGTTATATAGTCCTATATTCAACTTAGTCATTGTTCTAGAGATGTCATGTCAGATGTTTGGCGACTTGTATCGTGTATGTTATATAGTCATATATTCAACTTAAACATTGTTCTAGAGATGTCATATCAGATGTATGGTGACTTTTATCGTGTATGTTATAACGTTTTATATTCAACTTAGACATTGTTCTAGAGATGTCATATCAGATGTTTGGTGACTTTTATCGTGTTTGTTATAACGTTTTATATTCAACTAAGACATTGTTTTAGAGATGTCATATCAGATGTATGGTGACTTTTATCGTGTACGTTATAACGTTTTATATTCAACTTAGACATTGTTCTAGAGATGTCATATCAGATGTTTGGTGACTTTTATCGTGCATGTTATAAAGTTTTATATTCAACTAAGACATTGTTCTAGAGATGTCATATCAGATGTTTGGTGACTTTTATCGTGTATGTTATAACGTTTTATATTCAACTTAGACATTGTTCTAGAGATGTCATATCAGATGTATGGTGACTTTTATCGTGCATGTTATAACGTTTTATATCCAACGTAGACATTGTTCTAGAGATGTCATATCAGATGTATGGTGAATTTTATCATGCATGTTATAACGTTTTATATTCAACGCGACATTGTTCTAGAGATATCATATCAGATGCATGGTGACTTTTATCGTGTATGTTATAACGTTTTATATTCAACTAAGACATTGTTCTTGAGATGTCAAAACAGATGTATGGTGACTTTTATCGTGTATGTTATAACGTTTTATATTCAACTTAGACATTGTTCTAGATGTGTCATATTGCCCTATATTCAACTCAGACATTGTTGTAGAGATGTCATATCAGATGTTTGGTGACATGTATCGTGCATGTTATAACGTTCTCCATTCAACTTAGACATTGTTCTAGAGCTATCATATCAGATGTTTGGTGTCTGGTATCGTGTATGTTATAACGTCCTATATTCAACGTAGACATTATTCTAGAGATTGCATAAAGATTTTTGGTGGCTTGTATCGTGTATGTTTTATCGTTTTATATTCAACCATAACATTGTTTTAGAGATGTCATATTGTATATGTTATTTCGTCATATCGTATGGCGTATTTGAAAGCAATTCAATGTGGCTGACATGAGGCGTCTTATTGTTGAGAATCAAAAATCTATATTTGTTCACAGTTCTCTGGTGACACATTTGCAATTGGTACAAAAATAGTAAATGTGCTATAAGAGATAACATGAAATATACACAAGTGTAAATATCAAAATAATATAATCTTCTACATTTCTGTTGTCGCACATTTACTGTGTGCCAAACTCACATCTCTTTAATTTTCCACAAAAAATAAATTTATATGAGTACGTTGGATGATTTCTGGCATGTCATGTTTTCATGCCAGCAACACGCAAAAGACAACTCGATATGACAGAAAGCAGCCACTATATCAGAGTGGGAATATCTACAAAAATATCTGGCTCTCATTTACATAGTGCTTAAATCATTCTCACGAGACTTAGTACATTTAAACGAATGAAGTAATAAGTGCATATTGCCTTTAAAGACATGTTTAACCGGTCTCTCAAACTTTCATTTTAAATTCAGATTTAATTGATATGAGCTGAATTTCATTACCTTTGGCAATTTACACACATACTCTTCTATTATAATACCTTTGACAATTTACACACTTTAATACCACGGCATATTGTCACAGCTACTCCTATCTACTTCGTAAAAATAGTTTCAAATACATTTATACACATGTACACTGAAAACACAAACACTCACATAAGTAACAATGGTAAGCATTGATTGATTTTTTTAAAATAGAAGAAAAGAAAATGGTTAGATGTTTTTTTTGACACGAAGAGAAGTGAGCTTATTTTATCAAATAATAATGTTTGTCCTGCAGTGTTGTGAAAATAAACTTATAAATATGACGTGTATACCGAAACAACAATCCGACACATTTTGGAAAATCCATATCAACCACTTTCAAAGAAATTTGCAAAATATTGTTTTTTTCCTTTCAATGCACTTCAAAGGAATCAGTAAATATAAAACTAAATTCAGATTTTATAGCCAAAATCTGCTAATTCTGCCTTTTCTTTTGTCATGTTCAAATACTAAAAGAATATTGGCCAATGTACAATATAAAACAATAGAATAAATTCACATAATCACAAAAGTATACAAATCACAAGACATACACCAGTTGTCCTGTTTGTTATTTTTTAAACATTTTTTTATCAGTTTTGAACTGTTCCTTTCTGATCTCAAATACTTCAAATACATTTTTTTTTTAAAATTCAATTTGATAGCAAATTCACAGATTCGATACGTTCATAAAGTTATTTAGAATCTCTTATTTTATTTACTGTAAAAATCTCAAACGTATTTTTTGCAACATGGTGCAATAATGGACAATGTACTTTTCTATAAATTACATTTAACTTGAAAAATTAACTTACTTATGATCTAGAAATTCGTGAATATGACCTTAATTCACCACTTTGGTGCATTTCCATTTAACAAACCTTTAACCCAGATGCATCGATTCCCAACGTAGAATGGAATCACATTTCAACATGTATTTAATTGTCATAATGTAATTTGTCATGATTTGGATTGATAGCTATAAATGTTTAAAAAATTTATAAATTGATAAGCGATCTCGCCAAGTGTAGAATGAATTGTTGCAGAACCTCAAATCCCCAGCACCAACTGACATATTGAGTTATATTTCATATATACTAATTTAACACTTAAAATACAATACGTATTCCAGACCTTTGAACGAGTTCCAAAATATGGTGCTAGTTGGTTTTAAAGTTGAAAAAAAAAACCATAAAGTATTTTGGAACTGTTGTTTATATGCTAAGTAATATAAAAAAATATTTGCATTTTGATATACAAAAAAACACATGGACGATTCGAATAGTGCTAGGTACTGTGTTATCACATATTTCAAAAAAGGAAATAGTTTTCTCACAATGTATATACATTTGAGAATGTAATTAGACATTGATTATAATATCTACATGTATCAAAACATCGAACTGCTCCTTGAACTTTGTTTACTGGGATTTTATCAACTCAACTTCCTACGGGGAACAGATGTTGCCCTACTCATATCATATATTCAGTACGTTAGTTAACACCACGGGCAGTCAATGGATACACCTGTGTATGTTCTGCTGAAGCTTTGAGAACATATTTGCTGGTCAAACAAAAATGCAGTTATCCGTAGAATAGTTTTATATACATTTATATAGTTAACAAAGTTAAGAATTCCTCACATGAACAAATACTTATCTGAACTATACATTTATACACAAGGTGTGTGGAGAAACTAACATTAACACATCTATATGGTGTGTACAGAAAGTAACATTACCACATCTATAAGGTGTGCCTAGTATTTAACATTTACACTTCTATAATGTGTGTATAGTATAAAGCATTATTACGGTCGATGAGTTATGTATAGTACATAGCATATACACATTTACAAGGTGTACATAGTACATAACATATACACATTTATAAGGTGTACATAGCACATAGCATACGCACATTGATAAGGTGTACATAACATATAGCATACGCACATTGATAAGGTGTACATAGCATATAGCTTATACACATCTGTGATATATGAATAGTATATAATATTTAAACATCTATAAAGTGTGAATACTATATATGTTGTATATATCCATAAAATGTACTAACGCCTATACAGTGCTTATATGAAAACCATTTACACATCTTTACAGTGAATATAGAAAAAAACATATACATACCTCTACAGTGAGTAAAGAAAGAACCATTTACACATCTATTCGGTGTGAATATGGAAAAACACATTTTTACATTTATACAGTGACTCAAATAATAACCATTTATACATATTTACAGTGAGTATCAAAACCAAACATTTATACACCTATACATTTAGTATAAAAAGAACCATTGCTACAACTGGAGTGTATGACAGAGTATAGGACTAACCCTTAAGTATGTTAGTATAGAAAGTTACACATTATCCGTTCAGTTTATACACTTAGTAAACATACTGAGTAGAAGGGTCAGCGACAATGTTAAACCATTTGAATGCGCTGGAACCAGTAAAAATACACACGTCTTTTCTGTATGGCTATTGTTATGTTGGTTATGTTTATGAACAGAGAGGTGCGTAAATTTCTTTCCATTCCTATTTCAGAGTAATCATTTCGCTGGTTGCAGAACTGCCGTCCGATGATGATGATGATTTATCCCAGGCATCGCATTCGGCAATGGTTTTAGGAAGCTCGTGTCGAGCACTTTCCGGAAGTCTCAGTGCGAGAAGTGTGACGAGGAGACACATCCCGCCAAATATAGCGCCGGGTATCCACAGAGCAATCAGCGCCTGGAATAAAAAGTTTTATTGTTTGATTATAAGAAACATAAAACATATAAAACAACTTAAAAGTGGATACATCAACATTGTAGACCAACATGCCTGCCTAACACTTTATATTTGTTAATTGCATCATTCCCTTTATTAACATTCATGAACAGACTCTATAAAATCGACACTGCTATTTTCGTTCCATGGATGCGTTCTTAGCTACCAAGGAATTGTTTTATCAGATATTTATCGGACTATTATATTCACTATCACATCAGCGTTCACTATTACAGAGCAGTCACACGGGCCGTAGAAAGTCGCCCCGTACTTTACCCAAGTGTTATTATTGCTTCTGATTCCCTTGAATCCTTCATTCCATTCAGTATTTTTCGAAATTAATACTGTTTAACAATATGAGAGACTTGAGTGAGATGGGGTGATTTTCCAAAATGTTCATAATAGGTAAAATAACCTCTTTTTACATTCTCATGGTCTTAATTAAATGACAAATTAGAGATATTTCCTTCATAAAAAACACATTTTGGCATGTTTATGACCCAAATAAAGCGTATCATATTTATAAAGAATCGTCTTAAGAACCGCTTTCGCAAAGACGTGAACGTAAAAAACTTTTATTATTTTATAAAATTTATAACAACACTGTTCCAGATAATCTTAAAAACATAATACCGCCTCTGATAGGGGAAAATTCACATTATCGTCTCTGTAACTCTGAATACTATATAATAGTAAATAACAGATTAACATTATCAAATAAATCCTTTGTGCTGTCAACTATAAGAAGATGGAATAACTAGATCTTAATGTTCCAAAATGACCATCATTGGCACAGTTCAAAACAGCTATAACAAATGATAACTCGTTATTTTCATTACCTGATCATTACAATCACGACAAAAGAAAATTAAATATTATACATACATGCTTAAGGTTTCAATGCAGTTCACTTAATTATGATTTGTTTAGATTTAATATTGTAATTAAACCTAGTTGTAGTTGTGGAAATGCATGTGAAAATGCGTATAATTTTTTCTTTGAATGTAATAACTATACTGTTCCAACGTCAACACTTGTTTACATCTCTACACAGTAACGGTATTATTACTTGATGCTTTGTGGAAGTGCAAACTTATCTCACGAGGAAAATGTGCATATCTTCAGATCAGGTCAAGGGTTTAATGATCGCTTCTTTTATGTCAACTTTATTTTTTTCAAGTTTAAACTGAACTTAAATTACATTTACCCCACCCACAATACTTTGTTTTTCCGACTCCCGAAATCGAGCACTTACTTACATAATAACTCTCTCTCTCTCTCTCTCTCTCTCTCTCTCTCGCTCTCTCTCATTTCCTTTTTCTCTCTCTCTTTTGAATGTGTGTGTGTAAATGTGAGTGTGTGTGTGTGTGTGTGTGTACGCGTGAGTGCGTGAGTGCATGCATGCATATTTGTGAAAGGCAACATTAGTTAACAGTTAAACTCAACTCTATGTTAAAATATGTTTTTATATATGTTTAGCCATATTCATGTTATTTGTAAACACAATTATAGGGAAGGGCCGTAACTAATGTGGGTATCACTTGTGGTCCGACTCAATTGCAATGTACTTGTACACATATGGCAATAAAATATGTTTAAATCAATAAAGCATATATGCGCATATTTACATTGAAATTTCATGAAAAATCACAACATTTTGAAGATTTTTTATTTTGAATGATTGAAATGTGCAATTTTTTAGCATTTAATAATGTTTTTTGGTGAGATAATGTCTTCAATATATCATGAGATATTGTTTTTATTGGTAAAATTAGTCAAACACATCAAAATTACATGTCGGTCAGCATCTCGCGCCTGTATATAACGACCATGTAGAAAGTGGTATTCTGACTAAAGTTTCAGTATTAATGTCTGAAACATGGCAGTATTACTGCAAATTGATAGTACTTTGTAAAAAAAGAGGTAATTATAAAAGTAAAAAAATTAAGGCATAGTACCAACATTGAAAAAAGAAGTGCTTCCGTAGGGTAGTCGCATAATGGCGGTTATAAATAATCCTTGATTCTTCTTCTATAAAAATACACTTTCCTTATCTGAATGCTCACTTTTTTATTTGAATGGCATTATTGATGTATTTTTAACACTTTGAAAGCATTGTCATCTTTGAATTGTGAATTAAAAAAAAATTGATGTTATGAAATTGGGGTATGAATACATGATTTCGGAAGTCTACTTTCACTTCGTCAACAGTGTACACACTAAGAAGAAAAAGGCTCGTATATGACACATGACCCCTACTTTTCTCATCATAATTTGGTAGTGCAAAGTTTGAAAAACAGTAAAATGTAAGTTACACTTCTTTCATTTGTGTCTCTTTGTGAATGGCAAGCCTTCAAACTTTTATTATTTACTAAAGAATAAAAATCCTACGACGAGTTTATACTTATATATAAGAGACACATGACTATATGTTTATACACATTTCAGCAGCATTTTTAAATCACTGTATTATAACTGGCAGATAAAGCTTTTGCACATAAGCCATTCCTATACAACCCCCTGCCGCGGCAGAAAGTTTTGGGCCTATATGTCGGTGATAGTGGGCTGCATATTTCATTACCCCTAATGAACAATCTCAATGAAACCAAGTCTATTATTATCGTTTCTTGAACGCGATCTGTGAATTGAATTGATTATTTTATCAAATAACCAATTAATTTTATGTAACATCCTCATAATATTTCTCCGCCGATGAAGATGTGTTTTGACTATGAACCCTTACCAAGTTGCTTGCAAATGGTGCGAGGATTCCGCCTATTCTGGATATCGATGAAGCTATTCCGAGTCCACTGTTCCTATAATGAGAGAAACAAAAAACAACCAAATTAACAGTGAACTATGCTAGAGTTGATAGTAATGCTTGGGATTAAGTAAGAAACGTTAAAATAACTTAGTACATGAAATCTGAAATGAAATTTAATGTTTTATTAGTTATGATAATCAATGTTAAAATAACACAAACACAAAATATAAATATATTAAATTCAGTGAAAGCTTTCTTGATCGAGGTCTTTCTCAGGTGGATGAATCGTTTTTAATTGTTCAAGAGCCAATAAAGATGAAAACTCTGAAAATTCTGAGAGAAAACTGTGATTATTTTACCCATGTACCATAATATGAAGTAAAACATATGTTAGATATAGAAACACAAAGCACACTCCTCCCTCCAAACACAAATTTCCTGACCCACACATAAACGTGAACATGCCGTAATTCATCATGATTATCCCAACAAGTTACATATATCCCCAATTGTTAGATCGGACATTTGAAACGTTTGCACAATTGGATATCGGTCCAGTCATTGTCATGGCAGAATTCAGTTCATTTCCATTTACAATATATATATATATATAAGGAATAACTTGGTAATACATTCAACTATGAAGCATAACTAGGATTTAAAGAACAACTAATCTGGCATTGAATGCCATCGTGGAACATCCTATGAAATGCCTTAAAATGACAAAAATCAACAACATGGAAAAGCACATCAAACTAAAATCTAAACATTATTAATAATAAACAAGATAAAAACGTAAACCACTAGCCAAAATCAACAGCAGCATCATAATTCACGGACATTTTCAAAACGAGTATTCTCAAAAGGAGAATGAGAAAAAATCAAAGAAACCAGCCACGATTTACACACTGTAACTTTCCAATAGAAAACCTTTAAAAACAAACAAACCATTAACTGTATTATTTGTTAGAATATTCACAACCGAACTGTAATAAAACAAGTCCAACGTATATTCCAACTGATCACCAAGTCACCCAACACCAATTTTATCAACAGCAACTGTTCCAATAAACCGCATCACGTGACGTGATATCCGGTGAAATTTAGGAACAATAGGATTGGAACACTGAATATAAAACGCATGATTAATTAGAGTAAAATATAATGTACATTACAGATCAATGCAAACTTGATATGTGAAATAGAACATATTTAAATCCATTTATCTCGGAGTTCTCAATAATGTCTAAATATGAAATACCCTATTACAAAGACGCAAAACTAGTCATTGAAAATGGCGTAGTATGAAACAAGAGATAGAGCATTATCTTGCGTCAGTTTTTAATAACAAATCATCACTGTGTTTAACTTTTCCGTTTTTTTTTCTTGTCGAAATTTAAATTCCCTGTTAAGTTTAACATGTTATAAACATTATATACAAACCAGATAAATTGTTTGTTATTTGCTGATATTTACTTTTTTGCATTGCCGAGATAAAAGGATTTGTTAACATGATTGGTAAACATATTATACAAATACATGAAGATAACGGGTAGTATATACATGTAAAAACAGATCACTCTATAGTTATAGCAAATAATTCTTTTTAAAAAGAGCTAATATTAGACATTCCGGTGTTACCAGCGTAAACCCTGACAGCGACTTCGCTATTACCACAGAACGTCATTTGCATAATGCTTGCGTTTTATTGGCGCGTTTTGTACCGGTGTAATTGTATGTCAAAACGCGTTTTGGTTGTGGCGTTTTAAACTATAGTACATTTGTAGGTAAAAACGAGTTCAAAAATAATAGCAATTTAAAATTATGATCATATCTTTGTTTCACTAATTGGTATTTAGATGAATGACACTGTTTAATCACACAGCACAGATATACATGTACTTTAATATTTAATAATTTGAACATGTTTTATTGCAATAATTATTATAATATATATAAATTTAAAAATATCATAAGTGATCAAAGGTAAGTTGCCAAGTTTTTATCCAAAGCGTTCCTAAAAAAGAAGGAACTCAGCTTACAATAACTCATAACTACATTCATTTATTCAGTATAATTGTTAAAAAACACATTTATATATTTTAGTATAATCATTTTGTATATTTATTTGAATCTGATATGGCCATAACTGTTTATATCATGTTTTAAATATGATACTTTGTATTATCGACAGTGACTTATAGGCCCATTGGGCCAGGTGCTTCATTCTCATTTATTGGTTATATGCGTTTTATTGATTTGTTAATGCACATGTCACTTTAATAAAATATTTATTTACTTACTTATATTGCATTACATATTGTGTATTTAAACCATACAGTGGTAGGGTCTGGTCACAGATTCTCTCCGCAATAGTTGTTATAACACTTGCGCCACACCGTAGTTATTCCCTTGTTGTCAATAGTTTTACGTATGTTCTATCTTTACCTCTTGTGTACTTTTCTATGTATAGTTTTTATATTCATTCCGTGTTCTTGTTATCTCAAGCTATGGGATTATTTTTGTATTGCGTACTCCATTTATTTAATATGTAAATAAGGTCCCATCTCTTTGTAAAATTAATAGAAACATGTTAACTACAGTATATGTGTTTATAGACAGGATAAAATTAAAGGTTTATGTATCTTCCCTGGTCTTTGATCATTGGTTCATGTTTGTCTGAATAAAACTAATTTCAAATTACCATATAGTGTTTCTTGTTTCATGCATTTGCATACATTAGGCTTGTTTATCATTATTACTAACACTTTCCACTCTAATATATGCATGAAGTAGTGTTAATAACGTTCATATATTTTAAAATGCATCATATGAAAATAACATTATGGGTATTGTATATGTCTTACTATTCATGAATCGACTCAATGTAACCGGTCTGTTTCTCACTTTGGTTGCGTTCTGTACTTTAAAGGAACATGTTCACCCGATCTTACTTATTACATATTAATTAACAGATTTTCCTGCTTCCAAATGAATGAAGACCATGATGTTGCTTTTTTATTATTTAACGGTGGTGGCGAAATCTGGGGTTATGGAAACTCGTATTATGTTTTAAATATATTGACGTTCGAGATATTTTCCATATATTAGTAGACCAAACAGTACGACTGAAGCAAAATAATTCCTCATACTTATAACGAACAGTAAATTTGCTGTACTACTTCCTGCGTACTTAAAAACACGCTGAATTTTAAAAATTACAATTTTGTGTGTATTATTACACTGATGTATTAAATAATATTCGAATTACATTGACAGTGTTTTCAGATAACTATTGAAGTGGAATTCACATTTTAAATTATTACAGACTTGTGAATGAAATATTTGCAATCGAGCGATACTTTTGAAATTAAAAAGCAACGTGACTAGGTTTAAAACGCACAATAGCAAAACATTATTCTGCCTTAATATTAGCTAATTAAGGGTGTGTGTTATTTTCGCGCGTTTCGTAAAAAAAATCCACAGAGTGATATGTTTTTAATGAAGTTGACAATGGAATTCACACTCATGAAATATAATAATATAGAGTACAAACCTGGATTACTACCTTAAAATACAAACCTTGTTCACCTAATCACCTTTTTTATTCCCTCTCTGTACTCTCATATCAGGGAAAAAGCAAAATTGTGTTTATTAGTAAAACCCAGTAGTAGTAGAACCCTCTTAAGGTTCAATGTCATCCATATTTTATTTTTCTGTAAAGAATAAATTTCATGGAATAGTTGGTGTACAGAAGATGCATAATTTATAAAACATAAATATGCAATAAATTACAAATATCACATAATAGTATTAAGTAAAACACAAAAAATTACCTTTTATATTCGGATGACATCATGAGGACCTCACACGGCTTTATATAGTATATAGGAATGTTTTGTAAAGGTCTTTTTAACGTTGCTCTAGCAACTGCGAGTATCGATATAAAAGGGAAAAAAATAGAACAATTTTCGAAATCCAGAAGCTTTTGAATTGACACGTACTTCTTAAACATAGTGAATATAAATAAAAAAATGTTTTGGTTACAAATTTAATGTTTTAAAAGATAAGTTGAACTGGTTCTGTTTAAATATAAATAATACATGGGTTTTTCAAATTGTGAAGTGTGTTTATCCATTTTTTTATTTAAATGAACTTACACTATAAATGCTAAATTAAAACCTAAGTTATTGTATATTAAGTTTTATTGTTTTTGTAATTTGCAACGACATATTCTCAAGTATGAATTCATTTGTTTAAATCAGCACGTGGGATGCTCTCATTTCAAACAGAATCACCATGTTGCACGGCCAGAAAGGTCTATACACGAGTGTCCTAGTTACAAGACTGAGGGCCACCCAACAAGTATAGGGGTTCGAGGGCAACTTTTGTGCAATAATCTGATATTATTTGGGGCGTTCTTCTATTTCCAAAAGCAGTTTAGTGTTCCTTTAAGATTTAATCATACGCATATTCTGATAGTATTAATGATGTACTACATATTCAAACAAAATACTAACAGATGCCACCGTCCAAACGTGTTTTCCTTGCACAGTACATGTACTTTGCTTATTTATTTGTTCTCACACTCGATAATTAGTGGATTAAAACATTCTAAAAATACATTATATTCTTTTTCTATTTTAATTAACCATATTTTGAATAATTCTTAACTTGTGTACTTTGTTTTGAAGAGATCAACTTAACAAGTCTTAATTCTTTACTAGAATCGAACACCCTCTGGTATATGGTTTGAATTTATAAATATTGACTCGAACCTGGCTACTTATTGAACTGCCCTCTCTTCGATATAAAATGGATACTGTTGCGAGAAAAAGCAAAAAGTTACTTAACAATACTGATCACCTTCCCAGTAAGACAGCACTTCACCCGCCTCCCCAATACCCCTCCCCCCCCCCCCCCACAACCCCGATAATCCCCGATACGCATTCCCAGTCTTACGCACTCCCTCTAAATAATTCAGACCATTTTCCTGACACCTTCAAAAAAAATTCTTATTTAAGCACAAAATTTATTATTTTTTGTTTGTTTATGCAAAGGTCTATTTATATTAGTTTAGATAAACTGAAGAGCTATTAATCAAGTGGCCATCGGCGTTTTTGTCTTGGTATGTTTATCTATAAATAACTCAATTTCTAGATTAAGAAAGCGTGATCAATATATATGTTATTTTTTTGTGTTTTTTCTCACGTATCTCCCACAGTCCGCTTAAATAAACGTTGAGAATGTTTTTACACAAGCGGAAGTGGATTTGTTAAAGAAGCTGTCAACAATCTTAGCGTCATTTATCACGAAGTTTCTCGGGAATATAGCCCAGTATATGAACCGTTACATAAAGTCTGTAGAAAACCAGCAAGTCAAAGTCTTTTAAATCTTCAAACTAATATGTCAATTAAAAGTAGACTTTAGATATGTTCTCTATATGGCTTTTAAATTGTCAATTTGAGATATCCGCTAAAGAAATTATTCAACTTATATTGCTCTTATGTCCCCATCACATTAACCCCACCCCCACCCCACCACCGACCATCCCGCTATCTTAAATAGAACTGGTAATGGTAAAAAGTGTTCGTGTCATTTGAAAATAAACAGTCAAATATATTCTATGTTTGAATAACGACCATTTCCTTGGAGTAAGAGTTTCATAACAACCAAATATAGTCGTCAAGTCGAACTTCAGATATAGTAAACAATATCACAATATGTGCATGTTGTTGTGTTATAGGCAGAAAACCAAAATGTTACCAACATAATGTGTAACCTATGTGTGTCAATATATGTGTTTATGATGTACTTTATGTACTATGTACTTTCCTCATAAAGTAAGATAGATATTTTACCCAACCTGACCTGAAAGCCCCTTTAATGTACGTTAAATAGGACTATCCAAGATTGCCAACACCCCCTTTTTGTGCCAGACAGCCATCATAAGCATATCATTATATAATATATCATGCAAGTGTGCACGTGCTAAGTACGATATTTACCTGTAATTGGTTGGGTATATCTCGGGAGTATACAGGAACACCGTGCTAAATGAACCAGTTATGGCCATTTTACCGAGCAATGAAAACCCGGTGGCAATGATATTGACGGACCGTACATGTGCTGAAAATGAAATGACATGTATGTAAGAAACATTTGAATTGATAATATAAAGAGAGGCACGAAATAGACGAGGATTGATTTATAAGTTTAAAAACAAATCCTTAAAATAGTATTTTCAAAGTACAGCAATGTTACTCTTTAATTTTGCTATACTGAGAAGCAGTATACAATATGACCAAGATCGGTCACGCACGCACGCACGCACGCATGCACGCACGCAAGCACGCACGCACCATAAATATTACGGAATAAATGACGGGCAAAACTCGAGTCTAAATTCCTGCTAGGTAAGAAAAATTAGTTTTTCAGTCACAAAGCTCATAGTGACTGAATAACAGTAACAGTATATAAATTGGATTGACTTTTATTGAACAATACTGCTAACAATTCGGCAATGTAAGCAAGAAGTACTTACAGAGGACAGTAAGAAGGGCCGTGGACGTGATCAAGGACACTCCAGCCAGCGCGTACCACAGTATCAACGTCTTCTTTCGTCCTATCCTGTCATAAACATGGGAATAAATCATAATTACGTGTAATATGACTTACAGAAACATACGTTCAATATAAACACATCATACTAGTTTAACATTTACATAAAGAATGTTTAAAAGTACGTGCATCACAAGCGGATCTTTTGGATGAGCTTCAGGAATATTGTCCCTTTTAATCGCGCAGGGTGAAACACACATTTTTGAGATGTCACTTAGTTGTTCATTTGAATAAATATTGGTGTTTGGGTATACGTGTTTATAAATTGGAGCGGTACACAGAATTCAAGTTACATTTATGTTATAGCTATTTTCGTAGTTTTGTATTTACAGGAACGCTGCACACATTAGATTTGCGCTATATGGATACTTTGTATTGTTATACCTTATAATGTTGAAGAGTAGTCTGTGGTCGCATGTGTTTAAATGGGTATGACATTTACACAATACACACTGTTTTGTTGTAAGGAGTTAGTCTAGCGTGTCTTTATCCATCTACACGGTTTATTATATGATGTGATAACAAGGTAAAGATAGAGGCTCGGTGCACCCGTTCATCAGACATAAGCTCCAAATTGGCGACAGTTCCGAGGTCATGGCACTTGTTGTTTATGTAGGCCTGCATGTGTGCGTGCGTGTGTTAGTGCGTGCGTGCGTACATATGCGTGTTCATTTGTTTATGTAGGGGCATATGTTCGTGCATTTCTGTGTGCGTGCGTGCATGTGGTCTTTTTAATATTGATAATGTTTATTCTGTTTGGTGACTGCGTTCTTTGACAGCTACTTTTCCTATTAGACATATTTTTTTCTTTTTTAGAGTTAAAAACCTCATACCGACAAAGAAGAAAGAAGGGAATAAATTATTCAAATTTTGGTGAGAAATGTTCGTGACATAAAGTAATTTGGAGTGAAAGTATGGTGTATTAATTATGTCACTGTGAGGGTTAATTTCATTTTTGTCCACCGGGAATTGTCGCTATTAGCTGGTTTGATGAATGTCTGTGAATGGTCTCTCTTGGCGCATACAATATTAAGAGATAGCAAAATGTATGAGCAAAGCATATTTTGGGTCGGAAGACATACATTTAATGTGAATGTAATAATATAACAAATATATTGTAATCAAAATACGAATTTAAAGCCTTATCAACAATTCTTAAAATATATAAAATATAAATACAGTATATAAACAGATACATTGCTGTTGTTGATTTTTTTAAACAATTGTACATTCGGTGGTTATAAAAGATAGACCGGTGTGGGAGTATCTCTTGTAAATATATGTGTCAATCCATACATCTGGATATCTAACAATTGATTGAGTTTCTCGTTTTAATGGAAAACTAATCTCTCTCCTGAGAATGCATATGGTGTTATAATATCTTGAATTATTTATTTCAGACAATGGATGTTGATTTATTAGGATGTTTAGTTAGATAATCGAAGATGGAACAAAGAAATGCACCACCAATCTGTTCAACTGTAGTTTTATACAATTAACTTGAAATAGAACAGAATTATATTTTTTCCATTTGGAATATTGACCGTATTTGCGTGCGTAAGTACATGCATCGGGTAATGGAATTTTGCAAGTTATGTATGCCACAAGGTCTACCTAAGGTATATCTAATACACCAACGTATCCATTACTTTATTAATGGTCAGCTACCACCATTGAGACGAGCTCTCTGATTGGCTAAAAAAGTATAGGATTGTTCAGGGCATATATTTTTTAGTAAGCTTAATTCTGGTTGGATGAAAATGTTAAACTGGCAAATGATCACAATAAAACTTTTTGGTCCGTGGATGATAGAAATAGTGAAAATAAGGTCAAACGTTATAATGTAAGTCTATGGAAAACGTAATGATGGTAGCTGACCTAAAAGGATAAAGAAATACAGTCTAAGATCATATCTGATAAATATTCTATCATGTCTCAATATTATAATGTCTGATATATAATCTTGGTAATTATGTGTACATACTTATGTTTGTTTAATTTGTTGCACATATATTTCATTTATTAATTATGATTTTAAACTATATTTCCTCATCCTTCAACTACATATGTAAAGGTCGCTTACGCAGGTATACCTTGTACACAAGATTCCTGATGCCTTGGGCGTAAGTGCATAAAAAATCCAGATAGACTTGTTATAAATCAAAGCACGTCTGAGGGTAACTGGTATAAGATGTCGTCATAAGAATTCTAAAAATGTACTTACTTATTAAAAAGGTAGAATTCGAGAAGCAGGGAAGGGACCTTCAATCAATCCACTGAGGAAGAAGTTTACAAACCGGTCACCTGACATGTGTGCGGATACAAGAGTTAGTCCATAGTATGATCCCGTAGCAACAATCCTGAAAGTAGTGGTAGGAAACCAATATTAGTTTTAAAGGTGATTTAATCAGAGCTTCAATAAAACAGTGAAGTTTCATTAAATGCCAACATGTGTTCGTCGAGTATGTGGTCCTTTAAATAGTGAATTAAGGTCGGGCTCATGATCAGCGAGCCATTATCTAACCTTTACTTAGATCGGTATGGACCACGTGCTCTGTTGCGTTGTTCAACAAAATTAAAGTTTCAAAATTATTATCTACTACAAATAAAGATAAGTTGATTAAGAAAATAAGAAAAAAACATTACAGACACTTGTGCTTGCCCTCCCCCGTTCCCTTCTTTTTATGCTCTTCAATTTCTTTCTCGATTTTATAAATAGTTTTTGATGTACGTTTGTGTTTATAAATAAATCAACACAGTCGCAGCTGGGTCAGTCGGTTACATGTCTGTTTGTCATTTCACTAAGTCGTGAGGCCGAGTTCCCGCCAGGTCACAATCTCTGTGATGATTGGTCAAGTAATTGGTTTGTTCTACAGTCATGGGTTTCCCACCTCTGTATATGTGGAGATGTAGAACGTGACTTGCAGAGATAAAGTGTGTACTGGTTAACTGCCTAGCCAACATCAGAAACAGTGATCAGGTGGGCTGGTGTGTACTGGTTAACTGCCAAGCAAACATCAGAAACAGTGATCAGGTAGGCTGGTGTGGTACTGGTTAACTGCCTAGCGAACATCAGAAACAGTGATCAGGTGGGCTGATGTGCACTGGTTAACTGCCTAGCGAACATCAGAAAGAGTGATCAGGGGGCTAGTGTGTACTGGTTAACTGCCTAGCGAACATCTAAAACAGTGATCAGGTGGGCTGGTATGGTACTGGTTAACTACCTAGCGAACATCAGAAACAGTAATCAGGTAGGCTGGTGTCGTACTGGTTAACTGCCTAGCGAACATCTGAAACAGTGATCAGGTGGGCTGGTATGGTACTGGTTAACTACCTAGCGCATATCAGAAACAGTAATCAGGTAGGCTGGTGTCGTACTGGTTAACTGCCTAGCGAACATCAGAAACAGTGATCAGGTGGGCTGGTATGGTACTGGTTAACTGCCTAGCGAACATCAGAAACAGTGATCAGGTGGGCTGATGTGGTACTGGTTAACTGCCTAGCGAACATTAGAAACAGTGATCAGGTTGGCTGGTGTGACACGGGTTAACTGCAAAGCGAACATCAGAAACAGTGATCAGGTGGGCTGGTGTGATACTGGTTAACTGTCTAGCGAACATCAGAAACAATGATCAGGTGGGCTGGTATGGTACTGGTTAACTGCCTAGCGAACATCAGAAACAGTGATCAGGTAGGCTGGTGTCGTACTGGTTAACTGCCTAGCGAACATCAGAAACAGTGATCAGGTAGGCTGATGTGGTACTGGTTAACTGCCTAGCGAATATCAGAAACAGTGATTAGGTGGGCTAGTGTGGTACTGGTTAACTGCCTAGCGAACATCAGAAACAGTGATCAGGTGGGCTGGTGTGGTACTGGTTAACTGCCAAGCGAACATCAGAAACAGTGATCAGGTAGGCTGGAGTGGTACTGGTTAACTATCTAGCGAACATCAGAAACAGTGATCAGGCGGACTGGTGTGTACTGGTTAACTGCCTAGCCAACATCAGAAACAGTGATCAGGTGGGCTGATGTTTACTGGTTTATTGCCCAGCGAATATTAGAAACAGTGATCAGGTGGGCTGGTGTGTACTTGTTAACTGCCTAGCGAACATCAGAAACAGTGATCAGGTGGGCTGGTGTGGTACTGGTTAACTGCCAAGCGAACATCAGAAACAGTGATCAGGTAGGCTGGTGTGGTACTGGTTAACTGCCTAGCGAACATCAGAAACAGTGATCAGGTTGGCTGGTGTGTACTGGTTAAATGCCTAGCCAACATCAGAAACAGTGATCAGGGGGCTGGTGTGTACTGGTTAACTGCTTATCGAACATCAGAAACAGTGATCAGGTGGGCTGGTGTGGTACTGGCCGTTAACTGCCTAGCGAACATCAGAAACAGTGATCAGGTGGGTTGGTATGGTACTGGTTAACTACCTAGCGCACATCAGAAACAGTGATCAGGTAGGCTGGTGTAGTACTGGTTAACTGCCTAGCGAACATCAGAAACAGTGATCAGGTGGGCTGGTATGGTACTGGTTAACTGCCTAGCGAACATCAGAAACAGTGATCAGGTGGGCTGATGTGGTACTGGTTAACTGCCTAGCGAACATCAGAAACAGTGATCAGGTTGGCTGGTGTTGTACTGGTTAACTGCTAAGCGAACATTAGAAACAGTGATCAGGTGGGCTAGTGTGGTACTGGTTAACTGCCTAGCGAACATCAGAAACAATGATCAGGTGGGCTGGTATGGTACTGGTTAACTGCCTAGCAAACATCAGAAACAGTGATCAGGTGGGTTGGTATGGTACTGGTTAACTACCTAGCGCACATCAGAAACAGTGATCAGGTAGGCTGGTGTAGTACTGGTTAACTGCCTAGCGAACATCAGAAACAGTGATCAGGTGGGCTGGTATGGTACTGGTTAACTGCCTAGCGAACATCAGAAACAGTGATCAGGTGGGCTGATGTGGTACTGATTAACTGCCTAGCGAACATCAGAAACAGTGATCAGGTTGGCTGGTGTTGTACTGGTTAACTGCTAAGCGAACATTAGAAACAGTGATCAGGTGGGCTAGTGTGGTACTGGTTAACTGCCTAGCGAACATCAGAAACAATGATCAGGTGGGCTGGTATGGTACTGGTTAACTGCCTAGCAAACATCAGAAACAGTGATCAGGTAGGCTGGTGTGGTACTGGTTAACTACCTATCCAACATCAGAAACAGTGATCAGGTTGGCTGGTGTGGAACTGGTTAACTGCCTAGCGAACATCAGAAACAGTGATCAGGTGGGCTGGTGTGGTACTGGTTAACTGCCAAGCGAACACCAGAAACAGTGATTAGGTGGGCTGGTGTGGTACTGGTTAACTGCCAAGCGAACATCAAAAACAGTGATCAGGTGGACTGGTGTGGTACTGGTTTACTGCCAAGTGAACATCAGAAACAGTGATCGGATAGGCTGGTGTGGTACTGGTTAACTTTTTAGCGAACATCAGAAAAGTGATCAACGTGGGCTGTTGTATACTGGTTAACTGCCAAACGAACATCAGAAACAATGATCAGGTGGGCTTGTATGGTACTGGTTAACTGCCTAGCGAACATCAGAAACAGTGATCAGGTGGGCTGGTGTGGTACTGGTTAACTGCCAAGCAAACACCAGAAACAGTGATCAGGTGGGCTGGGGGTGGGGGGTGGTACTGGTTAACCGCCTAGCGAACACCAGAAACAGTGATCAGGTGAACTGGGGGGGTGTAATGGTTAACTGCCTTTCGAACATCAGAAACAATGATCAGGTAGGCTGGTGTGGTAATGGTTTACTGCCTAGCGAACATCCGAAACAGTGATCAGGTAGGTTGGGGTGGTACTGGTTAAGTGCCTAGCGAACATCAGTAACAGTGATTAGGTCGGCTGGTGAGTACTTGCTAACTTCCTAGCGAACAATAGAAACAGTGATCAGGTGGGCTGGTGTGTACTGGGTAACTGCCTAGCGAACACCAGAAATAGTGATCAGGTGGGCTGGTGTGGTACTGGCTAACTGCATAGCGAACACCAGACACAGTGATCAGGAGGGCTGGTGTGTACTGGTTAACCGCCTAGCGAACACCAGAAAACAGTGATCAGGTGGGCTCGTTGTGGGGTGGTACTGGTTAACTGCTTAGCGAACATCAGAAACAGTGATCAGGTGGGCTTGGTGAGGGGTGGTACCGGTTAACTGCTTAGCGAACATCAGAAACAGTGATCAGGTGGGCTTGTGTGTACTGGTTAACCGCCTAGCGAACACCAGAAACAGTGATCAGGTGGGCTCGGTGTGGGGTGGTACTGGTTAACTGCTTAGCGAACATCAGAAACAGTGATCAGGTGGGCTGGGTGTGGGGTGGTACTGGTTAACCGCCTAGCGAACACCAGAAACAGAGATATCAGGTGGGCTGGGTGTGGGATGGTACTGGTTAACTGCTTAGCGAACATCAGAAACAGTGATCAGGTGGGCTGTTGTGGTACTGGTTAACTGCCTATCGAACATCAGTTACAGTGATCAGGTGGGCTGATCACCCATATATAATTTAAATACTGTACAAGACCCCATGAAAACAAACGATTCGGTCAGGATATAAACGATCACTACTGTAATTATTGAATTGATTTAACATCACTATGTATCAAACTGGAGAATTAATATCAACACTAGAACAATGTAGTATCATAATGCAGATATAATAGAGATATACATTAATACCCCACCCACTCTCATCCTACTGATAACGACCTGAGTAACTACATAAATCATAACCTTGAAACTTTAGGCGGAAGCGAAAACGCTGACAATGTCATTGTTCCTTGATATGATCTGACAGGAGATCGAACCCCAATTCACCAAAATGTATGGATATGTGTACATAGTACATATGTTTTATATTGACACGTGTACCATCAATTCTTGATAAACATTTTACAACCACTCACCAGGAGTACCACAGAATAATTGTGTTGACTCGGAGAGAAGGATTCTTCAGGATATCTAGTACTGTGTATTTCTCCACGCCCAAACTGGCGTTGTTGGTGGTAGCAACTTGTCCATTTCCAGACGTAGTCAGCTCTTTCTTATCACTGCCATCTACATTTGGCATGGCAGAGTATCCGTCGTCAGTGGTCAGATCGGACAAAGGTAAAGGTGTCTTCTCGCTCCAGACGGCCTCCACCTTGCTATAGTCAACCTTGTTCCATTTGGCAGCCTTCCGCAGGATCCTTTCAGCTTCTTCTGTTTGGCCGTTTGACAGCAACCAGCGGACTGATTCTTCCAGCATCCTGAAATATTGCACGAAGTGTAGTCAATATTTTTGGCAAATTGCTTTATCAAGTCTTTTTTGTTAAGACTTAATTCCGAGACAATATATTTGCGGCATTATTATATTTTGTAGAACGTATTGTTACCGGTACGATAGCAAAGTTGACAAACTGTGCCAAATGTACTTTTTCACATGTGAGTATTTCTTAAATTTCTTGAATAATACAAAAGTGAAAATCGTGAAAAATATATACAAATGCATGTGGGTTTTTCCTCCCACCGCCGATTCAAGTGGAAATGTTATCAGTTACTTGCGGGGATGTGTATGCTTGAGTACTGGTGAACCTTCCAAGATTTTGGGAAAAAGTGGTAACGTTAACTTTACTGTTAGCCCTCGATGGTAAAATATGACACATCACTATATAAATAATGCTGGACGACATACATAATTTGTAATTTCCATTTAAACACTAACTTGATTATGAAGATTGTATTTATTTGATTAATTATTAGACTTACCACCACTGTGCTATGGAGTAGAGAGAGAAGATGGCAAGTGCTGCTTGGAGATATCTCCAGTCTAGATCCCGGAATACGTAGCCGAACCCGGTGAGGGTAATGATGCCGGCGGTCCACGCCAGAAATGTGATCACCTCCATGTAGGATCGAACCTCCTTCGGAAACATCTCCAATGTAAGAATTTTGCCTGTACATACCATTCCCTGTTTGTATACAAATACGAAAAGAGTTAACAAAGTTAACAGATACATCATATAATCATCTAGAAGGACGGACGGACGGGCGGACGGTGTGAGTACAAAATGCCATTGTGGGGTTAAACATATGTGTATAGAATGCCATTATTGGGTTAGTTCCATTTTTTACACATTTTTCTTTTACTTTTTTTTCTGCAATTTTCATTCTTTTTTAGTGTCATTAGAATTGGATCTCAAGGTTTGTGACATAAGGGTTAGAAAGAAAATAAGTTTTGTTTTATGAAAAAAAAAAGATGTTTTTATAACAGATAAAAACCTAACCCCACAACGTCCCTCTCATGAGTTGCGGACGGACGGACGGACGGACGGACGGACGGACGGACGGAAGGACTTACAGGGACCGTTTATTTTAGTTTGACACACATAATTTAACAAACGTGTCAGAATAAATGTTATATCTTTAATTTGTTCTTGAATAATATCAGTCTAGATGCTGAAGACGAAGACAGAAACATAAAATACCCTTCTACACCAAAGAGTCGGGGCTTTCACACATTACATTTGATAACGTCTGGACCACGCAATAAGATTCTGGAATGTCCATCCACTGTGAGAGAAGTGGCTGGCTAATTGATCGGTACCAACAGCCGGCTGATCACCGATTGCAATTTATCACCGGTTACTGAAGGGCAAGTACGTTTGAGCAGTTAAGCAAATACACGCTGATTCATCACCTTCTTTCAGACAAATCAAGTTCATTAAGTCCCAGAACAAGATTAATTGGAAATGTTTCCATTCTGGCCGTCTTTAATGTTTCCGCCATAGTTCATTATTGGCCATGCCTATATATTATTTACATATTCTTCATACGTACCGTGGCTTTAGTCATACTAAAAATCATACTACTAGATTTATTACATTATTGTTATTTATGTACCGAATAGTCAAACATTATACGACGTACAGCTTTTCCATCATCTTTATTTTACATTACTCAATATCAGCTAAGAGAAAATCATCAGTTTTATAGCTTCATGCAGATAATAATAACTTATTTTCATGCCGATTATTTTGATCTAAAACACAAGTTAAATCATCATCATCATCATCATCATCATCATCATCATCATCATCACCACCACCACCACCACCACCACCACCACCACCACCACCATCATCATCATCATCATCATCATCTTCATCATCATCATCATCATCATCATCATCATCATCATCACCACCACCACAACCACCACCACCACCACCACCACCACCATCATCATCATCATCATTACCGCCATCTCCGCCACAATTATAATAATTATCATCACCAGCAGCACCATCATAATCATTATTATCATCATCCTCATCCTCATCCTCATTATCATCATCATCATCATCATCATCATCATCATCATCATATTAGGACAAACCCAAAGTGTCTGATTGTTTGCCGTTGTATACATTCATATCCGCCTTTATTTATTAATGTGCGTATATAAAAGTTGAATCAATACTAATATAAACGTTGCCCAATTCCCAGCAGCCTCATAATTTGGAACACAAATACTTCGTCACGTGGGAGGCATCGTTTGTTTAAAAACGATAACAAAGACAACATATACGTGCTCCCATAAAATCTCATGAACGTTTTACTTTAGCTGCAAAGTTTAATAGGACCTCAGCATGTACGTAGATTGTGGAACATTTTCTTAAGCTTCATAGAAAACACACACGACTTGAGGGCATAGTTGGAATGAACTTGACAAGGCAGCAGGAAAGGTCATTGTACGCATGCATTAGCCTACCATGTACATGCTTGCTTTTGGTTATGATTGAACCCGAACCCGCCGATCGAACGGTCGATGCTCTATCTCTAGGGCTTAAATCATTCATATCTCTCACGAACCTTTGCGCCTCCGAACTTCTCCGTATTGTGCCGAGTAATTATCCGTATTGTGCCGAGTACTTCTCTGTATTGTGCCGAGTAATTCTACGGATAACGAGCACTACCTCTCACTATCCTCAAAAATACCGATTATTATTTACCTCATGGTATCGAGTGTTCTACTTGTGATACACGATAGATATTTTCAGAATAATTAAATTATATACGTATCTAATCGTGTTTGGCGCTAGTGTGACATTAAGTATACACATACCTGTTGGAAGGTACCAGCGACCAGCCGAAGCGCCAGAAGCATGTAGATATTCTGTGAAAACGCAATGACAGCCATAGTTGTCATGACTCCAATATGGGACAGCACGTGGACGGTCTTACGGCCAAAACGATCGGCCAGATGGGACATGGTCAGCGCACCAATACCTTGACCTGCCAGTACTAACGACTGGGCCAAGGCTGCCAGGTTCGACCTTGAACAAACAAGGTTCCACTGAAAAAGTAAATGCTTCTTGTTTATACGTTCAAAGAAATTTATGTACGATTTTATCACCAAACGTTAAAACAAAAGTTACATTCCCTAAAAGTCAATGTTTAGGATACAACGTCAATATGTCGAACTGGTATAAGGGATAAATATACTAAATAGTCAAATTTTGAGTCGTCTCCCTTTGATGGGTGTCCGCTAGAGTCACGAAGCAAACAACTAAAGCATTGTCAGTTGTAAACAAAGCTACAATATGCATTAATATATTTTTAATAATTATATAAAACATTTAGTTCATACAAGTTTACTGGTATTTTAGCGCGATTGCAAAAAAATGTTATGTGCGTATATGAAAAGGTATCGATCCCGTCCGTTTCCTGGGTAACCAGTTTATAGGTTTATAGTTTATAATGGCGCCCGGAAGATGATGTGAATGGATACGGTAAAATTTGATTAGTCCCAGAACCAAATACCTCCCGGATCAGGTATATTAAATACCAATGAAAAAGCAGGTAGTTCTGTGCCTGTCCCACAATTCATAGAAATTGAACGCTTACTAACCGTGACGTCATCAAAATTTCAGTTGAACCAACTGACCAATCAACGTGCTCAAAAGCGGCTTTCCCAGCACTGTTATTTAATGGACCCAATCAGAAGGTTTGGATCCGTACTACAGACTAAAATTGAAGTTTAGATTGACCCAAGAAGCTTTACGAGCATGTGGCCTAAGATGGTTACTATAAAAACTAGAGAAACTGCCCGAATAAATAAGTAATAGAGTTATGATATACATATATAAGGAACTTATTCTGGTCTGCTTATGTAGACAAGTTTATCGTTAAACAACACTTTCCTTTACGCTTTATTCAATAAACTTTCCATCTACTTTCAGTTATTGGCAAGTATAAACTAATAGCGTTATAACGATAACAGAGTCGGCCATACAAACGTAATTAGGGATGATGAAAATTTACGACAAAGAGTGGTAGTTTATGACCCAGTCTGGAAGGAACACAATTTGGACGGCTGCCGGACTATCTTTGTGGTACCAGTCTAAAATATCAATATATTTGTGGTACCAGTCTATATAATATCAATATCTTTGTGGTACCAATCTTAATTACCAATGTCAAACTATACACGTGTCAGTATATAGTCTAGTTCATCTGCGAAGCAAGCGTCGCAGGTCTATCGATGATCGGTGTTCAAAATAATAACAATTAAATATTAGGGACAGAGAAGGTTAACATTATTTTCATGTTGAAAAACGAAAAACGAAACACGAAACACGGGTATCAAAATTAACTGCAGTTTGCAGCTTGTAGCCATATTTATATTAAATGACGTCTTAACTGAAGCAAATCAAAATACAAATTAACTAAAGCAAGGTGAGAGAATCGATAAAAAAACAGTGGGATGAAGACAATAAAAAAGGTATAGTAGAGAGATGAAAAGTTGAAAGTTTCAACAAAAACAATAAATAAGAATAATAGATGATCTATAAAGAAATGGAGGCTTTTGACAAAGTTATGTATTGTTTAAATATATTTTACTAATAAAATGCCTGTATACCTATAATATAATAGTTTACTAATAGCATGCCTGTATACCTATAATATAATAGTTTACTAATAACATGCCTGTATAACTATAATATAATAGTTTACTAATAACTGTATACCTGTAAAATAATAGTTTACTAATAACATGCCTGTATACCTATAATATACTATTTACAGAAGATCATTGTTTTGCAATTGAAAACATAAACGTGTATACCATTATCCGACATTAACCAACACTGATGGAAAGTAGTCCTGAACTTAACCACCAACACATGTGTACAAGTCTCATAATGTTAGACTCGATGATAAGGAATATATAAACATATAAACAAGTTGGCATTTTGAAAAGGAATCTAGAGTAGAGGCCAACAGGCTAGTTTAGATGGATTGAAAATAAAATTGACTGAAGTTTGGCAAAACTCTTTTGACATTTATAGATATTAAATTGTTTTTCTTCAGACAGAACTGAATTACGTGCTAGTCTATAATTGTTAACATGTAATACACTTGATAATGGTTCCGATGATATACTACAAAAGATAGTGAAATTTTAATAGTTCAAATGAATTAATTTTGGCACGCATCACATACATTAGGCTATATGGTGTTTAACAGGACTGAAGCCATGTAGCAGGAATATTGTAAAACAAATTCAATACAAAATATACATAGGATGTGTCGTAAATCTTGTTTACTAAGGCATGATTGACCATGAAATACAACCAAAGTGTTCTAGTCAAGCACCATAAAGAGGTTTGAAATAAAAAAAAAACGAGTCGGAAAAAGAACAAGGCGACCAACATAGAATTCTATAGAATATAAGATTGGCAGTATTGCATTAGGACGGTGCGAGAGGTTAATGACCTTTCGAAAACTAGACTTGAAGATATCGACATTCATTTACATAGATATGGCTGTTACCGTGTGATAAGTCTGAGATAGGACAATCAGTTGGTTTATTGACCCCTGTCAGACGTATATACTTTTGGCTTAGATTTTCAGTAAAATGACAATAGGTGGTTAAGGTAACGTATGGGTTAATCATATAAGTACCTCGGTTGCGTAGGTGTTTTCCTTTGCGTAAGAGTATTCATCACATTTGTGGGTGCCGACCAGACTGCTGGTGTTTCCCTCATTGTCGTAAATATTGTAGTCGCATTGCTGATACGTATATGACGTAAAACTAGAACTGTTTGTAGCCGTCACGTTTTCAACTGGAAGTTCTGTACATTGGTATTCGTGTATATAACCTGTAAAGAAACAATGGACTTCTTTTAGAAATGAACCTGCGCTGCTTGTATTAAGACATTAGTATTGACCACCTGTGACGCTTGCTTTTCTAAAAGACGAACGTCTTGACAAGTGGTACAGAGCAAACAGAATCAAAAACTGTATTAGGCTTCCGTTTAATTTTTGTTCACGATGGAATTTGCCTTTTTAAAAAGCAAGCGTCGCAGATGATCAAGACTATATTAACATGCGCTACAGTAGCAGTGAAATATGTAATAAGGAAAGCTACTAAGACGAACAAAATATTTCTTATTCAACAAAATCGGTTGTTACGTGTCAGTATTTTTATGCAGATTCGGCAACATATCACTAGAAAGTCTCCCTTTTTATGGACATCAAATATGTATGTACCGCTATGCACCTCCAAGTAGTCAAGTGCTTGTTACCATACTAAATGCATCGGTATCAGATGCAAGGAAATACTATTGAATTATTTCAACAAAAACGGTTTAATTAAAATATACTGAAAGATGAGTTTTAGACGTTGTCTCAAAAACATTACCTCATCGGCCGTTCGAGCCAGGCTAGATCCAAACACCTCATGAGGAGAAAATTGTTTTATTAATATTTACGGGTGCACTTTCAAACGAAACAAATTGTTATTCAAAGAAAAGGGGCCATGTCTGGACTAATTTACAATTTATGACGAAATAAATTACAAACCAATTGACAGAAGATTAGAAGAAATATTCAGTGCCATATGCGTGACGAAACTAAAATAGAAAATCACGTGATCCACTAAATACCAGGACCCAGTTGTTCAAAGCTCTGTTACCTTACCCACATGTTAGGTGAATTTTGTAACTTCAATAGTTTCTATACTTAATGACTTTATGGCAATTTAAATGCATTTATTGAAAAAAAATGTCATATTTTAATGACTTTAAATAAAATAATAACCTAAAATGCTACAAATCTCAAAATATCGTGATTTGATCATTTCACTTAACCCAGTGTTAAGCTATCCGAGCTTTGAACAACTGGGCGCAGAGTGTTGTAAACAGAACACAGAACATATAAACATGTCGGTCAATGAGGATGATGACTTGACCGGTTATCGGGACAAGTGTGTATAAATAAGCTTTTTATTGGCTGACAGGGAAAATATCGTTAGCATATAAAGTACCCCCAACCGCTTCAGGGGTGAATGCCCCGAGCTTCTGTTTTGAATGATTGCTAAACGAGTTAACTGTACGCGAACGTGAATAACTTCACAATATTTGATCATGATAAAATGAGGAAACGTTGATGGAAAGGAAAAAAGAACATACTTTAAATAACGAAATCAGTTAAAGATCTACAATGTGAACATACCGGTGACATAGAGACGTTTTTGACGACATTTAAGCTCTTGCTTCTGAACCATTTACACTATCCGGTTAATGTTTTAATGCAGCTATTTATATGGAAAAAAACCCAAAAAAAACATTATTAAGATTTTTTGTTTTGCCAAACGTTATGGGTATCAGGATCTGTAAATCAAAAAATTAATAACTCCGGCCTTTCTCGTGTAAATCGTGTTTACAAATTGAGTTGCTTTTTCGGGTCATCGCCAACCGTGGGTGCAGAATGCAAATAATTTTATCCTTGTTATGGAATATAGATTTTTTATATTCTTAATAATACAAATTAAGGATTGGTTGGCGGCATTTACCATTCATCTCAATGTGCCAGCCCTTTGTTTAGTTTTTATTCCTGATTAGATTCTTTTTTATTTGGGAGTATGAGATAATTGTCAATCTCAGAGACTCTTTTACTGAGCAATCGCGTGATCATGGATTAGGTATATAGATAAAATCGATAACGAATACAAACAAATGTTTATATCAACGTCACGGATTAAACATTTTACCGACACATATCAGTCGTGCATGGTTAAGACACTGATACATGTGTGAGCGGAACTCTCAGCAATAAATGTGCCACGAGTACCCACGAACGACATCTTCAACGCTAAAGAGACACAGAGTGCCACGAGTACAAACGAACTACATCTTCAACGCTAAAGAGACACAGAGCATGTTGAAATCCACCAATCAAATCAATTAATACAACTATGCATGTATACCATGAGCATATATTAACGTGCATGTGTTACCAACTATCATTTTTTTTTTTATAAGACTGGTGGTTTGAATTATTATTGTTTAAGCGGGAATTTAATAATTTTATCAGAATTCTCTTCTTAAAAATCATTGAAAAGAGTGTATATATCTTTATAGTGTATATATCCCCCCAACCCCACACACACAACTCTACTCAATAGTTTTGATAATGAAATTAAAACATAACTTACACTTGCTTGACATAGTATTATATTGCCAATATAACTCATGTATGTAGTAAATGATTAACTGTTTTACACCTTTCCAAAACTGAAACGAAAGCAAGTGTCTGCACACATGTACGAGTATTTCGAGTTAATATTTGCATCACGTGGACATAAACTTCTGGGTAAAAATATTAAGTTATAAGTCATGAAATACTTGTCTTTAAATGGATCCCATTAAATCAGCGAATGTCAACAGTGGATTTAACAGATTGACAGATGGAGTTTCAAGTGGCTTGGTCACACGTTCAAATTGTGATTCGTTGTTTATATATTTGTTTTGTTCCATAAACAGATTTCAGACCCTTGAAGTGATACAGAAATTGCTATCAAATACAACCCGACTGGGCCTGTGATAAGGTCATTGTAAGAGACCACTCTAAAGGTTAATATTAGTTTACTTAATACCAATTCATTTAGGCTCGGTCGCGAAGAAAGCTCAAAGTTTATATGAACCGTTTTCTAGTCCGCTTCCCTGGTCGAATCAGTACTGAGTGTTGTTCATGAGCCACCAACGGGCCGAGGATAGAACTCACAAGCTCAAGCAGCGAACATTATCCACTACAATACCAACCGCTTCGGTTCAAATTAGGCGATATATAATATCATAATTGTGTGAATTTATAAACAAAATCTCAAAATGTATACACCATTAAAAAATTGTTATTTTTTATTCAAATCGATAAAGAATGGAAACTAACAATTATCATCCCAGTTAGGCATGACCCGGATCCGTCATTAACAATTTGCGTGTCGTATCGCGTTAATTCCATGCTCTATACACTACCAGAATCACGTGACCACATGTATGGACTCTGCTTTATCTATTGATATAAAGATTGATTGTGAACTATGGGTTAATTTGTTCACACATATTATATATCACGTGTGCGTGGTCAGCAGTGTAGCACAACTTATGGTAATATATTTGTAATTGCGTACCCTGCTTAGCCCATGCGTGTATGGAATCCCAGACAGCATGACCTTTCTAAATAGAGGACAACTCTACCGATAATCTCCTGACCGAAATAGAGTTACTTACATGTTATGTTTGTATCTGCACTACTTTTATAATCATTATGTACCGATTCCTTTTGTCCCTGTTTTCGTTCATAATTAAAATAGTTCTTACGAGTTTAAATATATTTATATAAGGTCGACCGCGAATAAAACCCAGAGCTTATATGAACCGCATTCTGACCCCAGTGTGATCTTATTACAGTGTTCATATATAGAATTTTAAACGTCGAACGACTTTGAATAAATATCAATATTATTTAGATACTTTATTAAACATAATGCAAACATCATTAACAACAACAAATGCAAGTTTATTATTTGGATATTTTCTCTCGATTTGTGTCGTTGCTTTGTTTTCTTTCTTTTGTCCGCCTTTCGTGTTGTTTAATAAAGAATATATCTCTCCCACAAGGAGCATTATGCTGTTGTTTAAAGTTAACTAAAGCTACCAGTGCCTAGACACCAAAACTTGCCAGCGACCACCTGATAATATTGAAACTTGTGACGTTCAAGTGAGCACAGTCATGTTCCTAAAATAAGGTGTTTGCATACTTGTGAAGACTGGGGTCAGTTGTGCACCAGACACATGGAACAACGTCTAGGCACACCTAAACTGGAACACCTGCCTGAGACATCAAATTTTGAACACAAAACGGACTAACGTCCTAATTATATATACCTGTAAATACTGGACTCAGAATGCACCAGGCACTCGGAATAATGTCTAAACACACCAAACTAGCAGTGTACACCTGAAATCGACCCCATGTCTTCAACTCCTTTAATACTGGGTCTATGTCCGTATCACTTCCTAATCCCGGCATGTTTTTATCCTTATTTTTCCGACACGACCTAGCAGGTTCAGAACAAGTTTACTATGTGTGTGGTTTATATTTTACAAATTTAAAAATTGATGAAACTGGAATTAGAACTCAACACGATGCAGCCAGAAGTGATCTGAACATCCGTTTGGAAACACGTAGTTGACACTGTATAACGTGATAGGCGGTCGTGAGGGACGTTAACACAGTGTTTGTCTTTTTATATGCCAAATATAATAACGTTTTATTTTAGCGGGGTTCAACATTTATCATATTACATGCTTTAATTTTAGTTTAGATTTTATTAAAAAGCACCGTATTAAAACACACATATTTACCATTATTCACATTAACAAGTGTATCCATTGGAAGGAATGCAGAAGTAAGGCTAGGACATTTTTTAGAATCTGTTTTTTTTTATTTTCTGGATAGAGGAAGGGATGACGGACCCAAAACGAATGATAAGTAACTGTTTGTATTATTGGGGCTTCTTTCTGTCTAAATGTTATTTGATTTATTATAACTATAGAAACAATATTCGACCAGGCACTTCTTTGACAATGATGAGATCCGAACGGCGGTAACAATTATCATGCAATTCAAACTGAGAGCCTCTGTGGTGATTACCTAACCAAAATGGTGATATTCAAATCCTCAGTGGTGATATTCAAATCCTCAGTGGTGATAGTCAAATCGTCAGTGATGATAATCAGTGGTGACAGACAAATCCTCAGTGGTGACAGGCAAATCCTCAGTGGAGATAGTCAAATCGTCAGTGGTGATAATCAGTGGTGACAGACAAATCCTCAGTGGTGACAGGCAAATCCTCAGTGGAGATAGTCAAATCGTCAGTGGTGATAATCAGTGGTGACAGACAAATCTTCAGTGGTGACAGGCAAATCCTCAGTGGAGATAGTCAAATCGTCAGTGGTGATAGTCAAATCTTCATTGGTGATAGCATAACCTAGAACATCGTCATTGAGATTTGAACCAATAACCATAATTGCAAGATCAAAAATGACAGAGACGGATCCGATTAGCTCAGTCGGTAAATCGTCTGACTGTCAATCTAAGGGTTGCGATTTCGAATTCACACACGGCCACAATCTCCGTGCTGATTGATATACGACATTGCCGCCCATGGGTATTCGTCATTAAAAGAAAAGAGTGATTAGGTTAACATATCAACTGTTAGCCCACGATGGCATAAAAATGCAGCTTAATTTTTCAAACTAAGCGAACCTATTTGGGAGACTGTAACCAATCCTACAATGTTGGAAATAACCGGTGACAGCAGTGACAAACGAACCGGATATATTGAAATTCAAGTCGAGAGCCTCAGTGGCGAGATTCGGACTGATGACCTCACCGTACTTGACACAACGACCAACTTGCTGCACCATTATCTATAACAGTATGATCTGTTGTTCAGGTACAGACATTTTGTGAGAAGTGACATTGTTCTAGGTAAAGATACTACATTTGAAATGTGATAAATGTTATTATCCTCAGATCACCCCTTCGTGTCATTAACATTTGTTCATAGCCGCTGTCCTAGTCACCATAAGAAATAGGAGACGAAAGTTCATGGTCATTCCAGTACTAATTAAACTTATATCAACATTATAAATGCGAAAGCATCACTTTGTTTCCGTAAAAATTAAGTGGTTATGCACTGGCAGGTAGAACAAGATATTGTTTTTCTCATGCAATGTTCACGTATAACCATACAAGTAAACACTGTAGGCTTTGAATACAGAACCCTTTCGTTTTGAAAAAAATATTATCAAAACAGAAAAGTTTTCGCCCATGCCCCCTATTCTCACAACAAGCGAACATTTATATCCATACAGTTCTGTTTGGGCGACATTGTAGTTGTGGTGTATTGAATATAAGATGTATGTATTCAAGGTCGTTAATATTGTGATGTATGTATTTAAGGTCGTTGATATTGTGGTGTACGTATTTACGGTCGTTAATATTGTGATGTAATATTTAAGGTCGTTAATATTGTAATGTACGTATTTAAGGTCGTTGACATTGTGATGTATGTATTTAAGGTCGTTTATTATGTGATGTATGTATTTAAAGTGGTTAATATTTTTATGTATGTATTTAAGGTCATTGCTATTGAGGTGTACGTATTTAAGGTCGTTAATATTGTTATGTTTGTATTTAAGGTCGTTTGTATTGTGATGTACGTATTGAAGGTCGTTAACATTGTGATATATGTATTTAAGGTCGTTGATATTGTGATGTATGTAATAAAGGTCGTCTATATTATGATGTATATATTTAAGGTCGTTAATATTGTGATGTATGTATTTAAGGTAGTTGATTTTGTGATGAATGTATTTAAGGTCGTTGATTTTGTGATGTATGAATTTAAGGTCGTTGATTTTATTGTGTATGTATTGAAGGTCGTTAATATTATGATGTATGAATTTACGGTCGTTAATACTGTAATGTATGTATTTAAGGTCGTTAATATTGTGATGTATATATATTTATTTATTGTGATATATGTACTTAAGGTCGTGAATATTGTGATGTATTTATTTAAGGTCGTTAATTTTGATATGTATGTATTTAAAGTCGTTAATATTGTGATGTATGTATTTAAGGTCGTTGATTTTATTATGTATGTATTTAAGGTCGTTGATTTTGTGATGTATGTATTAATATTGTGACATTGTAGTTGTGGTGTATTGAATATAAGATGTATGTATTCAAGGTCGTTAATATTGTGATGTATGTATTTAAGGTCGTTAATATTGTGATGTATCTATCTAAGGTCGTTGAATTTGTGATGAATTTATTTAAGGTCCTGGATTTTGTGATGTATTTATTTAAGGTCGTTAAAATTGTGATGTATATATTTAAGATCGTTAATATTGTGATGTATTTATTTACTGTCCTTCATATTGTGATGTATGTATTGGAGATCGTTAATATTGTGATATATATATAAGGTCGTTAAAATTGTGATATATGTATTAAAGTTCGTGAATATTGTGATGTATATACTTAAGGTCGTTAATACTGAGGTGTATGTATGAAAGATCGTTAATATTTTGATGTAAGTATATAAGGTCGTTAATATTGTGATGTATATATTTAAGGTCGTTGATTTTGCGATGTATGTATTTCAGGTCGTTAACATTGTGATGTACGTATTTAAGGTCGTTAACATTGTGAAGTATGTATTTAAGGTTGTTAATATTGTGACATATGTATTTAAGGTTGTTAACATTGTGATATATGTATTCAATTCGTTGATATTGTGATGTATGTATTAAAGGTCGTTTATATTGTGATATATACATTTAATGTCGTTAATATTGTGATGTATGTATTTACGGCCGTTAATATTTTGATGTATGTATTTAAGTCGTTAATATTGTGATGTATTTATTTAAGGTCGTTTATATTGTGATATATGTATTTACGGTCGTTAATATTGTGATGTATGTGTTAACGGTCGTTAATATTGTGATGTATGAATTTACGGTCGTTAATATTTACGGTCGTTACTATTGTGATATATGTTTTTACAATCGTTAATATTGTGATGTATGTATTAAAATAAGAAACATGTGGTAGGATTATTTCGAATTCCCTGCACCATGAGTTATGTGATAGATACGTGTATTCAGTTGGGGTTTAGATAAAGCTGATCAAATTTATTAACAGAATACATCACTAAATCAGAAATTAGAAACTTGTGTTAAATCAGAACAGAACAGAACGGAACGGAACGGAACATATTTTGTAATATAGCACCTTGTACATGATAATTTGAAATACGTCATTTTGACCTGTGATTAAACATGTCAGACTATTAATAAATGGAGGATATAATTACTGGTTTGGTATATAAAGATTGGGTTGTTACAGATACATGTCATATTTATAGTATTAAAACACTGCACCACTTTGGTGTATGTGTATTAACATAATTACTTTACGACTATACTGATCTGGGGTGTAGTATTGAGGAGTGTTGGCCATTGAACATTAGGGGTTGTCTCATATTGAATATCTACAGACCCGCCACAAATATCAACGTATCTTCAATCTGCCTTTTGTCGTTCTGACATGTTTTTGCCACGTTGCTATCGTACAATCTTTCCAAAAGTATTATAGTTATTGGTCCTCGTATTACAACTAATTCACAAAAACAATCTTTATCGTCCATATATATTTGTACAAACAATAATATATGATAACCTGTCGGAAACAAAGCTCCCAAGAGGATTGTCTATAGCATAGACAAACCAAAGATTGTCAGTTTGGGATCCGCACTCGGTTTGTATATCTTAGGGGTAATTCAGGGATAGGGTTCCTAGTATATGTTTTTTCATAAAATAGGTACGTTTTTACTATACAAAAAATCTTCGGGTTGAGGGTTTGGGATCTCCTGTTCCACCCCCCCCCCTCTAAATCCCCCGGTGTAACAGTTATATATCGTATTATGTCAAACGAGTGGTATACCCAGTCTAGTGCGGAATTGATTCTATAAATGTCAAGTTAACCTTTGCGTTAGTTCGTGGAGAGTTGAGTGATCGTAAAACTCTTCTTTTTTTCAAATGGTTTACTCTGCATTTATTGTGAAACAGGTTCTGTTAACATCGCGCTCATTGTTTATCCGGGTTGAACCAGTCCCTAGCAAACACGCATATGACGCATTGCTTGAAAACACAGAAATGACCCCTGAATGAATCAAACCCACGACCCACCGTGTCTGGGTCCGAGCGACGGTCTGTCTGTTGAAGCTACTGATTCATTCAGTTATGGATTTATTTTCGCCTTTTTTAGTTATTTTATAGCGGAGATCTAAATCACTGTTCTTGAGACCCCGATTAGCATTTATAGTAATCAATATAATAATACTAGACACATCTTATCTCTGCAAGTCCCTGACTACTTCCCAATATATTCAGATATAGGACACTCATCGAACAAAATTCATGATCAATCGCGACAGAGACTGTCACCAGCAGGCTCAAGAAAATAAGAATATAGCAAAATTAGTACAACCGAATATCCGTACTGTTGTATCGGGGTCGTTCAATGAGGTGCTAGTTGGAGATAAGATTATATCAAGTATTCCGGGTAGTGTTACGAAATTTTTATTGTCTTCATACAATGGAGTTTCCTGGAAATTATACATATTGGGTATGTACTTTCTTTCTGAATGGTTTATCGTCCACTTCAAACAAGGAATGTTAAGATATTGTACTTGTTTCACTTTTGTTCAAATATTCAATTTGAAAAATGACTTTTATTATTATTATTATTAATATTATTATTTTTTTTTTTTACTTGACTTGACTTATTATTGTTATTATTAATATCATTATTATTAAAGTATGAATAATTATAATTGATTATTATCAATACTGTTATAATTTTATAATTATCAATATCATTACCATTTTTATTATTACTGATAATATTATCATCTAAGTATTATTTATTACAATATATTATTAATTATAATTGATATTATTATTATCATTATTATCATTATTATTATTATTATTATTATTATCATCATCATCATAATTATAACCCTTATTATTACTATTACCATTATCATTATCAGTGTTACATATTTGTTTGTTACATGTCACAATATGTTGAAGTTGTTGTTGTTGTTGTTGTTGTTGTTGTTGTTATTAGTATTCAGTTTGCATGTCACGTACCTATGTTCTGTATAAGTGACTGTAAATCAATCAGTTTGACAGTAAACACGTGTCTAATCTTCTCCGACAGTCACTCTTGATCGAGTCGTCATAAAGACAGTAATTAAAACAAAAAAAACAGCATGTCTTTATTTATTCACACGAAACATTGTCCCTGAACTAATATTTCCGACAACCAGATTATGTTAAACCTAAAACAAAACCGTCACATTCCTCCCCATGAATGTATCATTGTTGTATTGCAAGTCATGTGGCATCAGGTACTTAACATGGCACCCTTCACCAGCTCCATTTTACATTGTACCTGTATTTGTAAACATTATATATTCATACATTATATAATTATGCATGTATGTCTGTACATTGTATGTCTGTACATTGTATGTCTGTACATTGTATGTCTGTACATTGTATTTTTATACATTGTCTCTACATTGTATGTTTGTACATTGTATGTCTGTACATTGTATGTTTGTATGTTGTATGTTTATACATTGTCTGTACATTGTATGTTTATACATTGTATGTCTGTACATTATATGTCTGTACATTGTATGTTTATACATTGTCTGTACATTGTATGTTTATACATTGTCTGTCTGTACATTGTATGTCTGTACATTGTATGTTTATACATTGTCTGTACATTGTATGTTTATACATTGTATGGCTGTACATTGTATGTCTGTACACTGTATGTCTGTACATTGTATGTTTATACATTGTATGTCTGTACATTATATGTCTGTACATTGTATGTTTATACATTGTCTGTACATTGTATGTTTATACATTGTCTGTCTGTACATTGTATGTCTGTACATTGTATGTTTATACATTGTCTGTACATTGTATGTTTATACATTGTATGTCTGTACATTATATGTCTGTACATTGTATGTTTATACATTGTCTGTACATTGTATGTTTATACATTGTATGTCTGTACATTGTATATCTGTACATTGTATGTTTATACATTATCTGTACATTGTATGTCTGTACATTGTATGTTTATACATTGTAGTATTAGTATTATTATATTTTCGTCTCAACTGTGTACATATCATAAAATGAACGATTCAGTAGATGTGTACTTAGCTACTCTAAAAGAAATATAAGAGACATTTTAATCATAAAACATGTATACCGATATACAACAAAGCACATGTGTAATGTCAATTTGCGAATCGCCAAAAGTCTTTAATACGGATCAGGTGCTTATTACTTTTAAACCGCAAACTATCATTTACATTTTAATAGGCATTAGATATATCAATATCCTTATTGACAAGACATTGACAAGGTATATATTTATGTAAAGTAGCTATTGTATAAATTCTATATGTCACAACTTAAGTACTTTATTCAAGAGAGTTTTATTTGCCATCTAGGCAAAGTTTGTTTGATATAAATTACCTTTAACTGGCTGGTTTCAGGAAGGTATCGGGTAGAATGTGTATTATGTTTCAAAACATCAAAACTGTGATAATTGTTCATGAAATTTGTTCTACGGCCACGAGGCTCCCAGCACTGAACAGGTGGGGAAGTAGTCAGTGAATTGTTGATATAATGTGTGTCTAATCATGTTGAAACGCCCAGCGGCGATCTCAGAACCAATGCTGAGGCGCACTGACCGTCGTTAGAAAACTTGTACAAGGCTAAACCCCTATGCAAAGTGTAACATTAGAAGTTTAAACAAGACTCGTGTCTGATTTCTTGTAGACTTTCAATCATGGGGCTCTATCTTCTAAGCACCGATTATCTATAACCGTAATGAAGCCTCTATCGTCTAAGTACCGATTATCTATAACCGTAATGAAACCTCTATCGTCTAAGAACCGATTATCTATAACCGTAATGAAGCCTCTATCGTCTAAGTACCGATTATCTATAACCGTAATGAAGCCTCTATCGTCTAAGTACCGATTATCTATAACCGTAATGAAACCTCTATCGTCTAAGAACCGATTATCTATAACCGTAATGAAGCCTCTATCGTCTAAGTACCGATTATCTATAACCGTAATGAAGCCTCTATCGTCTAAGTACCGATTATCTATAACCGTAATGAAACCTCTATCGTCTATAGTCTCAGTACCGATTATCTATAGTCGTAATGTAACCTCTATCGTCTAAGTACCGATTATCTATAACCGTAATGAAGCATCTTACAGGAGGTATGAAGAGCACGTATACAGGTCCCGTTTGCCAACATAAATATTATCTCTACACGTGCAATATTTCGATGAAAAGAGGAATAAAGACGTCTTCGACAGAATTGCACCAACAGAATTGCACCCCCCCCCCCCCCAGGCCCAGCATACCTCTCTATCTTTTTCTCTAAACCATCTCTTTTCTCTGTCTGTCTGTCTGTCTGTCTGTTTCTCTTGCAAATTTGCGTCATATTTTTACATTAAAACCATACTTAAGATTCTTAGTTGATGTGTAACATATGTTAATGATAAAGCGGTTGTGTAAAAACGTGTTAAATATTTCCCTACCGTGCTTGCATTTGCTATTAAGTATGAAGTATGTTGCAGAAACTGTTTTTTTATTATTGTATGTACAAGCATGATCCGATAGTTATCAGTTACAAAACACTCGGTAATCAGTTATCAGATATGGATTCCTGACAGAAAAGCGATAAACAGAGCGACATAGTGAAGAGATATTGACAGACATGGTGAAGAGATATTGAAAGAGAGAGAAAGAAAGAGAGAGAGAGAGAGAGAGAGAGAGAGAGAGAGAGAGAGAGAGAGAGAGAGAGAGAGAGAGACTGATGTCGTAAAATTTCCGTTTTGGAATTAAAATGTGTGATATCTCATATGTTCAAGTATTTGAATACTAGCCGAATATGTATAGGAACTCTCTATAAAGCAAAGTGTACTTCTGAATAATATTTGTTCTTTGAAAATTGAAATACATCGTTTTTTATCATTGCTTGTGTGTAATGAGGTATTCCAAATGTACTGACAAAAGAAGAAATTACAGCACATCATCAGGAACTATGTTTCCCGCTAACCGCAACTACGAGCAAATCGTCTTTGAAACAACGTGATTGTCGCCCAAAGGTCATGCTAAGATAGTTTTATATAGACAATTATGTTTTCTGTCATAAGCGAAATCCAAGAACTCTTTACAATTTTACAACTGTAACTCACGGATATAAAACACAAGGATTATGACATTATCATTGTAAATCGAAACATGTATTCCTGAAAACCCGGGTTTAGCTTCAGACGACTCAGTTATAACAGTTTGGCGATATGAGTGACAGTTGTAAAATATCCATATATCCTTCGGGCGACAATCACGTTTTTCTTAATAGCTTTCTTTACAATATAATGTCTTGAAAAAATAGTTATAAATGCAACTTTACTAGTCTAACAATGACAATAAAGCAGAAGTTATTCCTGGCTTCTTTGAACTTGACATGCCCCGTATTTCACCGCCGAATGAACTAACAGAAGTGTTCAACCACATTTTGGATGAAGAGTTTGTTGTAACAGCAGACGTTAATCACAATAATGAGTTAGGACCGTGAGACTGAATGTTGGTTTGGTTTTCGTGTTTCAAAACGACGCCAAGGTATGACCGGAAGTGACAGGCGGTAAATTATAATGACGTCAGGTTATGGCATATTGAAGTTTGTTTGATATAAGTTTTCGTCTTTTGATCTAACATTAACCCTAACCTTTACAGCATCTTATAATAAAGGTTTGCAAACCGAAATATCGAAAGACGAAATACAAATATTAAATGAACTTTTTACACTACACGGAGTGATCGTTTACATGACTAATTTTAACGACCGCCTCTTAGCAGGAGTACAGAAATTGCTTACTTTACAATATTTCTATCGAATAATTATTTTGCTAAAAACATCGCAATTTCCGCGATGGGAATATCAAGTATCAATCTATTTTGGAACATCGAGAGGAATTAGATAATATTTGGATGGCTACCAATATGTACATGTGAGACTGTTATACTTCATATCCTGGCTCTCTTGAAACTGGTCTCTTCCATGAACTAGAAGTTCGTGATCGATGCCAGCCGATTATATTACGAGCAATTGATAACCATTATGAGTCTGTCCAGGGACAATACATAGTCATGACATGCACGTGACGTCTTTCACTACAGAGGGCTCCATATTCTTAACATTGTCCTGGCTCAGTTTTAAATCGAAAGACGAAACACGAATATTAAACTAACTTCAATATGTCATAACCTGACGTCATTATAATTTACCGTCTGTCACCTCCGGTCATACCTTGGCGTCGTACACACACAAACACACACACACACACACACACACACACACATCGTCAGGCATGCATGGAGCTTTAATTTAATACACTGATAGTCTGTATAAACTTGGGCAAAGATAATAAAAAAATATGACATATATGCATGATTTATGATAATAAGAGTCCCATTCTCTACAAATGCCTCATTCTTCATTGCAAGCAGTTGACATAGGCTCATACACTGAGATACCTGCTTCACGCCGACATAGTGTTATACATGTGTAGGCATGGTGTAGTGGTTTACCATCTGTTAGCACAACTGCCTTTTTTTCTTGTATTGATATATGAGTTAGTTTAAACAATTCTAATTATTTTAATAGAATAGGACGAAAGATATATCGCATTGCATTGTTTTTCTTCCTTTAACGTCTTCCACATGAACGCATAATTTAACTTCATGTTAATTTATCGTCTGCCACATAAGCGTTTTACAGATGTCAAGTTGTTTTTGTATCATAGGGTGATTCGTGTACGTATATATTTATTCACATTGATTTGCCGCCTGCAATATTAATGTATACATCTACGTCACGTTGATTTATCGTCTGCAACATTAATTTAAACATCTACGTCACGTTGATTTATTGTCAGCAAAATTAATTCATACATCTACGTCACGTTGATTTATTGTCTGCAGCATTTATTCATACATCTACGTCACACGTCACATTGATTTATTGTCTGCAACATTAATTCATACATCTACGTTACGTTGATTTATCGTCTGCAACATTAATTTAAACATCTACGTCACGTTGATTTATCGTCAGCAACATTAGTATATACATCTACGTCACGTTGATTTATTGTCCGTTGATTTGTCACGTTGCTTTATCGTCTGCAACATTAATTAAAACATCTACGTCATGTTGATCACGTTGATGTACCGTCTTCAACATTAGTTCATACATTTACGTCACGTTGATTTGTCACGTTGATTTGTCGTCTGTAATATTAATATATACATCTACGTCACGTTGCTGATTTATCGCCTACAATATTAGTTTATACATCTACGTCACGTTGTTGATTTATCGTCTATAACATTAATTTATCAATTTACAAGTCTGCAACTTAATTTATACATCTACGTCACGTGGATTTATCGTCTGCAACATTAATTTAAACATCTACGTCATGTTGATCGTGTTGATGTACCGTCTTCAACATTAATTTATACACCTACATCATTTAGCGCATAATTTAGTCATTATGATTTGCCACCTGCTTTATGCACGTAGTTTTAAGTTATATCAAATAACCGTCTGCTTCTTTTGTGCAGTCTTTAACTCACATTTTACGATTTCTAGAGTTATTATTTTTATATATAAATGTGTAATTCTCCAATATTGGAAACAATGCAGGCTACGGTAAGTATCTGGAAAGTCGAAACATGAATAGTAAACCATAACTTTACATCGTTATAATTTATCGTCTATCACACATGCGAATACTTTGACATTATTTCGATTACATGTTCATTTACAGCATGGTTTAAACAAGCATGGTTTTATATCATGCTGATAGACTTGATGACCGTCAGCCACACGGACGTCGTGTGAAATTTATGGACAATTAGAATTTCCTTAGTATCACCACTGTAATTCGCTGTAAATCAATATTTGATAAAATTGGTGTTGAATGACAATCTGTGCTTCTGTACTGATCGACAGTATTGGATAGACACATTATAAAGTGAAATGAGATACGACCGTGAGTATGGGGTGACCGGGCTTGCACAACATTTTGATACGGTTAATTACCGCAGGGCTCAATATACTTCACGGTACTTCGCGGTAGGTTGTCTGGTTAGATAAACACTATTTGTGCTCCATTATTTTTCACTCTACATGATGTTGTCGTTGTTGTTGTTGTTGTTGTTGTTGTTGTTGTTGTTGTTGTATGGTATTTAGCATTTTCGGTCATAACGCACCGGTGTCTATCCCAACCGCCGACACAATGGAGTATCAATTCGCAGACACATGGTGATACCCTACCCAGTCACATTATACTATCACTTGACCAGAAACACCTACAACTGTTCTCCTAATGCCTAGCACTAAGCGTGAAAGTATTTGGTATGTCCCAACTGAGGATCGAACCTACGAACCTCAGCGTTTTGTGCAGCGGACGGTCTATCACGTGACCACCGCTGCGGTGTCATTCCACGTGATAATGAGTTGTAACGTTTGGCATTGGTGGATTTTAAAATACGTTCAAACCACATAAAAAACATAAAATAAAAAGTAAAGTTACATGAAAATAAAGTTTTTTAACCAAGATTGTGTTCGACCACCATTACGCTGTGTTTTCAACAACAAGGTTTTAAGCATGCTTATCTCAACACAAACACCAACACCGACAACGACGACGACGACGACGACGACGACGACGACGACGACAACAACAATAACAACAACATTTATACTTCGATTATGATATTGAACACTCTCTTAAATTAAACTGCAAAACAAGTTCATATATTAAATTCACTGTGTATCTTTCTATTTATACGGTGGGATGCATGTGGATATTTCAATTTCAAATACAACTTTCAATGAAAAAAAACACATGAAAGTTTTCCCGCTAGATGCTGTGCTAATTGCGCAACATTTGTTACCCCAATCAATGTTTCATCCATAAAGCAAGTTATCAGGAGACATATCCAATAATGAAGAAAAGGTAGATATGCGCGAGAGCGTAAAACGAGACAGTGAGTCAGATAAACACAGTAATAGAAAAAGGAGAAGTATTAGGCAGCGAGACATAGAATCAATATTTTCATTCACTAAGACAGCATATTCCTTTGGCATAATGTAAGATTCAAGCCGTTAATGTTCGGTATGGTATACTGATAACACAAAACGTAAAAATGAAATAAAAAAGAAAAGAAAATTAATATTTATTTTTTATGAGATTAAACTGATGGAGGAATGGATCTAAGTAGAACCACCGTCATTCCACAAGTTACTAGCAAACTTTTTCACACAAAGTTTCTGGACCAAGCGGGACTCCAACCCACGACTTTGGCGTTGATGATACAGGAGGCCGTTATGTTTAGATGGGTGCCTTTATATTAGACTATGCCACCGGCAACACTGATTTTAAAAATAATTAATTTTACATACGTGATTAATTGTGAAACAAATCTTTTCAACTTTGACAACATAAAACTTGAACTATTTATGTGTAAACAAAATGTCTTACTTAAGGGCGCCAAACATCGCCACGGTGGGGATCTATACTACGGCGATACTGTTATGAAAACTATGGAACTCGCCGAGGTAGTTAGTCATATTGTGTGAATCAAATAATCAGAAAATTGTGTTCCGAATCCAGTTACAAAAACAAAACAATGTACATGTATAAGCATAACTAATTTGCCGAGACGTTAATGATAGGTTCCGGATAAAACGTAAATAACCTGTTCTACCGTTAAAAAACAGACGGTTAAGAAATTATACAAGTGGTTTCTGGAGTAATGCATAAATAGAATAAACCCGAATTTCATTTTGAAAAACGTCCGAATCCGAAATTAATCAGCACGTTCTTCAATTACCGACAATCATTGCCAAAAACAAATCTTTTATATCGTTTTATAATTTATACATTAATTTTAAATCTCGACATATCAGTTGCATTATTCGAGAACACTGCATCAAAATATATTGTTGTTGTTGTTTGTTGTTGTTTACCGTTGTTTACTTTTGTTTACTTACCGGTAAACACCGCGCTCAAGATGGCGAACACTTCTGGAAATACGTCTATGACAATCCACAGCACATGCCAAACTTGAAACTTTCCCCACGTGCCCAGTACGCGGTATACGTCATCCATATGATGTGCTTCCATGGTAACTAAAATAAAGAAAAGGCAAGTGTCAGGATGTTGTTAAGGTCATCAATAATGTAATACTTTACAGACGAAGCTTTCAGCAACCCCAGAAACCGCCAAACTCAACACAGATGCCCCTTATATAAGGCATGCAATACAAATAGAAAAAAACCGGGATGTGTTAAAAATGTTTAATTATTAATCAGCCAGGAACTTTCTCACACTTATTTGACAGACACAATTTTTCCATTATGCTTCAATCTCCAGCAAACAATGCCGTGGCTTTAACAGAAGATGAAGACGAAGAAGGAATATATGTATTGATTTTTCTTGTGAATTGTTTTTGCATCAAGTCACTATACATTAAATGCGTATAAGATAAACTGGTTTAGCACATTAGGATCTGAATACCGCTGGTCGACTCTGGGCTGCGTTCAATAACTTTCATCATGTTTAGCATATTATCTTAAGCGGAAATCGAACTATTTAGTCTCTGACTCTTCATTTCACTTTGAGCAAAACACACCCAATGGAAAAACGGGAGTACTTCAGCGCAGTAGTCGCATAATGGCAGTAACAAATAATCATTGTATCTACTTATTTAAAAGTGCGCTATCCTTATTTGAACGCTCATTTGCATAAGTGGTTTATTTGGAACATTTTGAAAGCATTGTTATATTTGAACTGAGAATTTATATAAAATAATAATTATAATAATGTTTGAAAATTGGGGTTTAAATAAATAATTTCTAATGATATTTTGGCATTGCATGTGTCAACAAACAATTAAACGTAAGTTTACCTTCTTTCAATGGTTTGTTTCTATGAATGAAAACACATTAAAACGTTTTATTCGCTACATAAACAAGAAGGAAACTCAATAGAAGTTTTAAACCATTAAGCTACATGATTAAACAAATGCGACAAACTGCTAACTTTACAGTCAACATGTCGTACAATTAAACAAACACATAAACACATTACACGATGAATGTAACTAAGTATTTGCAATAAACTCTGCTATGATTTTCACACTCCCTATATCTGGGTTTCATAGATGTCTTGTATAGCTTATAAAGCTAGGAGCCATTAACCAACGTAAACAGTAGTTTTGTTTTTTAAATTCAAATGTCAACTTTCATATATTATGATAATGTGCACCTGCTGTCAAAGCAGTGTTTAAATATACGTTAGGAAGCTTTGTAACGAAACATTCAAGTACTCGGTTGTAAGAGTCCAATTTTCCTATCCTACACCGTTCCTTAAATTGTTATAGCAAGTAAGAAATACACAAATATAGTATCAAATGTTTCTGGAAAAGAAAATGCGTAATATAATATCCATCGCAATAGTTCTTGCTATCTAAAATATAGAGACAATAAGACGATTGCCGCTGGGAGGCATGGGAGACAACGCCAATAAAGAACGCCTTCTTGTCCGTTAATGATTAATTATTCATTTAGTATTCGTAGGCGCTGTTGTCTTTTCAAGGATTTGTCGCTTGCCACACGATTGCAGTTCCAATTCTTGGAGAATTATAGAAACTACCAAAAACAACAAACAATCTGAAAGTAATGTTTACGTATTTTATGTTTTGTCTATAAATTATAATTGTGTCGGGGGTGGGGTGTATGTGCTATAACATGTATTTGCTGATAAGGTGTTGAATTTTATTTGAAAAAAAAAGAGAGAAAAAGATATGGATTGATGTACTATGTGTGAAGTCAATAAAACCCAATAATATGCTTATTGCATGTAAGTTTATGTTTCATGATTGCTCAACAACTTGAGTTTACTCCTTATATTATTTATATTACCAATGTTCCCAGACGATATCAACATGTTTGTCAATAATTCAGCGACTTATATCGGCAAAATAAAATAAATTGTTATTTAAAAGCGGGTTAAACCCAAGCTCGATTCGTCGTCCTTTCATGAAAGACAATATTTATCACAAAATTTACGGTACAAGATTGTAATAAATCAGACATATCTTTGTATATAAACGTCCGGTTCATCACTCGGTCTTTTCGTTATAACTCGGTTCTCGTTAGTAAAATACCGAAATACTTTCCAACTTTCTTGAGTAAATAAATCCAACTTTCTTGAGTATATAAATGACATCAATATGTCATGGTGATCTGACGATACAAAGGCACTGAAAACAACCTGCTATGCTCGATGTATTCTCTTTCGTTACAGGCGTGATCTAAAATAAATAGTAAGCAGTACCACTTTCTTGAATTATGGGATAAAAGTATCACACACTCATGCATGCTCATATATTATCTAATTTATTAAACTCGTTGGCAAAATAATAAAATCTTGTTTAAAATATTCAATAATAATCTCGACAACATGTAAGAAGCTTTATATAGATTTAAATGGAATATTTTTACGTCATAGCACATAGAATGGATTAATCGGTGCTATTTTGTTTCCATCGCGTCTTTGTTGCCAAAGTCTTCATATTTTTGCTGCCCATTGTTCAGACTGATTTTCATTCTAAGGTTCCTTACACTAGTATTAAAGACAATCGACCAGTCAAACGTCTGGGAAATAAAACAGTGTGTGAAATAATTACGTTAGACGTAATCTCGCATTATTTCTCGATAGGCTACAGAAACATATGAGCGATTGCTCTCAGCAGGTTTGGGTATTTTTACATCGCTGCGCCATGGTTTAGATGAACTGTTGTAACTGTCTAATTGATGTCAGATTTGTTTTGTTGTTTTTCTGCATTTCGTTGGTTAAGGTTTTTGCTCTGACATAGGACACCAGGTTCATTCATGTCGTTGTTACATTCCAGCCTGGGAAGAATGTTAGAGATGCGTTAGCGTGCGTCTATTTCCGGTAATGGTTTTGGCGGATTAGGCTTTGAATCCCCGACATTGCGTTTCGTTTAATTTCAAAGATATGAACATGACGTAAGATACGACTGGTTACCGTTCTCCTGTCAATTGATTGGAACCAGAACACTCATATGATATGGTCACTATCGCTTTTTGGTTTGCAAGCCAACATATGATCAAGTTACTGGGAAAGAGAGGGGTGGGGATTGGGAGGGGCGGTGTGGTAGAGAAGGGTGGCGGAGGAATAGTTCCCAGTATAACATCGGTCTACGACAGGCGTTGTTCTGTTGGTAAACCAGGAATGCGCAGTGAAAGGGCCACTTGTCTATAAAACCTAATCGGGCCTCCTTAAACAAATTCCTTAAGAATGATAGTATTTGCTCACGCTATTGAAAACCTTCAAAACTGAGTATAGTGGATTTAAGGTATGTAAAGAAACTATCAAGCGATTATAATGTCACATGTTAGCAACCGTCATTGGGAAGAAGATATTTATAATCCATTTAATCAGTTGGAAAAAATGAGACCTATGTTTAAAACTCGTTGTATTTATTTCATTGGCAAATTTTGCATTGAATTATTTTGATAATTTAAGAAAATACTATTGTATTATTTTAAAGTGGATAAGTGGATGTTTTGTAGCTGGTAGGGTGTGTTTTGTAAGCGGTGGTATTTCGAAATACAATTAGGATAAGACCAGTTTGTGACAAGTGACAGCTGCGCGCGAGTAAATACGGATGATATGAAAAATGAATGTAAGCTCGTAACAGTTTCGTAAGAACGTTCAACAGAAGCTCCAATCCCGGCAGGATGTTTATGTTTCTATGACCAATTGCTTATCTTCTTTCTGTACTAAAGAATGTCTTACGAAAAAACTTACGATATTTTTTTTTCTTGAGCGTGCGCAAACACTTACACGCAAAATGAGTTTTTAAACAATTCTATAAGTGAGTTTCATAAATAAAACACAAGACCATTACAGTGCTGATTAGATCGGTAAAAAGTTCACTGACAATCATTTTGTACATTTTATGTATTAGTGATCTAAACGTTTAGCTTGTATTTAACAGGTTATGTAGAACATATGAACCGCACTTCGACAAAAAATAGAAATAAATAAACGCCATTTTTTTCCACGATTTAACAAATTACCCTAGACTACAGATGTGTTCGACACGGTATCTGAGGTCGGCAATCTCAAGAGAGCGAACGCCTGATGTATCACCCTAGTTCCGTGTTCTCTAACACACGCGCTATCTGGTTAATCGTATCGTCTGCTGGTTCCGAGGAAAGAAATAATTCATGCATGCTTGTGTATGTTTTTGACTTTTCGAGCAATTTTGAAGCACTATTTCATTTTGACATATGGAAGTAACATAGACCATCTGCATTACACATGTGTTGTATGGGTGTTGCATACATCAAACTAATTAGAGCAAATTTAGAAAAACGTGGGAACTTCCCACTCATAATCATATTATTAAAGAATGTACATGTACTATCATATACTGAGAGGATAAAAAACGCCACAGAGCAAGATTAACAATATTTACAATTTTAGTATATGTAGATATTTCTTTATTTAAGTCTCTTAGCCCGTGTTGTTCCGGTTAAGAATAGAATCACTGCCGATCTCTGCAGACGGATAGGAATCCTCCGAATGGGTGTCATTCATTCATTCATTCATTCATTCATTCATTCATTCATTCATTCATTCATTCATTCATTCATTCATTCATTCATTCATTCATCCATTCATTCATTATGTAAGTCTCATCATGGTTAATACACAATATATACATTAAATAAAACATATTGAACAATTGACCATGCCATTCTATAAAGAATTATAAGAGACTATATTTACATGTAAGACATATTTAAACCAATTTATCACCATTAACAATACTTGCTGTTTATATATTTGGATGTTTACTGATAACCTTACAGAATAATAAGCATTCTTACAGAATAGCACATATAACACACCACGTTTTAACATCTATATACACCGTAAAATATGAGAGGCCGGTGCTGACATATTGTCCAAAATGTTATTAAAATTATATAAGATTACGATGTGAGGAGGAAAAGAAATGCTAACGCATCTGTTCCCTAAAGCTTAAAAAAATGTTTTAAAAAATCGAAAATCATTCTAGATCAGCTGTATGTATGAAAAGATATTCAATCAATGCTTTTGTCAATAAGGTCACTATTATAGACAAAATCATTATTAAATACCTTGACCTAGTCAAATAAACTTGGTTCAAACAACCATTGTCAATATAAGTGTACATATATACAGCCAATGTGGTGGGTCATCATCAACTGAACTTCTTCATTAACAAATCAAATTGAACTTTATGTTCACCGACAATAACCAAACTCAAATATATCTTGGTTTATTTTAAACTGTTGGTGCAACATTGTCCTTGGTAACCGTTGTTATTGTTTAATATCAATAAACAAAATAATCAAGGATTGTGAAATTCATTGATATGCTGCAATTTCCTAATCTATATCAATAACAAGAACCGTTATTACTGTTTTTTTGCAAGCATTGTTCGCTTAAGTAAGGATTAATACGCGAATAGAATTATTCATTTAAGAATACAATTATTAAATGCATTCATTATATGCATGGATTATTTAGTCCTTGTGGATAATAAGTTGGTGTGGAATGTCTCCTTGTATAGGCAGATCTTCTGTAATTCGAGAGCTGGGAGTTAGATATAGCCACTAGTATAATTGTTCTGTGTCAGTTGGCATATTATCAAATCAGATACTGCTTTTTAGAAATCATTTTAACTTTGTTTTCAAAGTAATGAAGTTTTATTTTTATCACATGCTCTTATATTTTATTGTTATTGTTTTAATTTGATTGTTATTGTCATATCGTCATCATTACCATTATATATATTATTAGTATTTAATTACTGTTATCATTAATATTAACTTCATAATTATGATTATTATATTTATTATCATTATTATTTTATTATCTTCATTATTACTTTTATCTATATTATTATCTCCATAATTATTATTATTATATTTATGATTATTATTATCATCTTATTATCTTCATTATTATCATTATCATTATTATATTTATTATTATTATTATTACAATTATAATTGTTGTTATTATTATTACATTTATCATTATTATGACTATGACTATTATTACTATTACTTTTACTATATTACTATCACTGCTTCTATTACTATTACTACATTACAATCACTGCTTCCATTACTATTACTTTTACTATTTATATTACTATAATACTATCACTGATTCTATTACTTTTGCTCTATTACTATCAGTGCTTCTATTACTATTACTATATTACTATCACTGCTTCTATTACTATTACTACAATACTATCACTGCTTCTATTACTATTATTATATTACTATCACTGCTTCTATTACTATTACTTTTACTATATTACTATCACTGTTACTATTACTATAACTATCACTGTTACTATTACTATTACTATAACTATTACCTTTACTATTACTATTATTATTTTACTATAACTATTTTAATATTACTATTTTACTATAACTGCTTCTATTACTATTACTTTTACTATGTTACTATCACTGTTGCTATTACTATATTACTATCACTGCTTCTATTACTATTATTTTTACTATATTATTATCACTGTTACTATTACTGTATTACTATCACTGCTTCAAGTGCTATTACTTTTACTATATTACTATCACTGTTACTATTACTATCACTGTTATTATTACTATAACTATAACTATTACCTTTACTATTACTTTTACTATTACTATTTTACTATTACTATTACGATTACTATAACTATTACTATGACTATAACTATTACTATTACTACTACTACTATAACTATTACTACTACTATTACTAAAACTATTACTATAAATATTACTATAACTATTGCTATTACTATAACTATTACTATTACTTTTACACTATTTTTATTACTATTATCATCAGTTTTATCATTATTATTTTTTATAATATATCGGTTAAATATTTCAGCGGTAGGATTTCTATGATTATGTAAAATACAAGCTTGTAAAACATACTCATGATATTGACACTCTAAATGTGCCACCTTGTGATCAAGAGTATTTCTTTTTTTTATACGCCATTGTGATCAAGAGCATTTCTTTTTTTAATGTGCCAAATACAGTAGCATCAAGTTTCATTTGACCCAGCTCTTTTTTTTAAAACATGTTTTAACAATGGTGTGTTGAGTTTTGGCTGTGTTGTTTGTTAGTGTTTTACGTTGTACGTTGTACGTTGTCCGGTTACAGTTAAGTTCGACAGAGCCTACTACAAGTGGATTCAGCAGGTGGGATTATCGTCCGTGACGTTTATCAAGCGGGTCCAACTATTTAATAGCGTTTTTTTCTTTGTTCCATATCGGGCAAGACATATCGACTGACTTGAAGTTAACAATAGGCGGGCATTATATCTAATCTACACGCCGAATGTTTTCGTTTGATTGAGAATTGAAGTCAGGGCGTTACACCCGATACATTTATTTGTTAAACATGTGTATTTGTTAAACATGTTGACCCGCGCTCGGTCATTCATGGTGCAGGTATGGGGGATTGCCGACAGTAGCAGATTCACGATTTCATGTAAGGTGTGTAGGTAGCGTATTACTCTGGAGATGACGTTAGCGGGTATAATATACTGTTCCAGAACGCACATCGATTCTAGCGCCGGATTTTCAGACCATTCGTACACAATCACAGGCACTGGTTTCAAACTCTTTGTTAAACTAAAAAAGAGTTTGTGACCAGTGCCTGTGTACACAACCTGCCAACTATACGGGGGGGGGGGGGGGGGGGGGGGGGGTTGGGAATCGGTGCGCCATTCTTCCTGCATCCGCTTATGGCTAAGTGTTGAAATGTGTAATTTGACATTATAAATGATTCAATATATCACCAATTCACGTGTCGAGGTTTCAAAGAGAATTATGAATATTGATTTGCGTTCATTATCTGCTATTATGTGTCTGGGAGAGTTTATGGATCTTGTTCTATCTATTTAAAATTTTATACAATTTAGTCTATCAACATAGCATGTTAAATATATAATTATATATGTTCTTTTAAATTTTAAACTTATTGATTTTACTTCGATTGTGAAGCAAGTTCTTACAACTTAGACAAATCAATTGTTGTTGTAGTTGTACGGTGTTTAGCGTCGCTTTCAACACTTTTTCAATCATATCGCGACGGTGTCTACTTGAGACAGTATTCTGAGCGCTGCCACACTGGAGTATCATGTCGCAGACACATGGTATGATACCCCACCCGGTCACATTATACTGACACAGGTCCGACCAGACCTAGAACTCTCCTCTAAATGCTGAGCGTCAAGCAAGGTAGCTTCTAGTACCATTTTCAAAGTCTTTTAGACAAATCAAAGTTTTCATTGGTAGAACCAGTACTAAGCATATGCGGAAAATGGTGTCTTGCTCAAGGACACCGTACATAGCCGTGACAGGGGAGCGAACCCGCGACCCTTCGATCATGGGTTAGTTGCTCTACCACTAGATCACGAGCTCCACAATATATAACCCTTCATAAAGATATTCTTCTCTCTCTCTTTCTCTCTTTCTCTGCCGAGTTGGTACCATAGTATGTCAACAGAGCATGTTAAAGAAAAATAGGACTAAAATCGCTCAGAAACATAGGGCAAGTTTTGATGGTATTATGGTATTGCTTTACTTAGCTCTAAAATAAACACTATGTTGTATTTGCTGCCTGGTACTCTTATCGTGTAGTGAGGTTGAGCCAGTGTGAAGGAAATGGCTGTTACTGATCGTAGCTCTGTGGTGAACAACGATGGCTATGTGAACTCTACAACAACAACACGCATAGCGCACATGGACGTGCTTATACCGTACAACATCGCCAGTATATACACGAAACATGGCATTAATTGTGACCTGGAGAGAAAAAAGCTGATTCTGTCGGATTCGGGGTTTAATCGCGAGAGATAATACCCTTTTCACTGACTGTGTAGCCAATTTAACCCTGGATGTCCCACATAGTCATACAGTTCTAGAGCAGAGCTGTGCAGGTTTTGTATCATCACATATAGATGATAAGTACTATGTTGTTGTTGTTTTTTTTAAAAAATCCACTGCACACACCATGGAACAATTTTACAGGAAAGTTATATGACAGGATAAAATTAAATTTCGCGATTTTTTCTTCTTCTTTATATTGTTGTTCTCGTTTCGAATACTAACCACTTACATCTATCTCATCGCCGAGGTCGTGTGTTCGTGTCAGCTCGGTCTACACGTTTATTTGAGAACATTTGCCAGTTACTTGCGGAAGGACGGTAGTTTTACTCCAACATTCTGATGTATTCCTTCCCCCACCAATATACCAGAATATATACATGTATATAATACGGTGTCCCGTACGTGCCATTGCGGCATATTTATTAAATTAAAAAGTCGAAACAACGAAACTGCGATGGTGAAAAGTCGCAACCACGTAGTTTCGACTTTTCACCATCGTAGTTTCGACTTTTCACCATCGTAGTTTCGCGTTTTCACCACCGTAGTTTTGTTATCAATATAACAAAATACAATAAATAACGATCAGTATTTAATACTCATTCCTTCCTCCCTCTCTCACTCCTTCCCTCCATCCCTCTGTTCATTCGTTCTCTCTCACTTTCTGTATCCATTGTGTAATTAATGGTTTATTAAGAGAAGAGCAGTAATCAACATATATAAAATACGCAAACCAAATTCATTTATTTACATAAAGGTGTCATTATATAACTGTATTGATAAAATATATTAACTAAACTTTGCTTATATGAAATATTTACCTTATGTTTAACCCCATGTTCAAAATCAGAAACTACGATGGTGAAAAGTCGAAACTACGATGGTGAAAGCGCGAAACTACGAACGCGAAACTACTTGTTTCGTTGTTTCGATTTTCACCATCGTAGTTTTGTTGTTTCGTAGTTTTGATATTACTTTATTTAATAAATATGCCGCGATAGCCCCCAACGGAACATGCCATGCGTTGAGAATGGCGTTAAACCCCATGAAAAGGCTTTTCTTCACATCAGTTTCATATCTTCGTTCAAAGCGGACCACCTCATCTAGTTACCATAGCTGTGTTTTTTAATCTTCCGTTTTATTGTTTTATAAAAAAAAATTATTAAAGGTGCACACGGCAATTTAATATCTTTTTTCTTGAAATTATTTCTGAAATTTACATATCTACACGACATACATATAAAGCAGAATGACACAATGCAGAGCTTTAATTTTAATTTCGTGTGTGGATGGTTGAAAGGCACCCGATTTCATATATTCGTGATGATATGACAACCAACGCAACAAAATATTGTATTTTCAGCACAAAATTTTTTTTTCGTAACAAAATGAAAAAAATATTCTAAAGAAATATCAATTTCATTTTTTAAAACTTTTTCTAAGCTAGCTTCTTAAAAATGACATTTCAGATAATAATAGTTCGAGGCAAATCTCTACAAGTGCTTAATGGTAATAAAATTATACATGTAAACATGATTTGATGTGTACTCTTGACTAAAACTCGATTCAAGATTGCCTTGTGTTCCTTTTACATGTTTTCTTCTAAAACACCGAGCACCGCGCTTTGAACCGCTAAACTCGACCTAATTATTTTTTAAAACACTTTTATCAACAATAGCCGACTTTATCTTAAACTTTCTTCTTAAAGAAATGACAGTGTGTGTTTATGAAATTCAATACAACAGGTTGTGCAATAAATCGAGATAAAAAACGCTATATTTTAAATACAATAGTATAAGATATGAATTCGTGCAAGTACATATACATATTTTCCATTTATTAATGACTCGTATGAACGTGTTCAAAACTGTTAATTCTCGGCGATTTCGTCGTAACTAATCTTTGTATTCCAATAGTGTAAAAATCACATACATGTTTATTAATTCGTTAACGACCGATAAATAGTAAAATATATATATTAATAAAATTAAAATAAATAAATAAGATAAAAAAGAAAACAATCAAATAATAAATACAGACACTTTGTGACTTAGAGTCCATTGTTTTTTACATAAACAGTGAAACATATAAATCATTGGTGCACAAAAACAATTCTTAAAATAAAAGTAAAAAATACTCACGTTAAGTGATTTGGTAATTCCGATTAATGGAACGCACCTATTATTCACTAAAATGTAAAGTTTTAAAACGTGTGCTAGCAGCTCCTCCAACCGTTAAAGGACTATTTCTGAATTCCTCAAAGCAGACCGACAATAGAGGCGAATTATCGATTATTTCTGTACAGGCCGTGTTACGTTCTATCCGAATGAAGTGTCCGCCGAGAGAGCATAAAAATAACTGAATGGTGTCCGATTATATGCATGTTCTACAAATGTGTTCCATCTGCATATGTTAACGTGAGTGTTACACAGTGGTGCGTGCCTTGAAAAGGGGTTTATTAATTCATAAGCGTAGTAGGAAGTGAAAGGACAGAGGGCGGCCTTTTTCGGCCATATTTTTCACAAATCACATTCGTCACACCGCTGTGAAAAATACGGTCTATTCTTCACGTTTTGAACATGTAAAGATTGTGTCAGAGTCGGGTCAATACGGAGACTTGCATGTCATTTATTTTTAGTTTTTTTATCTTTAGTTATAAAAATATATGTATCCTATTAGGTTCCGTTTTACTATTTATTCACTATCTTGTGATATGTTAAAATCAGTTTCTGATATCTTTTATTGATTTTATCATTATGGATATCATTCATTATTTTGAAATCATTAAACAAATGCATTTAATAAAGGAACCACATCATTATTTTGAGATATCTCTTATTTGATTATTTAATATCTTAAAATCACCTTTATTTTATTATATCCTTTATTCAATCTTATGATATTTATGGGGTGTCGTTTTACTATTTATTCACTTTTTTTTTCTAATATCTAATTCATTTTACGATATCATTAAATAATTTATGGATATCACACAATCATTTTATGATATCATTTATTGCATTTAAAGATATCACAAAATGATTTAGATATATTTATTATTCGATTGTTTGATATCTAAATTAATTTTGCGATATCACGAATTCATTTTAATGATCTCTTTTATTCTATCTTATGATATCAATAAATGATTTTTTTTATCATAAAATGAAATTATGCTTACCATTAAAAGATTGATTTTATGATATCACTACATCATTAAATTTATTTTCTTTGACTTAATTTTTTATATCTCAAATAAAGAATTATTCGGATTATCATCAAATGAATTAAACAATATCATTAAAATTAATAAGAAAACATCCTAAAATTTCACCGTAACAATTATTGCTATCATTAAACCGAATTTAGGATATCACAAAATCACACAGATTTGAGATATATTCAAATGATTTATTGATAGTTTATGTATTTCCAGATATCATTGAATAATTTATGATTTCAAAATGCATATAATGATATCTTAAATTAAAATTAGAGATATCAATAAATAAATTAAGGATATCACAAAATATTCTGAAATAGATAAAAAACTAAATTAATTTTTTGTGGGGTTTGGGAGCAGTTTATGCTGCCCCTCAACTTGAACATTTTCACAATTCACATTCTTCACACAGTCCGAACATATTCCTGTGATTTTTGTGAAATATGTGATCGATCTCACTATATTGATTGGCATAAAATCAAACATTTGAATTGCATATTTCATAAAAAACTTTCAAAGTAACAAAAAACAAACACCCGGAGTAAATGACAATATTATTTTGTTATAAAAAAAAAAAAACTCACTAAAATGCTGCATTTAAATAAATATCTTCCAGAGGAGCAACCACCCCTCTACCAGTTGTATCCAAAACATCACTAGTATACAGCATTTTGTGTCTATGATATCATTTTTTCCGGGGAGAAGCCTCCATTACCCACATTGCCCACATTGCCCACTTCCTGGCTCCAAGTGCAATTAGACCAAGGCTCCCAGTGCAATAAGACCAAGGCTCCCAATGCAATTAGACCCAGGCCTCCAGTGCAATTAGACCCAGGCTCCCAGTGCAATTATACCCAGGCTCACAGTGCAATTAGACCCAGGCCCCAAGTGCAATTAGACCCAGGCTCCCTGTGCAATTAGACCCAGACTCCCAGCGCAATAAGACCCATGCCCCAAGTGCAACTAGACCCATGCCCCCAGTGCAATTAGACCCAGGCCCCCAGTGGAATTAGACCCAGGCTCCCAGTGCAATTAGACCCAGGCCCCCAGTGCAATTAGACCAAGGCTCCCAGTGCAATTAGACCAGGGCTTCCAGTGCAATTAGACCCAGGCCCCCAGTGCAATTAGACCCATGCTCCCAGTGCAATTAGACCCAGGCTCCCAATGCAATTAGACCCAGGCTTCCAGTGCAATTAGACCCAGGCTCCCAGTGTAATTAGACCCAGGCTCCCAGTGCAATTAGACCCAGGCTCCCAATGCAATTAGACCCAGGCTTCCAGTGCAATTAGACCCAGGCCCCCAGTGCAATTAGACCCATGCTCCCAGTGCAATTAGACCCAGGCTCCCAATGCAATTAGACCCAGGCTTCCAGTGCAATTAGACCCAGGCTTCCAGTGCAATTAGACCCAGGCTCCCAGTGTAATTAGACCAAGGCTCCCAGTGCAATTAGACCCAGGTTCCCTGTGCATTTAACCCAGGCTTCCAGTGTAATTAGATCCAGGCTCCCAGTGCAAATAGACCCATGTGCAACTAGACCCAGGTTTCCAGTGCATTTAGAACCCGGGTATTTCACTGGGTGAATGTCGTTATTTAATACATTTGAAAGTTTTTAAGTTTTTGCGTGTGTTATGTTAAATAAAGCGTTCAAAGTCACAAAATGATGGAACAAGTAATAACCTATTTTTAAATTACTTTAGAATGCGGCATATGGTTTATAAGATGTAAAAACTTTCTTTCCAGGGTAAAACCTCCTTCAAACCAACAGGTAAATCCAATCCCACACCTTCGTCCATGTCTTGGCTCACAATGCATGAGGTAACGGATTTAAAACCCGGTGATAGTACTCTTTTTTAAAGAATCGTTTAAAAGACACAAACTATTGAAGTAATTACAACAATTTTCCTCTAAAACCTTAGTATGCAGCATTTGGTTTGAAAAATCTGAAAATTTCCCGGGGAAAGAACCATAACCTAACCAGCAGGGGACTCCCTTTCCCACACTCGCCCCTCCCAATGTCTTAGCTTCCAGTACATGACGCATCGGGTTTAAAACCGTGTGTAAGTTCATGACTTAATACATATTTTTGTTGTTGATAAAAACACCTAAAAGTCACCAACTATTGGAGAACATATTAATCACAATGTTATTCCCAAAAACTCACCAGAATGCAGCATTTGGTGTTTAAGATCCCCGCAACCCTACGAGCGTGAGGATACCACCTCTCACAATCCCTTCCAAGTACCCCGACCCAATAATTGAAATGCTCTTAGGGGCGTTCCTTGGCATACTCCTATACGCCCGGCTGTATAACTCGTAGTTGAATGTGGAAAATAAAAAAAGGTTAAAATGGAGTTCGTCCTTTAGGACACAGAAACCCGTATACTTTCGGGCAATTTGAATAACTTATGTCCGTGTCAAAGTCGCTAAAATCTACTCATTTGCAGTTCTATCAAAGCAAAAAATCTGTCCCTCTCCCTCTTCTTACCCAGGACGCATCATGGCTCCTATGTAGGCCTGATTTGCTATTTGTTTTTAACTCTTTTCTCTCTGCATCTTTGCGGATGTTCCCTAGGTATATTTAAGCATATGTTGTTAAATGTGTTACATTTCGAGCAGGTAGGGAAACTAAATAAAACACCTGTGTATTTGTCTGTAAGATAAGGAAATTAAGGTGGTGTCCTCAAGTTGAGCCGGTTACGCGTCTGACTATCAATCCAGGGGTCATTATTTCGAATACCCCGCACGGCAACAGTCTTCTTGATGATTGATATACGACATTGTGTTTCATTATCATTCGTCTCTCACCACTTATTCAAGTGGGAAAGTTATCAGTTACTTGCGGAGATTGGGGTGTGCTCGAGTACAGGTTAATCCCAGGAAACAGTGGTAAGGTTAAAGGATCGTCTGATAGCCCTTGATGGCATAAAATGACGCTAAATATTAAATCAATCAATCAAGTTGTTGATATTACTTGAGTAACCGATTACACTCTTTATAGCTTATGGTATTACCCACCATTTTGTCATAATAAACAAACAGTCAATCCCGTCTTAAAGATAAGGTGTAATATTAAACATGTTCATATACTGTGCATGTATGCAAATCACAATAAAATCAACATAGTACAGCATGTGTGCGACGGTGTTCCGTAAAGTATGCGATTGTTTATTTCACTAGAGTACTATAATCGTTTTCGATCATTATTGTTGGAGACTTCCTTGAAAATACCCCCAACCCCACCCATAAGCTGAAACAAACGTTTTTAATTTTGAAAACATATTTCGTATTAATGAACAGGTATTCAATGGTAAGTAGCAGATGATCCTGAAAGGGGGTGTCTCTTCTCAGACAAGTGCTGTTTTAGACTTCAAAGAGAAAATACTCACAGGGAATGTCTGCACGTAACTGACAACGTTCAACATGTTCATCGTTCCTGTGGTAACCATTAGTGGACGCATCGTTTCTCTGCACGTCAGTGACTACTCCCCACATATTCATAATTCTTGGTGTAACCAGTAGTAGACACATTGTGTCTCTGCACGTCAATCACTACTCCCAACATACACATCATTTCTATGGTAATCACTAGCAGATATATCGTATCTCTGAAAGTCACTGACGACATTCGACATATTCATCGTTCCGGTTTTAACCAGTAGTAGACACATCGTGTCTCTGCATGTCACTGACTACTCCCCACATATTCATCGTTCCTGATGTAACCAGTAGTAGACACATCGTGTCTCTACACGTCACTGACTACTCTCCATATATTCATCGTTCCTGATGTAACCAGTAGTAGACACATCGTGTCTCTGCACGTCACTGACTACTCTCCATATATTCATCGTTCCTGATGTAACCAGTAGAAGACACATCGTGTCTCTGCACGTCACTGACTACTCCCCACATATTCATCGTTCCTGATGTAACCAGTAGAAGAGATATCGTGTCTCTGCACACCACTGACTACTCCCCAAAAATGCATCGTTCCTAGGGAAGCCACTAGAAGAAAAATCGTTACTCTCCACGTCACTGACTACCCGTACATATTCATCGTTCCTGAGTAAACCAGTAGTAGACACATCGTTACTCTGCACGTCACTGACTACTCCCCACATATGCATCGTTCCTGATGTAACCAGTAGTAAACACATCGTTAATCTGCACGTCACTGACTACTCCCCACATATGCATCGTTCCTTGGGTAACAAGTGGTAGATAAATCGTGTCTCTGCACGTCACTGATTACTCCCCACATATTCATCGTTCCTGAGTAAACCAGTAGTAGACACATCGTTACTCTGCACGTCACTGACTACTCGTACATATGCATCGTTCCTTTGGTAACAAGTGGTAGATACATCGTGTCTCTGCACGTCACTGATTACTCCCCACATATTCATCGTTCCTGAGTAAACCGGTAGTAGACACATCGTTACTCTGCACGTCACTGATTACTCCCCACATATTCATCGTTCCTGAGTAAACCGGTAGTAGACACGTCGTTACTCTTCACATCACTGACTACCCGTACATATTCATCGTTCCTGAGTAAACCAGTAGTAGACACATTGTTACTCTGCACGTCACTGACTACTCCCCACATATGCATCGTTCCTGAGTAAACCAGTAGTAGACACATCGTTATTCTACACGTCACTGACTACTACCCACATATTCATCGTTCATGTGGTAACCAGTAGTAGACACATCGTTACTCTGCACATCACTGACTACCCGTTTATATTCATCGTTTCTTGGGTAACCAGTAGTAGACACATTGTGTCTCTGCACGTCACTCACTACTCCCCACATACACATCATTTCTATGGTAATCACTAGCAGTGTATCGTATCTCTGAAAGTCACTGACGACATTCGACATATCCATCGTTCCGGTTTTAACCAGTAGTAGACACATCGTGTCTCTGTACTTTACTGACTACTCCCTACATATTCATCGTTCCTAGGGTAACCACTAGTAGACACATCGTGTCTCTGTACTTTACTGACTACCCCTACATATTCATCGTTCCTAGGGTAACCAGTAGTAGACACATCGTGTCTCTGTACTTTACTGACTACCCCTACATATTCATCGTTCCTAGGGTAACCAGTAGTAGACACATCGTGTCTCTGTACTTTACTGACTACTCTCCACATATGCATCGTTCCTAGGGTAACCACTAGTAGACACATCGTGTCACTGCACTTCACTGACTACCCCTACATATTCATCGTTCCTAGGGTAACCAGTAGTAGACACATTGTGTCTCTGTACTTTACTGATTACCCCTACATATTCATCGTTTCTAGGGTAACCACTAGTAGACACATCGTGTCTCTGTACTTTACTGACTACCCCTACATATTCATCGTTCCTAGGGTAACCAGTAGTAGACACATCGTGTCTCTGTACTTTACTGACTACTCTCCACATATGCATCGTTCCTAGGGTAACCACTAGTAGACACATCGTGTCACTGCACTTCACTGACTACCCCTACATATTCATCGTTCCTAGGGTAACCAGTAGTAGACACATCGTGTCTCTGTACTTTACTGACTACCCCTACATATTCATCGTTCCTAGGGTCCCCAGTAGTAGACACATCGTGTCTCTATACTTTACTGACTACCCCTACATATTCATCGTTCCTAGGGTAACCAGTAGTAGACACATCGTGTCTCTGCACTTCACTGACTACCCCTACATATTCATCGTTTCTAGGGTAACCAGTAGTAAACACATAATGTCTCTGTACTTTACTGACTACCCCTACATATTTATCGTTCCTAAGGTAACCAGTAGTAGACACATCGTGTCTCTGTACTTTACTGACTACTCTCCACATATTCATCGTTCCTAGGGTAACCAGTAGTAGAAACATCGTGTTTCTGTACTTTACTGACTACCCCTACATATTCATCGTTCCTAGGGTAACCAGTAGTAGAAACATCGTGTCTCTGTACTTTACTGACTACTATCCACATAATCATCGTTCCTAGGGTAACCAGTAGTAGACACATCGTGTCTCTGTACTTCTCTGACAACTCCCCACATATTCATCATTCCAGGGGTAACCAGTAGTAGAAACATCGTGTCTCTGTACTTTACTGACTACCCCTACATATTCATCGTTCCTAGGGTAACCAGTAGTAGACACATCGTGTCTCTGTACTTTACTGACTACTCCCCACATATTCATCGTTCCTAGGGTAACCAGTAGTAGACACATCGTGTCTCTGCACTTCACTGACTACTCCCACATATTCATCGTTCCTAGGGTAACCAGTAGTAGACACATCGTGTCTCTGCACTTCACTGACTACTCCCACATATTCATCGTTCCTAGGGTAACCAGTAGTAGACACATCGTGTCTCTATACTTTTCTGACTACTCCCCACATATTCATCGTTCCTAGGGTAACCAGTAGTAGACACATCGTGTCTCTGCACTTCACTGACTACTCCCACATATTCATCGTTCCTAGGGTAACCAGTAGTAGACACATCGTGTCTCTGCACTTCACTGACTACTCCCACATATTCATCGTTCCTAGAGTAACCACTAGTAGACACATCGTGTCTCTGTACTTCTCTGACAACTCCCCACTTATTCATCATTTCAGGGGTAACCAGTAGTAGAAACATCGTGTCTCTGTACTTTACTGACTACCCCTACATATTCATCGTTCCTAGGGTAACCAGTAGTAGACACATCGTGTCTCTGTACTTTACTGACTACTCCCCACATATTCATCATTCCAGGGTTAACCAGTAGTAGACACATTGTGTTTCTGCACGTCACTGACTACTCCCACATATTCATCGTTGCTAGGGTAACCACTAGTAGACACATCGTGTCTCTACTTTACTGACTACTCTCCACATATTCATCGTTCCTAGGGTAACCAGTAGTAGACACATCGTGTCTCTGTACTTTACTGACTACTCTCCACATATTCATCGTTCCTAGGGTAACCACTAGTAGACACATCGTGTCTCTGTACTTCTCTGACAACTCCCCACATATTCATCATTCCAGGGGTAACCAGTTATAGACATATTGTGTCTCTGCAAGTGACTGGCTACTCCCCACATATTCAGATGTGAGGGACTTTTGACCGTTGGACCCAATCTTGGCCAAGTATCAAAGAGACAGTGGCCGAGCGACAACCTCTACATATTCATAAATCCTAGGGTAACCAGTTATAGACATATTGTGTCTCTGCAAGTCACTGACTACTCCCACATATTCAGATGTGAGGGACTCTTGACCGTTGAACTCAATTTTGACCTATTATCACATTGACAGTGGATGAGCGAGGTGTCGGACTCGCGACGCCTGAAATGACAGTCAAACGTGTTACTGACTGTCTTAACCGGATCCAGCCGAACAAACGAAGACAATGATAGTGGTTTGGGCAGGCACAAGGATAATTCGACCGAGATGGACCTTCATCATATCCATCTCTCCGAGGTAGATGGCATAGTGTATTAACTTGAATACCAGAAACTGGACGTATAGCTTTATATTCTTGTGAAATAATTTTAGAAAGTGAACTAAACCCGTTTATTTGATTGCAAAATCGGAAAACTGTTTTCCCAAAAAGTCATTTTTTATGGTGACCTGATTAACACAACTGTTATAATAATGCCATACCTCTTCTATGAAATAATTGTTGTAACAAACGAATAAGTTGTTCTCTATAGAAACATGGGGTTACAATTTTAGCATGGCTCATGGAATATTAACAATACGGTTAATTATACCCAAACAAAAGTAATTGATCTGTATATCATATTACGTTTCAAAAATCAAATATCGAATAAAATGTCTAATCCTGCTTGACTATAAACAAGGATTTCAAGACTCACACCACTACTATCTCCCTTCAGTACTCCGGACAAATGAAAGAGATAGAAATAAAACTTTAATTCTCTTTTTCTTCTTTTTTCAGGGCTTTTTACTGCAATGTTTTGTTTTTATGCTAGCATGAGTTAAATGGTCAGTATTTTAGAAATCACCACTGAAAAATTGATGCTGATACCAGCTTTCTGGACAATTCTGTGTCATTATAGAATTGTTGGTTCGAACCGCATCTCGGGCGAATAGTTGACATATTATTACTCTGGAAATTGATAGGTTTCACAAAAGCATTGAATTTAAAAAAAAAAAACCTAGTCAATGTATACTTTTTTCCTTTATAATTGCATATCTTAAACCAGTGAAGAATTTGAGTCAAGACACATGCTGCAGAATTTAATTTTTCACTCTGTTTTGGACATAAATGTTACAATGGAGCCCTATGGGGAATGTAATAGTGGTGTGAGACGCGCAGCGACGAAAAAGAGCGAATATTCCTGTCACGGGAGAGCTACATTAAAATAAATAATAAGGTTACAACTGCTAATTTCTATGCCAAAGTAGATAATTATAATTTGGCGTAACAGATTATAAACTTGAACAAGGCCAACTTTTCAAACACACTTTTATAGCCATATCATAATTTTATAATTGTACTAAATTTGGAAACCACGCAACAGTAACCATCGGTCATGTACGGTGTCCCATTAGGGCCAACCAGATCAATAACTGCAATATAGAGAATGAGAAAAACTAACAACGAAAGAACATTATACAATGATTTAAGGTCAAAAATCAACAATAGCGAATAATTGAAATTCTTGATTTCGAAGTTTCAATATTTTATCGTCTTATTTTCGACTTTTCAACACCGCAGTTTTGCGTTTTCGTAGTTTCGATATTTCACCATTGCTATTTCACGTTTTCAATCTTGCAGCGGTAGGCTGCGATGGCCCTAAATGGAAACCGTAGTCATGTGATAGAAACGATAAATACTTTTATTCGTTAAATGCTGGTTGTGACAATAATAAACTATGGCCAAATATCAACAAATGCTATAAACGGTTGTGAAACTTAATAGCTACATTATAGAGTACATTCAAATAAACCACTAACCATGTGAATGTATAACATTGCAGAACAGTTGGGACTGAATGTATAAACTGATTATTATGTCAGCTTTAACAATTGTAAATCGCTAGGTTCGGGCATTTGGCTTGATTTTGAAATCCCAGCACGTATAAAACGTTTGAATTGCCTTTGATATCTGATGCCTCGAGATGTGACACTAGCCAGTAGTCTGACGCATCTTCGGCATACAAAGATTAATATTTTTAAAGTAACAATTAAGTTTCGTAAAAATAACTGATTGATATATTTAATGACTTGATAGATATGAATAATTCTGAATGAATGTGAATATAATCAAGTCAAGTCAAGATTTGATTAGAATAAACATATACATTTCCTTTGCCATCTATATGGCTATCATGATAGTACAATCATGAATAAATGAACTAAAGAAAAACAATGAAAGAAAAAAGGACGACTTAAAAACGTATAGATAATATATAGAGAGAAAAATCAATACAGACAGGGCAGGGCAGGGCAGGGCAGGGCAGGGCAGATTATTGGAATAAAAAGATCAGGCTTACCCACATACCCAAGATGGCGGATATAAAATATGCTTACGGGTAAGTTGTTGCTTACAGGTATGATGTAGGGACAAATATGGAGTAAATTCTCAGATACTTTGTAGCAATGCAAACTCAGCATAAACCCAGAAATACCCGCAGTCACCATAACCCTATTTTTTTCTTCATACAGCAGTTCGGTCGACTTTTTCAAACTTGAGCGGCGCAGCGAGCAGTTTTAAGCTCTCCTGTTTATGCTACAATATATACTGTATACTTTGCTTTATTCGATGGAATGATTTGATATCCCCCAATCCCTGACAAATCGAATAGAATTATGTGATGTATTTATGGAGATATTTAACAAAAACACAATACAATAAGTATTTACAAGGATTATTGACGTTTCTTACTTATTGACGAATATCATGTACCGGGGTAAAACTTAATACCTTTAGGCGACAGTGTACGGTTACCTGTTGTTGACGACTGAATCGAAATAATCTTATGTTTAATTATCGTATTATATTATCTTAAGTATGGTAAATAAAATAATCTGATAAAAAGACAAAGTGGGGTATTTGTCCTCTGAGCTGACCTTAAAATCCCCTTGTGTAGATCGCCACCTACCAGTTACATGGTTTCCTCATGTAAAGTCGGCGTGTTCAGTTAACCGATTAATATTGGACGAGACTATAAACATAAGCTGAAGTTAGCAAATTGCTAGGCAGACAATGAGATCATATTGGCAAGCAAACAGCTTTGTCGTTTGTTTGCGTATACTCACGTGACTATCTTTAGAAATGTGTTATGACAATGATCAATAGGCAAAACAATGGTGGTTCCCGGTTACAAAACCACTTAGCTCAAAGTTATGAATAAATGCTTGATAGATACAATGACCAGTAGGCAAGACAATGGTGGTTCCCGGTTACATAACTATAAAACTTAGTTATAAACCTTCATATAAAAGTGTCCTTAAAATGATCAGTATGCAAGACAGTGGTGGTTCCCGGTTACATAACTATAAAACTTAGTTATAAACCTTCACATAAAAGTGTCCTTAAAATGATCAGTATGCAAGACAGTGGTGGTTCCCGGTTACATAACTATAAAACTTAGTTATAAACCTTCACATAAAAGTGTCCTTAAAATGATCAGTATGCAAGACAGTGGTGGTTCCCGGTTACATAACTATAAAACTTAGTTATAAACCTTCATATAAAAGTGTCCTTAAAATGATCAGTATGCAAGACAGTGGTGGTTCCCGGTTACATAACTATAAAACTTAGTTATAAACCTTCACATAAAAGTGTCCTTAAAATGATCAGTATGCAAGACAATGGTGGTACCCGGTTATATAACTGTTAAAGTCAGTTATAGACCTTCACATAAACGTGTCATTACATAATCAGTAGGCAAGACAATGGTGGTACCCGGTTACATAACTATTAAAGTCAGTTAAAGACCTTCACATAAACGTGTCATTACATAATCAGTAGGCAAGACAATGATGGTACCCGGTTACATAGCTATTAAAGTCAGTTATAGACTTCACGTAAACGTGTCATTACAATGATCAGTATGCAAGACAGTGGTGGTACCCGGTTACATAACTATTAAAGTCAGTTATAGACTTTCACATAAACGTGTCATTACATAATCAGTAGGCAAGACAATGGTGGTACCCGGTTACATAACTATTAAAGTCAGTTAAAGACCTTCACATAAACGTGTCATTACATAATCAGTAGGCAAGACAATGGTGGTACCCGGTTACATAACTATTAAAGTCAGTTAAAGACCTTCACATAAACGTGTCATTACATAATCAGTAGGCAAGACAATATTGTACCCGGTTACATAACTATAAAACTTAGTTATAAACCTTCACATAAAAGTGTCCTTAAAATGATCAGTATGCAAGACAATGGTGGTACCCGGTTATATAACTGTTAAAGTCAGTTATAGACCTTCACATAAACGTGTCATTACATAATCAGTAGGCAAGACAATGGTGGTACCCGGTTACATAACTATTAAAGTCAGTTAAAGACCTTCACATAAACGTGTCATTACATAATCAGTAGGCAAGACAATGATGGTACCCGGTTACATAGCTATTAAAGTCAGTTATAGACTTCACATAAACGTGTCATTACAATGATCAGTATGCAAGACAGTGGTGGTACCCGGTTACATAACTATTAAAGTCAGTTATAGACTTTCACATAAACGTGTCATTACATAATCAGTAGGCAAGACAATAGTGTACCCGGTTACATAACTATAAAACTTAGTTATAAACCTTTACATAAAAGTGTCCTTAAAATGATCAGTATGCAAGACAGTAGTGGTTCCCGGTTACATAACTATTAAAGTCAGTTATAGACCTTCACATAAACGTGTCCTTACATAATCAGTAGGCAAGACAATGATGGTACCCGGTTATATAGCTATTAAACTCAGTTATAAAGCATCACTTAAAAGTGTCATTACAATGATCAGTAGGTAAGCCAATAGTGGTACCCGGTTACATAACAATTTAACTCAGTTATAGACCTTCACATAAAAGTGTCATTACAATGATCAGTAGATAAGCCAAGAGTGGTACCCGGTAACATAACTATTAAACTCAGTTATAAACCTTCACATAAAATTGTAATGAAGGGTGTTCCGTGGCCGAGTGGTCAAAGGCGCCGTCTTAGGATCACTTACTTCTCACTGCTAAGGTCATAGGTTCGAGTCGCGCTCGATCCAAAAACTTGATGCGGGAAAGTTTCCAGTTATTTGCGGAAGGACGGTGTTTCTATTAAGTCTGACACCGTCTGAGGTCTTCCTCCACCAGTAAAACTGGATATGCCAGATATAATTAACCTGAAATATGTTGAAAATGGCGTTAAACCAATTCATTCCCAATTAGCAAATATAGGCTACTCCACCGTAAGGCCGGACACATTTGTAGGCCTTCTGTTTGATATAGATCTATTTTATATTCAATGTTCACAGTTGAAAAATTAATGATTTAGAGTCTGTATGCATAGCCCACATGCCAAACAGAAATTTACAATTCAAAATGGTGCAGTCAACAACTTAGCCATATTATCAGCCTGTCTTTTTTTAAAAAAATTATTCACGGCTTTGTCCCAATTGACAGTGATACTTATCTATCCCCTATTGAATCTCTACTGTGTCTTTCTCAACCTAAGCATTTCAGCAAAATCTAGTACCGAAATCCCTTGTCTATACGGATTCCCTGAAATTCTCATTCTTTCCAAGGATCACCCCATTGATAATGGAATTCCCTTCAAGACGAGAATGAGTCCTTGGAGACTATGAACAGATATAAGTTGGGTATGCTGTTAAACATTTGTAACGGCAACCTCTTGCTTTAAGTAAACATATCTAGTTTAAGATCTTCTTAATTATTGTGTGTATATGCAAGTTGCCACCACCACCACCTCCTGCGAGGCTTATTATCAAGCGTTTGCAATATCGGCAGAAAAAAAATGTTTAAAATTCAATAGACAACTACACTACAACATGTGTGCGACGAAACACGTGCACGAATTAAAGATCTAGTATATAAACAGTCGTCATAGAAGACGTCACCGAACGTCATATAATCAAACTGAATAATGACGTAGTAATGTTTACTTCCTGGTCATTCTGATAACAGACGAAAATGTGTTTATCGTGCGTAAGTAACATTTCCATAATATAATTTCGAAGTTTAAATGTTCTTAAGATAACATAATAATCTTACAATGCAGGTATCGGGAATAGTAAGGTGGTGTCACTTCGATGCGCAACACCGAAAGGCATGGACACTGCCATGCTGGATATCGGATGTACACAAGACAAAACACCCTTGTTACTTAGGTTAATAATATTTTATTGCATAATTATTATGTTTAAAACATATACTTATATACATTCGTACATAACATAAGCATATGGGTTGGGCTACAATTTATTACCACACATTTATGTGTTATGAAGACTTCTGAGGCCCGCTCAATGATTTTGGATATCTGGGGAACATGGCCAAATTATTTTTAGGGATCTGGGTAACATTGCCCCCCCCCCCCCCCCCCCCCCCCCCCCCCCACACCCCACTGGAAGGCTTCACTACTTGTATCGCAACAAAGAAGAGCGAGATTTACTTCGTTTTCTACGATTGGGGACATTTCATAGGTTAAAATAGAATCATGACATTAGAAAAATTATTATATCTAATATCGAAAGCCACAGGGCATGTAAAAAAAGTATGGAAACCTGCAACAACCTAACTCCTCTCCCCGCCTTTTCTGAAGTCGAAAAGTCATAACAGACTTAAGAAAACAGTATATTTTGTGACCGAGTGGTGTAAGGAGCCGTCCCAAGATCACTTACCTCTCACCACTAAGGCGCCGTGCCAAGATCACTTACCTCTCACTTACCTCTCACTTACCTCTCACCACTCAGGTGCCGTACCAAGATCACTTACCTCTCACTAACCTCTCAACACTAAGGCGCCGTGCCAAGATAACTTACCTCTCACCACTAAGGGGCCAAAATAAGATCACTTACCTCTCACCACTCAGGCGCCGTACCAAGATCACTTACCTCTCACCACTAAGGCTCCGTACCAAGATCACTTACCTCTCACTTACCTCTCACCACTCAGGTGCCGTACCAAGATCACTTACCTCTCACTTACCTCTCACCACTAAGGCGCCAAAACAAGATCACTTACCTCTCACCACTCAGGCGCCGTACCAAGATCACTTACCTCTCACCACTAAGGCGCCGTGCCAAGATCACTTACCTCTCACTAACGTCTCACCACTTAGGCTCCGTAACAAGATCAATTACATCTCACCACTTAGGCGCCATACCAAGATCACTTACCTCTCACTTACCTCTCACCACTAAGGCACCGTAACAAGATCACTTACCTCTCACTAACCTCTCACCACTAAGGCTCCATAACAAGATCAATTACATCTCACCACTAAGGCGCCGTACCAAGATCACTTACCTCTCACTTACCTCTCACCACTCAGGCGCCGTACCAAGATCACTTACCTCTCACCACTAAGACGCCGTGCCAAGATCACTTACCTCTCACTAACCTCTCACCACTAAGGCTCCGTAACAAGATCACTTACCTCTCACCACTAAGGCGCCGTACCAAGATCACTTACCTCTCACTTACCTCTCACCACTAAGGCGCGGTACCAAGATCACTTACCTCTCACCACTAAGGCGCGGTACCAAGATCATTTACCTCTCACCACTAAGGCTCCGTAACAAGATCACTAACCTCTCACCACTAAGGCGCCGTGCCAAGATCACTTACCTCTCACTAACCTCTCACCACTAAGGCTCCGTAACAAGATCACTTACCTCTCACCACTAAGGCGCCGTACCAAGATCACTAACCTCTCACTTACCTCTCACCACTAAGGCTCCATAACAAGATCACTTACCTCTCACTTACCTCTCACCACTAAGGCGCCGTACCAAGATCACTTACCTCTCACTTACCTCTCACCACTAAGGCACCGTAACAAGATCCCTTACCTCTCACCACTAAGGCGCCATACCAAGATCACTTACCTCTCACTTACCTCTCACCACTTATGCGCTGTAACAAGATCACTTACCTCTCACCACTAAGGCGCCGTGCCAAAATCACTGACCTTTCACCACTAAGGCGCCGTGCCAAGATCACTTACCTCTCACTTACCTCTCACCACTCAGGTGCGGTACCAAGATCACTTACCTCTGACTTACCTCTCAACACTAAGGCGCCGTGCCAAGATCACTTACCTCTCACCACTAAGGTGCCAAAACAAGATCACTTACCTCTCACGCGCCGTACCAAGATCACTTACCTCTCACCACTAAGGCTCCGTACCAGGATCACTTACCTCTCACTTACCTCTCACCACTTAGGCTCCGTACCAAGATCACTTACCTCTCACCACTAAGGCGCCGTGCCAAGATCACTTACCTCTCACTAACCGCTCACCACTTAGGCTCCGTAACAAGATCACTTACCTTTCACCACTAAGGCACCGTACCAAGATCACTTACCTCTCACTTACCTCTCACCACTAAGGCGCCATAACAAGATCACTTACCTCTCACCACTAAGGCGCCATACCAAGATCACTTACCTCTCACTTACCTCTCACCACTAAGGCACCATAATAAGATCTCTTAATTCTCACCACTAAGGCGCCATACCAAGATCACTTACCTCTCACTGACCTCTAACCACTAATGCGCTGTAACAAGATCACTTACCTCTCACCACTAAGGCGCCGTACCAAGATCACTTACCTCTCACCACTAAGGCGCCATACCAAGATCACTTACCTCTCACCACTAAGGCGCCGTACCAAGATCACTTACCTCTCACCACTAAGGCGCCGTACCAAGATCACTTACCTCTCACCACTAAGGCGCCATACCAAGATCACTTACCTCTAACCACTAAGGCTATGTAACAAGATCACTAACCTCTCAACACTATGGCTCGTGCCAAGATCACTTACATCACACTTACCTCTCACCACTAAGGCGCCATAACAAGATCACTTACCTCTGAACACTAAGGCGCCATACCAAGATCACTTACCTCTTAACACTAAGGCGCCATACCAAGATCACTTACTTCTCACCACTAAGGTGCCATAACAAAATCACTTACCTCTCACTTACCTCTCACCACTAAGGCGCTGTAACAAGATCACTTACTTCTCACCACTAAGGCACCGTAACAAGATCATTTAATTCTCACCACTAAGGCACCGTACCAAGATCACATACCTCTCACCACTTAGGCGCTGCAGCAAGATCACTTATCTCTCACCACTAAGGCACCTTACCAAGATCATTTACCTCTCACCACTAAGGCGCCGAAACAAGATCACTTTCCTCTAACTTACCTCTCACCACTAAGGCGCCATAACAAGATCATTTACCTCTCACCACTAAGTTGCCGTACCAAGATCACTTAACTCTCACATACCTCTCACCGCTAAGGCACCGTACCGAGATCACTTACCTCTCACTTACCTCTCACCACTAAGCCACCGTATCAAGATCACTTACCTCTCACCACTAAGGCACCGTAAGAAGATCACTTACCTCTCACCACTTAGGCGCTGTAACAAGATCACTTATCTCTCACCACTAAGGCGCCATACCAAGATCACTTACCTCTCACTTACCTCTAACCACAAAGGCGCCGTAACAAGATCACTTACCTCTCACCACTAAGGCGCCGTGCCAAGATCACTTACCTCTCACTAACCTCTCACCACTAAGGCGCCGTAACAAGACCCCTTACCTCTCACCACTAAGGCGCCATACCAAGATCACTTACCTCTCACTTACCTCTAACCACTAATGCGCTGTAACAAGATCACTTACCTCTCACCACTAAGGCGCCGTACCAAGATCACTTACCTCTCACCACTAAGGTGCCGTAACAAGATCACTTACCTCTCACTTACCTCTCACCACTAAGGCGCCATAACAAGATCACTTACCTCTCACCACTAAGGTGCTGTAACAAGATCACTTACTTCTCACCACTAAGGCACCATAATAAGATCTCTTAATTCTCACCACTAAGGTGCTGTACCAAGATCACTTACCTCTCACTTACATCTCACCACTTAGGCGCTGTAACCAGATCACTTATCTCTCACCACTAAGGCGCCATACCAAGATCACTTACCTCTCACCACTAAGGCGCCGTAACAAGATCAATTACCTGTCACTTACCTCTCACCACTAAGGCGCTGTAACAAGATCACTTACCTCTCACCACTCAGGCGCCACACCAAGATCACTTACCTCTCACTTACCTCTAACCACTAAGGCGCCATAACAAGATCACTTACCTCTCACCACTAAGGCGCCGTACCAAGATCACTTACCTCTCACCACTTAGGCGCCTTACCAAGATCACTTACCTCTCACTTACGTCTAACCACTAAGGTGCCGTAACAAGATCACTTACCTCTCACCACTAAGGTGCCACACCAAGATCACTTACCTCTCACTTACCTCTAACCACTAAGGCGCCATAACAAGATCACTTACCTCTCACCACTAAGGCGCCATACCAAGATCACTTACCTCTCACTTACCTCTAACCACTAAGGCTATGTAACAAGATCACTAACCTCTCAACACTATGGCTCGTGCCAAGATCACTTACATCTCACTTACCTCTCACCACTAAGGCGCCATAACAAGATCACTTACCTCTTAACACTAAGGCGCCATACCAAGATCACTTACCTCTTAACACTAAGGCGCCATACCAAGATCACTTACTTCTCACCACTAAGGTGCCATAACAAAATCACTTACCTCTCACTTACCTCTAACCACTAAGGCGCTGTAACAAGATCACTTACTTCTCACCACTAAGGCACCATAACAAGATCACTTAATTCTCACATCTAAGGCACCGTACCAAGATCACTTACCTCTCACCACTTAAGCGCTACAGCAAGATCACTTATCTCTCACCACTAAGGCACCATACCAAGATCATTTACCTCTCACCACTAAGGCGACGAAACAAGATCACTTTCCTCTCACTTACCTCTCACCACTAAGGCGCCATAACAAGATCATTTACCTCTCACCACTAAGATGCCGTACCAAGATCACTTAACTCTCACATACCTCTCACCACTAAGCCGCCGTATCAAGATCAATTACCTCTCACCACTAAGGCACCGTAAGAAGATCACTTACCTCTCACCACTAAGGCGCCATACCAAGATCACTAACCTCTCACCACTAAGGCGCTGTAACAAGATCACTTATCTCTCAACACTAAGGCGCTGTAACAAGATCACTTATCTCTCACCAGTAAGGCACTGTAACAAGATCACTAACCTCTCACTTATCTCTCACCACTAAGGCGCCGTACCAAGATCACTTACCTCTCACTTACCTCTCACCACTAAGGCGCCGTAACAAGATCACTTACCTCTCACTTACCTCTCACCACTAAGGCGCTGTACCAAGATCACTTACCTCTCACTTACCTCTCACCACTAAGGCGCTGTACCAAGATCACTTACCTCGCACCACTAAGGCACCACAACAAGATCACTTACATCTCACTTACCTCTCACCACTAAGGCGCCATAACAAGATCACTTACCTCTAAACACTAAGGCGCCATACCAAGATCACTTACCTCTTAATACTAAGGCGCCATACCAAGATCACTTACTTCTCACCACTAAGGTGCCATAACAAAATCACTTACCTCTCACCACTAAGGTGCCATAACAAGATCACTTACCTCTCACCACTAAGGTGCCATAACAAGATCACTTACCTCTCACCACTAAGGTGCTGTAACAAGATCACTTACTTCTCACCACTAAGGCACCATAACAAGATCACTTAATTCTCACCACTAAGGCACCATACCAAGATCACTTACCTCTCACCACTTAGGCGCTGCAGCAAGATCACTTATCTCTCACCACTAAGGCACCGTACCAAGATCATTTACCTCTCACCACTAAGGCGCCAAAACAAGATCACTTTCCTCTCACTTACCTCTCACCACTAAGGCGCCATAACAAGATCATTTACCTCTCACCACTAAGTTGCCGTACCAAGATCACTTCACTCTCACATACTTTTCACCACTAAGGCACCGTACCGAGATCACTTACCTCTCACTTACCTCTCACCACTCTGCCGCCGTATCAAGATCACTTACCTCTCACCACTAAGGCACCGTAAGAAGATCACTTACCTCTCACCACTGAGGCGCTATACCAAGATCACTAACCTCTCACCATTAAGGCGCTGTAACAAGATCACTTACCTCTCACCACTAAGGCGCCGAAACAAGATCACTCACCTCTCACCACTAAGGCGCAGTAACAAGATCACTTACCTCTCACCACTAAGGCGCCGAAACAAGATCACTCACCTCTCACCACTAAGGCGCCGAAACAAGATCACTCACCTCTCACCACTAAGGCGCAGTAACAAGATCACTTACCTCTCAACACTAAGGCGCCGAAACAAGATCACTCACCTCTCAACACTTAGGCGCTGTAACAAGATCACTAACCTCTCAATTACCTCTCACCACTAAGGCGCCATAACAAGATCACTTACCTCTCACCACTAAAGCGTCGTAACAAGATCACTTACCTCTCACCACTAAAGCGTCGTAACATGATCACTTACCTCTCACTTACCTCTCACCACTAAAGCATCGTAACAAGATCACTAACCTCTCACTTACCTCTCACCACTAAGGCGCCATAACAAGATCACTTACCTCTCACCAGTAAGGCGCTATAACAAGATCACTAACCTCTCACTTACCTCTCACCACTAAGGCGCCATAACAAGATCATTTACCTCTCACCACTAGGCCGCCGTAACAAGATCACTTATCTCTCACCACTAAGGCGCCGTAACAAGATCATTTACCTCTCACTTACCTCTCACCACAAAGGCGCCATAATAAGATCACTTATCTCTCACCACTAAGGTGCCATACGAAGATCAATCTCCTCTCACTTATCTCTCACCACTAAGGTGCCATAACAAGATCACTTACATCTTACCACTAAGGCGCTGTAACAAGATCACTTACCTCTCACTTACCTCTCACCACTAAGGCGCTATAATAAGATCACTTACCTCTCTCTTACCTCTCACCACTTAGGTTCTGTACCAAGATCACTTACCTCTCACCACTAAGGCGCCATACCAAGATCACTTACCTCTCACATACCTCTCACCACTAAGGTGCCGTAACAAGATCACTTACCTTTCACTTACCTCTCACCACTAAGGTGCCATAACAAGATCACTTACCTCTCACCACTAAGGTGCCGTACCAAGATCACTTACGTCTCACCACTAAGGTGCCGTACCAAGATCACTTACGTCTCACCACTAAGGTGCCGTACCAAGATCACTTACGTCTCACCACTAAGGTGCCGTACCAAGATCACTTACCTCTCACTTACCTCACACCGCTAAGGCATGGTAACAAGATCACTTACCTCTCACCACTAAGGTGCCGTACCAAGATCACTTACCTCTCACCACTAAGGCGCCGTACCAGGATTACTTACCTCTCACTTACCTCTCACCACTAGGGCGCGGTAACAAGATCACTTACCTTTCACCACTAAGGCGCCTTAACAAAATCACTTACCTCTCACCACTAAGGTGCCATAACAAGATCACTTACCTCTCACTAACCTCTCACCACTAAGGCACCATAACAAAATCTCTTACCTCTCACCACTAAGATGCCGTACCAAGATCACTTACCTCTCACCACTAAGGCACCGTAAAAAGATCACTTACCTCTCACCACTAAGGTGTCATACCAAGATCACTTACCTCTCACTACTAAGGCGCCGTAACAAGAGCACTTACCTCTCACCACTAAGGTGCCGTTCCAAGATCACTAACCTCTCATCACAAAGGTCGTAGACTGGAGTCCCGTTTGCTCCAAAAACTTTATGTGAAAATGTTCACTAGTAACTTGCGGAAGGATGGTGGTTTTGCTTAGTTCCCTCCAAGACCATTGCATTTATAACATGCATGTATGTGCCCATATGTGAAGATTATTGACACTTTACTAATTGAATCTTCGAGTAGCCAGCCGTTATCAAACTAAGCCCTTCTTCGCATTGATGGACAGTTCGAAGCGGACGTAATACCGGTACGAGTTTGAACTGCCCAGAGCAGTGTCACGGATAATTGTCATAGCCAGGGAATGTCAATAATGTCTCCTTGGCAGTTTCTTCATATTTTTTTGTCTAATGCAAGTTGCTATAAACCGATTCAGCTATTTTGAAACTACGTCATTCTAATTTTAGATGGAACATTTCGTATTAGGGGTGTTTGTAGTATGATAGCAGATTTATCTGTTACATAAACTATAAAATAAACTAGATATCAATATTAAGTGTGTTGTACTACTGTCTGTTCTGATAGCGTAGTGGTAATGGTTTTAACTGTCAACCCAAATGTCGCGAGTTCAAGCCTTATTTATGTTGATTTTTTTTAAAATTTATTTTCCATATAAGTATCCCAGTGAACTGTTTCAATGTGTTTTTTAATTTGGTAAGTGTATCCCAGTGAACTTTTCTATATATACGTTGCCTGTGTATCCCAGTGAACTTTTCTATATATACGTTGCCTGTATACAGGTCTCTCTTAAGAATTCCCCCCTTACATTATTACAGGACGGTATCAAGGTTTTTACGCCAAAGAAATTAGAGCTGTGTAAAGCGGTTTGGCATTTTTTTTTTTATAAATACATAAAATGTCATTTGTGCATATGGGATCATTTTTATTATTTCTGCCAAGTTTGGATGACATTGGGAACTGTTTGGTAAAACCATCGAAATTGCGAAAAAGCAACCTGGTCAACCTCAAGTTTTTTCCGCATAATTAACCCAACAGAGGACAATCTGTGGGAACAATGCACTTTGAGAACCATTGATAATGAATCCAGTGTTTAAGAAGCGCATGTCTTTATATGTAGAACAGTACAAAATTAATTGTTGTGCGAGATTTATAGCGTAGCGTCTCACCACACCAAGTCAAAACCATCTAAAACAATTCTGTCTGATTGTGGCTTCCGAGGAGCCTCCGATGCCGGTGCCAACTTGCTGCTGCGGGTTACAGCTGATGTAATATGTACGTGTGCATATGAATAAAACATTGTAAGTAAATTTTCCCCGCGAACGTTGATTTTAACAAAAAAATCGTTGTATTTTATTAATTTCGTAGTTGTTTTAAAGGACAATAGTATAACACAGTTAATATTATATATCAAGGCACTTTGATACTTTTATGGCACATAAAAATGCAAATAAAAAATCAACAACAGGTACGTCTCGAACTCGCGACATTTGGGTTGACAGTTAAAACCGTTACCACTACACTATCGGAACAGACAGTGGTGCAAACACTTATTATTGATATCTAGTTTATTTTATAGTTTATGTAACAGATAAATCAGCTATCATACAACAAACACCCCTAATATGGAAGGTTCCATCTAAAAATAGAATGACATAGTTTCAAAATAGCTGAATCGGTTTTATATACTTTCTCAAAATAAATAAACACAAACATTGGGAAGGAATTGTGTTGGAGGACGTGATGGCGAGTTAAGTGATAACGTACACCTCAGCTGGTACACAGGACCGATGTGTCATTGTCAGTGACAGGTTTGGTGATAGCGTGTCAGCTGACACCCATGATCGGTGTGTCCTTGTCAGTGACAGGTTTAAAAGTTGTAGCGTGTTAGTTGACACCCATTATAGGTGTGGCATTGTCAGTGACAGGTTTAGTTGTAGCGTGTCAGTTGACACCCAGGGACGGTGTTTTATTGTCAGTTACGGGTTTAGTGGTTGGGCGTCAGGTGACACCCAGTATCGATGTGGCATTGTCAGTGACAGGTTTAGTGGTAGCACGTAAGCTGACACCCAGGATCGATGTGTAATTGTCAGTGACAGGTTTAGTGGTAGCGTGTGAACTGACACCCATGATCGGTGTGTCATTGTCAGTGACATGTTTTGTGGTAGCACGTAAGCTGACACCCAGGATCGATGTGTAATTGTCAGTGACAGGTTTAGTGGTAGCGTGTAAGCTGACACCCAGGATCAGTGTGTCATTGTTAGTGACAGGTTTAGTGGTTGCATGTGAGCTGACACCAAGGGTTGGTGTGTCATTGTCAGTGACATGTTTTGTGGTAGCGCATAAGCTGACACCCAGGATCGATGTGTAATTGTCAGTGACAGGTTTAATGGTAGTGTGTGAGCTGACACCCAGGGTCGATGTGTAATTGTCAGTGACAGGTTTAGTGGTAGCATGTGAGCTGACACCCAGGGTCAGTGTGTCATTGTCAGTGACATGTTTTGTGGTAGCGCGTAAACTGACACCTAGGATTGGTGTGTCATTGTTAGTGATAGGTTTAGTGGTAGCGCGTTAGCTGACACCCAGGGTCGGTGTGTCATTGTTAGTGACAGGTTGAGTGGTAACGTGTTAGCTTACACCCATGATCATGTGTCATTGTCAGTGACAGGTTAAGTGATTGCGTGTTAGCTGACACTCAGGATTGGTGTGTAATTGTCAGTGACGGGTTATTGGTAGCGTGTCTGGTGACACCCAGGATCGATGTGTTATTGTCAGTGATGGGTTTTCTGGTAGCGTTTGAGTTGACACCCTGGGATGGTGAGTTATTATCATTGACGATTTAGTGGTAGGGCATCAGGTGATACCCAGGATCGATGTGTCATTGTCAGTGACAGGTTGAGTGGTAGCGTGTTAGTTGACACCCTGGATCGGTGTGTCATTGTCAGCGACATGTTTACTGGTAACGTGTCAGTTGACAACAAGGATCGATGTGTTATTGTCAGTGACAGGTTTTGCTGTAGCTTGTTATCTGACAACCGTGATCACTGTGTTGTTACCAATACAGGTTTAGTAGTAGCTTGTTAGCTGAGACATGATCAGTGTGTCATTGTCAGTAATAGATTTTGTTGTAGCTTGCCAGCCGACACCCATGATAGGTGTGTCATTGTTAGTGACAGCTTTATTGGTAGCGTGTTAGCTGACACCCAGGATCGGTGTGTCATTGTCAGTGACAGGTTGAGTGGTAGCATGTTAGCTGACACCCATGATCGGTGTGTCATTGTCAGTGACAGGTTTTGTTGTAGCTTGTTAACTGAAACCAAGGATTATTGTATCATTGTCAGTGACAGGTTGAGTGGTAGCGTGTGAGCTGACACCCAGGATCAGTGTGTCATTGTTAGTGATAGGTTTAGTGGTTTCGTGTGAGCTGACACCAAGGGTCGGTGTGTCATTGTCAGTGACATGTTTTGTGGTAGCGCATAAGCTGACACCCAGGATCGATGTGTAATTGTCAGTGACAGGTTTAGTGGTAGCGTGTGAGCTGACACCCAGGGTCGGTGTGTCATTGTCAGTGATAGGTTTAGTGGTAGCGTGTTAGCTGACACCCATGATCGGTGTGTTATTGTCACTGACAGGTTAAGTGGTAGCATGTCAGCTGACACATAGGATCTGTGTGTCATTGTCAGTGACAGGTTTTATTGTAGCGTGTCAGCTGACATCCAGGATTATTGTATCATTGTCAGTGATGGGTTTAGAGATAGCTTGTAAGCTGACACCCAGGATCAGTGTGTCATTATCATTGACTGGTTTAGTGGAAGCTTGTTTGCTGATACCCAGGATCAGTGTGTCTTTGTTAGTGACAGGTTTATTGGTAGAGTGTCAGGTGACACCCATGATTGGTGTATCAATGTCAGTGACGGGTTTAGTGGTAGCGTGTTAGTTGACACCCATGGTAAGTGTGTCATTGTCAGTGTTAGGTTTAGTGGTAGCATGTTAGTTGACACCCATGATCGGTGTGTCATTGTTAGTGACAGCTTTATTTGTAGCATGTTAGCTGACACCCATGATCGGTGTGTTATTGTCAGTGACAGGTTTTGTTGTAGCGTGTCAGGTGACACCCATGATCGGTTTGTTATTGTCAGTGACAGGTTTTGTTGTAGCATGTCAGCTAACACCAATGATCAGTGTGTTATTGTCAGTGACAGGTTTTGTTGTAGAGTGTCAGGTGCACCCATGATCAGTGTGTTATTGCCAGTGACAGGTTTTGTTGAAGTTTGTCAGCTGCCATCCAGGATTGGTGTATTATTGTCAGTGATGGGTTAAATGGTAGCGCGTTAGGTGACACCAAAAATAGGTGTGTTATTGTCAGTGATGGGTTAAGTGGTAGCGCGTCAGGTGACACCCAGGATTGGTGTCATTGTCAGTGACAGGTTTTGTTGAAGCGTGTCAGCTGCCATCCATGATTGGTGTATCATTGTCAGTGATGGGTTAAATGGTAGCGCGTTAGCTGACACCAAAAATAGGTGTGTTATTGTCAGTGATGGGTTAAGTGGTAGCGCGTCAGGTGACACCCAGGATCGGTGTCATTGTCAGTGACAGGTTTTGTTGAAGCGTGTCAGCTGCCATCCAGGATTGGTGTATCATTGTCAGTGATGGGTTAAATGGAAGCGCGTTAGCTGACACCAAGAATAGGTGTGTCATTGTCAGTGAGATGTTAAGTGGTAGCGTGTCAGCTGATACCCAGGATCGGTGAGTCATTGTCAGTGACGGGTTTATTGGAAGCGTGTCAGATGACACCCCCTGGATTGAAGTGTTATTGTCAGTGACAGGTTTTGTGGTAGCGTGGCAGTTGACCACAAGGGACGGTGTTATTGTCAGTGATGGGTTAAATTGTAGCGCGTTAGCTGACACCAAAAATAGGTGTGTTATTGTCAGTGATGGGTTAAGTGGTAGCGCGTCAGGTGACACCCAGGATCGGTGTCATTGTCAGTGACAGGTTTTGTGGTAGTGTGTTAGTTGACACCCGTTATTGGTGTGTCATTGTCAGTGACATGTTTTGTGGTAGCGTGTCAGTTGACACCCAGGGACAGTGGTTTTTAGTAAGTTATGGATTTAGTGGTGGCACGTCAGGTGACACCCAGTATCGATGTGTCATTGTCAGTGACAGCTTTATTGGTAGCATGTTAACTGACACCCATGATCGGTGTGTCATTGTCAGTGACAGCTTTATTGGTAGCGTGTCAGTTGACACCCATGATCGGTGTGTCATTGTCAGTGACAGGTTTAGTGGTGGTGCGTCAGTTGACACCCAGTATCGATGTGTCATTGTCAGTGACAGCTTTATTAGAAGCGTGTTAACTGACACCCATGATCGGTGTGTCATTGACAGTGACAGGTTTAGTGGTAGCGTGTTAACTGACACTCATGATCGGTGTGTCATTGTCAGTGACAGGTTGAGTGGTAGCATGTCAGTTGACACCCATGATCGGTGTGTCATTGTCAGTGACAGGTTGAGTGGTAGTGTGTCAGTTGACACCCATGATCGGTTTACTGACAGGTTTAGTGGAAGCTTGTTAGCTGACATTAAGGAGGTCCGTTACAGCTGGAACCTCATCAGGTTATTGTACCACCCATATATCAAGTACCCGGTGTGCGGTCGTTTTTATATGTCCTACATTCACTCAAATATTGCATCTTACACCATTAAACAAACATATTTTGTACAAACCCTGACTTTACTCTAATTGTGCCCGTTGTAGTACATAAAAGGGACACAATCTAGTATACCCCCTTGCTTTATGCACTTTGCATGAGTTATTTCTCTTCAATGTTGTTTACAGTAAAATAACGTCAAGCTCTGGAGTGAGCAGCAATACAATTGATGTTTTTGTTTGTTTTGTGTTAAGCGATTTGAAGTGAATTAATTTTGTTAAATTCACTCTTAAAAGTAGTGAATTTATTTCATCACTTTCAGTCATAAAATCAAAACAAAAAGTGCTGGTTTTACTGAAAAATCAACAAATTTCAATTGTCATGATTATTTTCAGGTGGACCTGGTACAATATCTATTATCAATTATTTTCAGGTGGACCTGATACAATATCTCCTGATACAATATCTTTTATCAATTATTTTCAGATAGACTTTATACAATATCTCTATCAATTATTTTAAGGTGGACCTGGACCTGGTACAATATCTCTATCAGTTATTTTCAGGTGGACCTGGTACAATATCACTATCAATTATTTTCATGTAGACCTCGTACAATATCTCTATTAATTATTTTCAGGTGGACCTGGTAAAATATCTCTATCAATTATTTTCAGACGGACCTGGTACAATATCTCTATCAGATATTTTCAGGTGGATCTGGTACAATATCTCTATCAATTATTTTCAGTTAGATCTGATACAATGTCAATTATCAATTTTCAGGTAGACCTGGTACAATATCTATTATCAATTTTTTTCAAATAGGCCTGGAAAAATATCTCTATCAGTTATTTTCAGGTGGACCAGGTACAATATCTCTATCAATTATTTTCAGGTGGACCTGATACAATATCTTTTATCAAATATTTTCAGGTGGACCGGTAGACCTGGTACAATATCTCTAAAAGTTTTTTTCAGGTGGACCTGGTACAATATCTGTTATCAATTATTTTCAGCTGGATCTTGTACAATATCTTTTATCATTTATTTTCAAGTGGACCTGGTACAATATCTCTATCAGTTATTTTCAGGTTGACCATGTACAATATTTATTATCAATTATTTTCAGGTAAACCTGGTACAATATCTCTATCAACTATTTTCAGGTGGACCTGGTACAATATATCTATCAATTATTTTCAGGTGGACCTGGTACAATATATATTATTAATTATTTTCAGGTAGACCTAGTACAATATCTCTATCAATTATTTTCAGGTAGACCTGGTACAATATCTATTATCAGTTATTTTCAGGTAGACCATGTACTATATTTCTATCAATTATTTTCAGGTAGACCTCGTACAATATCTTTTTCAGTTATTTTAATGTGGACCTGATACAATATCTCTATCAATTATTTTCATATAAACCTCATTCAATATCTCTATCAGCATTTTCAGGTGGACCTGGTACAATATCTCTATCAATTATTTTCAGGCGAACCTGGTACAATATCTTTATCAGTTATTTTCAGGTGGACCTGGTACAATATCTTTATCAATTATTTTCAGGTACATCTGATACAATATCAATTATCAATTATTTTCAGGTAGACCTGGTACAATATCTATAATCAATTATTTTCAGGTAGACCTGGTACAAAATCTGTATCAGTTATTTTCAGGTGGACCTGCTACAATATCTCTAAAAGTTATTTTCAGGTGGACCTGGTACAATATCTCTAATCTAAAAGTTATTTTCAGGTGGACCTGGTACTATATCTATTATCAATTATTTTCAGCTGGACCTTGTACAATATCTATTATCAATTATTTTCAAGGGGACCTGGTTCAATATCTCTATCAGTTATTTTCAGGTTGATCATGTAAAATATCTATTATCAATTATTTTTAGGTAAACCTGGTACAATATCTCTATCAATTATTTTCAGGTGGACCTGGTACAATATCTGTTTTCGATTATTTTCAGGTAGACCTGGTACAATATCTCTATCAATTATTTTCAGGTGGACCTGGTACAGTATCTCTATCAATTATTTTCAGGTAGACCTGGTACAATATCTATTATCAGTTGTTTTCAGGTAGACCTGGTACAATATCTATTATCAATTATTTTCAGGTTGACCTGGTTCAATAACTCTATCAGTTATTTTCAGGTTGACCAAGTACAATACCTATTATCAATTATTTTCAGATGGACCTGGTACACTATTTCTATAAATTATTTTCACGTGAACGTGGTACAATATCTTTTATCAATTATTTTCAGTAGGACCTTGTACAATATCTCCTGATACAATATCTATTATCAATTATTTCCAGGTGGACCTGGTACAATATCTATTATCAGTTATTTTCAGGTGGACTTGGTACAATATCTCTATCAATTATTTTCAGGTGGACTTGGTACAATATCTATTATCATTTATTTTCAGATGGACCTGGTACAATATTTCTATCAATTATTTTCCGGTGGACCTGGTACAATATCTATTATCAATTATTTCCAGGTGGACCTGGTACAATATCTATTATCAGTTATTTTCAGGTGGACTTGGTACAATATCTCTATCAATTATTTTCAGGTGGACTTGGTACAATATCTATTATCATTTATTTTCAGATGGACCTGGTACAATATTTCTATCAATTATTTTCCGGTGGACCTGGTACAATATCTATTATCAATTATTTTCAGGTGGACCTGGTACAATATATCCTCATACAATATCTATCATGTTACTACTTTTTTATTATTTATAGCTAGATCCTCTACTGGATGTAATTCGAGAAAGAAATCCATTTAAGGCCAAGAAAACAGGAAAGGTGAATCCCTCTAAAGAAGGTAAGTTCAGACGTAACACTATTGATTACATAGTGTAATAACATGGCATGTTTTACCCTGTGCTGAATTTGAATGTTGCTGAAATATTTTCTCCATAAAACACAGTATAAGCTTGTATAAGTTGATATGTATGTGTGCCTTTGAATAGTGTATGTGTGCCTAAGGACACACATCATATTTTTGCAAACGTTTTCACAATTAATTAAATGGATTTCATATTGTGATTTAATCATATTTCCATGTTTGTATCACCGTGATCGTTATTTCCATATTTGTATCACCGTAATCGTTATTTCCATATTTGTATCACCGTAATCGTTATTTCAATGTTTGTATTACCGTAATTGTTATTTCCATGTTTGTATTACCGTGATCGTTATTTCCATATTTGTATCATCGTAATCGTTATTTCCATATTTGTATTACCGTGATCGTTATTTCCATGTTTGTATCACCGTAATCTTTATTTCCATGTTTGCATTACCGTAATCGTTATTTCCATATTTGCATCACCGTAATCGTTATTTCCATGTTTGTATTACCGTAATCGTTATTTTCATGTTTGTATCATCGTAATTGTTATTTCCATATTTGTATTACCGTGATCGTTATTTCCATGTTTGTATCACCGTAATCTTTATTTCCATGTTTGTATTACCGTAATCGTTATTTCCATATTTGCATCACCGTAATCGTTATTTCCATGTTTGTATTACCGTGATCGTTATTTCCATATTTGTATCATCGTAATCGTTATTTCCATATTTGCATCATCGTAATCGTTATTTCCATGTTTGTATCACCGTAATCGTTATTTCCATGTTTGTATTACCGTAATCGTTATTTCCATATTTGCATCATCGTAATCGTTATTTCCATGTTTGTATCACCGTAATCGTTATTTCCATGTTTGTATTACCGTAATCGTTATTTCCATATTTGCATCATCGTAATCGTTATTTCCATGTTTGTATTACCGTAATCTTTATTTCCATGTTTGCATCACCGTAATCGTTATTTCCATGTTTGCATCACCGTAATCGTTATTTCCATGTTTGTATTGCCGTAATCGTTATTTCCATGTTTGTATTACCGTAATCGTTATTTCCATATTTGCATCACCGTAATCGTTATTTCCATGTTTGTATCACCGTAATCGTTATTTCCATGTTTGCATCACCGTAATCGTAACTTCATGTTTGCATCACCGTAATCGTTATTTCCATGTTTGCATCACCGTAATCGTTATTTCCATGTTTGCATCACCGTTATCGTTATTTCCATGTTTGCATCACCGTAATCGTTATTTCCATGTTTGCATCACCGTAATCGTTATTTCCATGTTTGTATTACCGTAATCGTTATTTCCATATTTGCATCATCGTAATCGTTATTTCCATGTTTGTATTACCGTAATCTTTATTTCCATGTTTGCATCACCGTAATCGTTATTTCCATGTTTGCATCACCGTAATCGTTATTTCCATGTTTGGATCACCGTAATCGTTATTTCCATGTTTGTATCACCGTAATCGTTATTTCCATGTTTGTATTACCGTAATCGTTATTTCCATATTTGCATCATCGTAATCGTTATTTCCATGTTTGTATTACCGTAATCTTTATTTCCATGTTTGCATCACCGTAATCGTTATTTCCATGTTTGCATCACCATAATCGTAACTTCATGTTTGCATCACCGTAATCGTTATTTCCATGTTTGCATCACCGTAATCGTTATTTCCATGTTTGTATTGCCGTAATCGTTATTTCCATGTTTGCATCACCGTAATCGTTATTTCCATGTTTGTATTACCGTAATCGTTATTTCCATATTTGCATCATCGTAATCGTTATTTCCATATTTGCATCACCGTAATCGTTATTTCCATATTTGCATCACCGTAATCGTTATTTCCATGTTTGTATTACCGTAATCGTTATTTCCATATTTGCATCATCGTAATCGTTATTTCCATGTTTGTATTACCGTAATCTTTATTTCCATGTTTGCATCACCGTAATCGTTATTTCCATGTTTGCATCACCGTAATCGTTATTTCCATGTTTGCATCACCGTAATCGTTATTTCCATGTTTGGATCACCGTTATCGTTATTTCCATGTTTGTATCACCGTAATCGTTATTTCCATGTTTGTATCACCGTAATCGTTATTTCCATGTTTGTATCACCGTAATCGTTATTTCCATATTTGCATCATCGTAATCGTTATTTCCATGTTTGTATTACCGAAAAATTTATTTCCATGTTTGCATCACCGTAATCGTTATTTCCATGTTTGCATCACCGTAATCGTAACTTCATGTTTGCATCACCGTAATCGTTATTTCCATGTTTGCATCACCGTAATCGTTATTTCCATGTTTGCATCACCGTAATCGTAACTTCATGTTTGCATCACCGTAATCGTTATTTCCATGTTTGCATCACCGTAATCGTTATTTCCATGTTTGTATTGCCGTAATCGTTATTTCCATGTTTGCATCACCGTAATCGTTATTTCCATGTTTGCATCACCGTAATCGTAATTTCGATGTTTGTATCACCGTAATCGTTATTTCCATGTTTGCATCACCGTAATCGTTATTTCCATGTTTGTATTACTGTAATCGTTATTTCCATGTTTGCATCACCGTAATCGTTATTTCCATGTTTGTATCACCGTAATCGTTATTTCCATATTTGCATCACCGTAATCGTTATTTCCATGTTTGTATCACCGTAATCGTTATTTCCATATTTGCATCACCGTAATCGTTATTTCCATGTTTGTATTGCCGTAATCGTTATTTAACAGTTTAAGCATTACCCGTATTATTCAGTTTCATCCCCTGAAGTAAGAATACAATTCTGAAATTAAAGCGCTCCTATCTTTTTTAAATATTTTTTTTATAATTAATTCGTGTTGTTTGGGTCCAATAATTAATCAATCTTCTCTCTCGTTTGAATAATGTCAATGTATGACTATAATTACTTTTTTTCCGTCGGTACGTTTTCCGGTCAACTTTTTATAACAGCCATGTCTTTAATATCACCTGACATCATATCGCTCTGTTAGTGTTTTAGTATTACACGCAAGTCGCACATTGTGAAAAAATATCACACACGTAAATACAATATTATTCCAGTATAGCAAACAAGTCGCACATTGTGAAACAATATCACACACGTTTTATCATTGTTGGTGACGTAAAGGCCTGTAGGGTCGGGTAAATATTTTTCCATTTTGTATTAAAATGTTCATGTTTTGATGCATATGCCACTGTAATGAAATTGACCGAAAAAAAGACCCATAGCTAGTTTTTTTTTTTATTATCGGCGCCAAAAAGTAATATTTCTTGTATCTTTTATAAGATATTTACATTACTTGCAGTTATAACTTATAAAATCATGTAATTCCTTGTTTTGCAGACGACTTTGATCGTGATAACATCAACTTACCCATAATGCTGCAGGAGAAACGATCTGCCATAATATCCGACCCTGGTATTCCAGACTCCCACAAACGTATGTATGGTGCAGCAGAAGCGTCAAGATTGTTACATGTATCAACGTTATTTTGACCTCTGACCGAGTCATATACTGTGTTCCCGATTTAATCATACAGGCAGGGACCACCATAGAAGAGTCAACGACCTTTTGGTCAATCTCATAGTCAAATAGGTCAATTACATATGTGCTTGAAATAGTTTCAATATCATTAATTTGTATTATTTGTCCAATATTTTAAAAGCCGTCAAAAAGCCGTAAAACAACTGGTTAGAAAATTGACCGCACAATTGAGGATGTCCGTTATAAAACTGATATAAACTAATTTATTTGTAAAACAGGCGTGCGTTGTACCGAGCGAATAGTGTTTAACGTCATTTTTGGCAATATTTCTCTTATACAGTAAATGTTCCTTCTATGTACAAGAAAACGGACATAAAAGTGCTGTCAGCATGTATTTTCGGTTCACATATCTACATGTAAACATGTCATGTGACCGGACATAGTCATTTTAGTTCAGACGCCACCTTTGTGTTTTCCATAGACAAACACTATAATGTTTGACCTTAGTGTTATTTTCTCCGAGTTAAGATTTGTAGACAAAAAAAAATCTTTATTCTGTTAAGTACATTTGTTTAAAGATACAAAAGAAAATTGAAAAAAAAAGAGAGAAAATAACAGAAAACAACTTAATCTGTACAAGCAATGTGTCTATAAAACATAGTCTGTATGTATGACATATATATGAGGAACTTGACTCGACCATATACGGAACCGCGTGTTATCCGAAGCTGGCCGACAGAAGTTTGTCTCTTTTTTCTCTCGGTATCTTGAAACTAACCCTTACTTTAAATGCCTACAATAGTGTAGAGTACATGACTTAAATACCGAAAGACTAAAAGTGAAAACAAACAGTAACTTGACAGCTCTCGAAGCTTGTGTTTAATCTGATACTTTTGTGCTTTGTAGTTGGTGCAGAAATGGTCATGACTATGAAGAAAGTATCGTCGCTGGCGCTCGTGTAGACGTCCTGGATATCGGAACACAAAGTGGACTTTGCCAGAATAAAAGGAATATATATAAATATATATATATATAAATATATGCGGGTGATACAGACAGATGGATACAATGTTTCAGTGTTGGACAGATGTATTCCCATTTGTGTGGACGAACATGTGACTTTGATTTCTATTTGATGGGTTGATTCATTCATATTAAACAGATAACTAAATTTGCTCAATTGTTAACATATTTGATATCCATGAACAAATATCAGTACTTTGTAGAGATTGGTGTGTCCGAGTACTGGTTTGCCATCCAAGAGCGGTTAGGTAACTGATCGTCTGCTTACCCTCGATGGCGTCAAAATGACGCAAAAAATTAAAAAAAAAAATCAAACGAGTATTGTATCATTTTGTAAATGTTACAAAAATACAAACACCTTTGTTGGCTAAAGAAACGATCACATACGTGCATAGCGAACAGAGAATTAAAAACTACAAAATAATGCTGTCAATGGAATTCAGTTGGCCATTAACGTGGTTCTTACATCTTTCATTTCACTTTATCATCTCAAGACTGAGGGGAAGTTGTCATGAAAACAAAATAAATTACCTGAGGGGGGCCTGACTATAGTCATTGTACAGAGCATACGGAATATTTTAGAAAAAACATGGTTCCCGGAGTGTCAACGTTAACCAATTTTAAACCAATTCGTTTTACAATTTTGTTATTTTCTAATAATTGTCGTAGCATTGTAGTTTACAAAAATTGTTGCTTATAAAGTAGAAAACTGCTCTTTGACATGTTTATTTAAATTTGATACAAACAAGACATTAAAAAATCAACAATGCTGTTAAACATGAAAATACAATAGCTTACCAAGATTCTTTTTTCTCGCATGATGTTGCAAGGTCGAATACAACTACAGACATCTGGTAGTGCTATATTTTTTAACCTTTTTACATTCAAATTATTATTAATTTTTAAAACTTTACTACTTACAATTATAATGCTTGTACTGCTCATATATATCATTGGCAAGTATTGAACCTTAAGCTTGAGATTTGACTTCATTGTCCATTTGAATCACTTAAGTTGAGTAATGTTTATATGTACGTTAATTTTAAGTTAATAAATATTTTTATTCTTAAACAGAAAGTACTTAAACCTACTATTATTTTATTGTTCCATGATGTATTTATATATCCATCTCACGACATTTCAATAATATTTGATGAACATAGTAAGTAGTATACGTGTTATAATGGCTTAAGTAATAGAATGAACACATAAAGGCAGACATTTTGTTACACAACTTACATCTATATAATGACCATGTGATCAATCTATCATCAAATATTCTCATGGTTTTACTTATGATTAGTCACAGAACGTCTCACACAACAATTAATTTTGTTCTGTTCTATATAGTGAGAAAAGAAACACTGAATGCATTACCAATGGTTCTAAAACTGCCTTGTTGCTATAGATAGTGCTCTGTTGGTCCAATTAGGCAGAAAAAACATGGGGTTGACCAAGTTTTTTTTCTTCACAATTTACATGGTTTGATGGCACCCCTTCAGTTTTGACAACTCTGCCAATTTGTTGCAGTACATCACTATGCATTTTTAAACTATTAAACAAATCTCATCAGGTAGTTCCTAATGTCATCCAAACTTGGCAGAAATCATGAAAATGTTACAATGTTCTTATATGCATTAAGAAATATGACATTTTATGCATTTTCAACAAAAAATTGCCAAACCGCTTTACACAGCTCTAATTTCTTGGACGTAAGAATCTTGCTATCGTCATGTATGGAGGTAATTTTTAATATAGATCAGAATACCTCTTTCAGGAAATAGATATGTCATGGTATTTGGTCATAAGTGTTAATATTACAACACATTATAGGTCTCACTACACAGTTGAATTTTGTTCTTTGTTCTATATAAAATAAGGTCTAGGATTTCCATGGTAAAACAAAGAATTCCTCATAGATTTTTTTTTTGTCAGTTTTTTTATAGCAGAAATATAAACCCGTTTAAAAGTGCAAAATAACTTATAGGTTGACCACGTTGTTTTTTTAAAAGAGGGTGCAGTGACACCCTGAGATTTTTTTAAAAAAGAAGTCCTCAAATGCTCATAAATACATGCCTATGTTAAAATCCTATAAAAGTCACATTTTTAATACCAGTGATGTCTTATTGCAGTATATGTTATGCCAACTTTTGCTCTACTCATCTGCAGCAAGAAATCACAACAACTATAAACCATTTTGAATATATTTCAAAACCAAATTACATAAGCCTTGTTTTTAAACGTCAGAATAATGTTACCATGGAAAAAGGGGCGTAACTGTATAGTGTGACATATATACAAAATGTTACACTCCTTACCAAATTTGATTATTGTCTCTCCGTCTAATAAGAATAAAGATGTGTGCTAAATAACTTAAAGACTAACACTTCATACTGACATATTGATATACACATTTAAAACAAATAGAGTTGTGCCATATAACCAATAGTAAATATATGTGTTTATTTTATGGGTATTGTATTGCTGAAAAGTAAAAAGACTGCCCTTTTCAATGTTGTGCAGTGTCAACATTGTGTGAAGAAAGGTTTTGTGGCAAACATAATTGATTTTTATTAAAAAGAACGTTTATAAATATTACTATTCTATCTATCTATTAAAAGTACTGCTTTGAAGTGACAAATTTTTGTAAATTGTCACACATTTTCGGTCACACTCCTTACACTCTTGACATGCTTTATTGCCATATTTTTTTTAGAAATAATATTTCCACAAAATTTGGTATACTTTATTATGCCATGGAAAGACATGTTCAGAGATATTTAGCAAAAACACAAGTATTTAGATACAAGAATGATAGTAGAAAAGACAAAGGCACCTCGCTTGGTGCCATTAACAGATCAGATCGGCCTGGTGTCAGTATATTTTAACTGGGTGGGGTATCATACCATGTGTCAGCTACTGTCTCAAGCATACACCGTCGCGATGTTAATGAAATATTGTTGAAAGTTACACTAACACTATACAGTAACAGCCATACACCACAGCAGTGGTCTAGTGGTGTATATAATAATAATAAAAATAATAATATAATAATAAAGTATTTATTTAAAGAGAAAACACAGTTGGAACAATCTCCAATCTTCCCTGTAGTCCTCTATTATATACATGGTAACAAAGTAATAACAAAATATATACAACAAAGTTAAACAGCAGAATCAATACAATTTGGAAACTTATTAACAAAGTGAATTATTTTTGTTGACATTAAATTTGTAATGTATATTTCAATTGCAATGAATATTCATTGTTTATTTAACTAATTCAATAATATATTTCAAGGAAGGAAATAATAGTATTATAATGTAAAGTTTACACTTGAAAATGATGAGTTCACTACAAAATATATTTAGACAGTCAATGATACATTCAATGGTTATAAGAATCAACTGACTGCAATAAGGATACAAGTTTAATGTTTTGTAACACAATGAAAATTTATCTTTGTTGTGACAGGGGACTTTTATATTTAAATGTTATATAATATCTCTTAAATTCTTGAACTGATGAAGCATTTTTAACATGGTTTGGAAGGGAATTCCAGATTTTGGATCCAGAATATATAAGAGTTTTACGATATGTTTCTAACTTTGGTTTTGGTACATATAGAGAATTATTTGACTGTGAGCGCAGATTTTTAGAATGTATATTTGGTGTTGGGGTAAAATTATTTTGCAAATACTCTGGGGCCAAGTTGTTGATGATCTTGAACATTAAAATAGCCTTTTTATATTCTACTCTTTCATGGAATTTCATCCATTTTAGATCATTAAATAATGTTTCAGATGGTGTATCAATGTCTTTATCAAGGATAAGTCTTGCAGCACGTTTTTGAAATTTTTATACGTTGTCAGATAGGTCAGAGTTGCAATTTCCCCATATTGTACAGCAATAATCTAGATGAGGAAGTATGTAAGGATTGTAAAATAATTTCCTAATGGGTATTGATAAATAGTATTTTATTCGGCCAAGTAAGTATAATAAGGAATTGCATTTTTTTAGAGTGTTTTCAACTTGTTGAGTCCATGTTAGTGTGTTGTCAATTGTTACTCCCAGAAGTTTTTCACTACTTGTAAATTCAATAGCCTCATCTCCTATTTTTAAGTGCTCAGCTGATCTGAATAGTGGTTGCTTTGGATGAGAGGCTATAAACATTGCTTTGGTTTTTGAAGTATTTATGGTCATCAAATTATTATTACACCATTGTTGGACATTTATTAATTCATTAATGTGTGATATTGAACTACCAGATAAAGTGATAGAGGAGTCATCAGCAAACATGTTCATTTTTGAATACTGAGTGCATAAGGGCATATCATTGATAAAGATAATAAATAGAAGTGGGCCTAAAACAGATCCTTGGGGTACACCACATGTTACTGATTTACTTTCTGAAAGTGTACCAGATATTGAAACTTTTTGTGAACGTTCACATAAATAGGATTTAAACCAATTTTGTACATCTTTATGGAAATGGTATACATTTAGTTTTTCAAGCAGTAAACTATGATCAACCAGATCAAATGCTTTAGATAGGTCAAGAAATATGGTTCCAGATATTCTGTTTTGATCAATAGCTGTGATCCAGTCATCAACCATCACTGTTAATGCTGTTTCGCATGAATGATCAGATCTGAACCCTGATTGTCATTCATGCAATAAATTGTATGTATTTAAAAAAGACCGAACACTATTACTAACATGTCTCTCAAGTATCTTAGACAGAATAGGAAGAATGGAAATTGGGCGATAGTTATTTTTGTCTTGTTTTAAACCTTTCTTAAAAATTGGTGTGATTTTGGCTAATTTAAACTGCTTTGGGTATATTCCTTTTGTTAAACTAAGGTTAAATATTTTTGTGACTGTTTTAGATATAACACTGGCACTTATTTTCACGAATTTGGCAGATATATCATCAAGTCCTGTAGACTTATTCTGTGATAGATCATGTAGTTGTTTATAAACATAGTCTTCTGTAATTGTAATAAAACTAAACTTTTCGTTATTTCCAATATTAGCACTAACATAGTCTTTTAGTGCAGTATTTTCTTGATTTTGTTGTGAATTCAAGCATTTATACAAGGTTGGTAGTTTGGCAAACTAGTCATTAAATGTATTAGCAATAATTTCTGGATCTAAAATTGGGTTTCCTTCTTCATCATTTATTAAATGAGTTTGATGATAAGTCGTTTGGTTCGAGACATTTTTTAGGTTCTTCCATAACTGTTTGGGATTTTTTTATTTTCATTTATTGTTTTTGAAAAGTAGGATTTTTTTGCTTCATGGATCATAGTCTTAATTAAATTTCTACTGAGTTAGTAATTTTCTGTGTCTCCTGTTTTTTTGAAATAATCTCTAAGTTTCATTGATTCAGATATATCAATATTAAACCAGGCTGGCTGTTTGGGATGCTTGACACGCTTTTTCTTTTTAGGGGCATGATAATTTAAAATGCTAATAAATATATCTAAACAATATTGAAGTGCATCATCTGGGTCATCAAAAATATCTATAACAGACCATGGTTGATTTTGAAGCTCTTGAAGAAATGCTTCTTCATTAAAATGTTTCATGCATCTGTAGTTAATGATATTAGGTTTATTGCCTTTTTCTGGTTTCTGTATTAATTTCCGTGTTATGCATATTGGGTAATGGTCACTTATAGACAGTTCTGGAACACTAATTTCTATAACATTACTTTCTTTGTTAGTGTAGGCATGATCAATTAAAGAAGATGTGAAAGAGGTAACACACGTTGGTGTCTCAACCATTTGTTTCAAATGAAAATTATCTATCACATTTAACCATCGTTGGCAAACATTTGTTACATTGTTAAAATTAAAATTTAAGTCACCCATTAAATGTATTTCCATATTTTCTGTTTGAACCTTTTCGAGAATTATCTCAAATTGGTCTATCCAAGACTTAATTGATGATGGTGGCCGGTAAACATATCCAAACATAAATGGTTTCTGCTGTCCATGTTTAATCTCGAGCCATATAGTTTCTAAGCTATCTGATTCAAGATCACTGCGTCTTTTGCATAAGAAACCATCCCTTACATAAATAACAAGACCACCACCATTTGAGTTTCTATCCTGACGGAATAACTGAAAATTAGATATAGCAATTTCCTTTTTAGTAAAGGTGTCATTGAGAAATGTTTATGTCAAAATTTCGTTGTTCCTTTATGATATATTTCACTTCATCTAGTTTGGGATATAAAAAGTGTATGTTTAAATGTATCATATGTAGTCCTTGTTTATTTAACCATTTATATATATATATATATATATATATATATATTTTATTTATTAAAGTGACAGGTACAATACATATTAAAATTACAACATTCGCAAAAGCGTTAGCACATACAAAGAAATACCCAGCCTAGTAAGGCTTATCAGTCACTATGTTATCAAAATTTCAATAACTTCAACACTTCTAGTGGTAGAGCGTCTGTCTCGCATGTAGAATGTCGTGGGTACTGTCATACCGAAAGCTTGAAGAATGGTACTAAAAGCTTCATCGTTTGGCGCGATTGTTCTATGTCTGGTTGTCCCGGTGTCAGTATAAAGCGATTGGTGGGGTATCGTACTATATGTCTGCGGCATGATACTCCAGTGTGCCGGCACTTAGAATACTTTCTGGAGCAGACACCGCCGAGATATAACTGAAACATTGTTGAAAGCGGCGCTAAACACCATACAACAACACGATTTCCAAAACAACAGATATCCTTGTGTAAGAAGAAATATTGTATGTTAGGTAATCAGAGAGATATACAGCATCGTGGAAGTATTGAACACTAAACTATGTATTTTTATCTTACATGTAATATATCTTTATAAGAATAAGATGTATTTTACGAAACTTGATTAAAAATAAAACGTAATTTGGCTTGTCACATCAGAATATACGTCATACATGTGCATATGTGTACAAAATCAACTAAATATTCCTTAATCTGATGCTTTGTTGATGGGTCATATATTTTTTTCTTCCCCAAAATATTAACTTGATATAAAATTTATTGCCACTACTCCGTTCACTTTCATAGTCTCCATTTGATAACCTCTTCATTACGAGAGACAGCACTGTAAAAAGTTTACATGTCATTCGCGAAAACCAACACTTGCATCGGCACCACCCCATTCCCTACTCCTTGAGTTTACCAAGTGTGTTCACGGTAACATTACAAATAACTGCCAAAAGTAAAGACTCCATGCACCTCGTGCACTACGTGAGAGTTGACCATTCCCGATATCGTGTATCGATTTGCGGGTAGTCCGTGATGTGTTTTCACTACTCTATTACTCTGTGGTGTACACTGCCAGTTTGGGTTATTAAACATTTGTGGACTTAAGTCAATGCATCGTTTGTGTCGTCTGATGAGTTAAAAAAGTTGGATATTTATTGCAGGTAAGATAACTATATTAAAAAGCTTAAGTATGTTGTTTGAATAGAAATAGAGATTGGCGTACATATCGGTTCTATGGTCACAACATGCACACACAAATTGTTACGCCATACATAAACAATACATGTACAAATATCGTTTTTCTGCGGCCACTTTGTGAAATTGTATTCCCCTTATATGAATAGATAAACTATGGATATTCAATAACAAATTTTATTTCTATGGTGACATCGTAACTTTATATAAAATTATTTCTAAAGTTACACCATGATCATCAAAACACATTAATTCTATGGTGACATCGTGGCCTTATACGCACTAAAGTTACAAGGCATTCAGACATTATTTCTAGTGTTACATCGTGACCTTTTATACACTAAAGTTACACCATAAGCATTCAGACAAATTTTTTCTAGTGTTACATCGTGACCTTATATACACTAAAGTTAAACCATGAGCATTCAGACACATTATTTCTAGTTTTACATCGTGACCTTATATACACTAAAGTTATAACATGAGCATTCAAACACATTATTTCTAGTTTTACATCGTGACCTTATATACACTAAAGTTATAACATGAGCATTCAAACACATTAACTCTATGTCACATCTTGACCTTAAATTTTACACATCATTTCTAAAGTTACACAATGAGTATTCAGACACATTATTTCTATGGTGGCATCGTGACCTTATATACACAGTTTTTCTACAGTTACACTATGATATTCAGACACCATGTTTTCTTTGTGACCTCATATACTCATTAGTTACACCATGAGCATTCAGACACATTATTTTGATTGTTTCAATGTAAACATTCAGATACATTGTTTCTATATTTTCATCATGACCATATGAGCACTGTATTACTCAAGTACCGCAATGAACATTCAGACACATTGTTTCTATATTGTCACATGACCGTATGAGCACTGTATTACTCTAGTACCGCAATGAACATTCAGACACATAGTTTCTATATTGTCACATGACCGTATGAGCACTGTATTACTCAAGTACTGCAATGAACATTCAGACACATAGATTCTATATTGCCACATGACCGTATGAGCACTGTATTACTCTAGTACCGCAATGAACATTCAGACACATAGTTTCTATATTGTCACATGACCGTATGAGCACTGTATTACTCAAGTACCGCAATGAACATTCAGACACATAGATTCTATATTGCCACATGACCGTATGAGCACTGTATTACTCTAGTACCGCAATGAACATTCAGATACATAGTTTCTATATTGTCACATGACCGTATGAGCACTGTATTACTCAAGTACCGCAATGAACATTCAGACACATAGATTCTATATTGCCACATGACCGTATGAGCACTGTATTACTCAAGTACCGCAATGAACATTCAGACACATAGATTCTATATTGCCACATGACCGTATGAGCACTGTATTACTCTAGTACCGCAATGAACATTCAGACACATAGATTCTATATTGCCACATGACCGTATGAGCACTGTATTACTCTAGTACCGCAATGAACATTCAGACACATTGTTTCTATATTGTCACCATGACCGCATGAACACTGTATTACTCTAGTACCGCAATGCACATTCAGACACATTGTTTCTATATTGTCATCATGACCGCATGAACACTGTATTATTCTAGTACCGCAATGAACATTCAGACACATTGTTTCTATATTGCCACATGACCGTATGAGCACTGTATTACTCTAGTACCGCAATGAAATTCAGGCACATTGTTTCTATATTGTCATCATGACCGTATGAACACTGTATAACTCTAGTACTGCAATGAACATTCAGACACATTGTTTCTATATTGTCACATCATGACCGTATGAGCACTGTATTACTCTAGTACCGCAATGAACTTTCAGACACCTTGTTTCTATATTGTCATCATGACCGTACGAGCACTGCACTACCTTAGTACCAAAATGGACATTCAGACACATTGTTTCTATATTGTCATCATGACCGTATGAGCACTGTATTACTCTAGTACAGCAATGCACATTCAGACACATTGTTTCTATAGTGTCATCATGATCGTATGAACTATGTATTACTCTAGTACAGCAATGAGCTTTCAGACACATTGTTTCTATATTGTCATCATGACCGTATGCGCACTGTATTACTCTAGTACCGCAATGGACATTCAGAGACATTGTTTCTATAATGTCATCATGACCGTATGAGCACTGTATTACTCTAGTAACGCAATGAACATTCAGACACATTGTTTCTATATTGTCATCATGACCGTATGAGAACTGTATTACTCTAGTAACGCAATGAACATTCAGACACATTGTTTCTATATTGTCACCATGACCGCATGAACACTGTATTACTCTAGTACAGCAATGGACATTCAGACACATTGTTTCTATATTGTCATCATGACCGTATGAGCACTGTATTACTCTAGAACCACAATAGACATTCAGACACATTGTTTCTATATTGTCACATCATGACCGTATGAGCACTGAATTACTCTAGTACCGCAATAAACATTCAGACACATTGTTTCTATATTGTCACATCATGACCGTATGAACACTGTATTACTCTAGTACCGCAATGGACATTCAGACACATTGTTTCTATATTGTCATCATGACCGCATGAACACTGTATTACTCTAGTACCGAAATGGACATTCAGACACATTGTTTCTGTAATGTCATCATGACCGTATGAGCATTGTATTAATCTAGTACAGCAATGAACATTCACACACTTTGTTTCTAAATTGTCATCATGACCGTATGAGCACTGTATTACTCTAGTAACGCAATGAACATTCAGACATATTGTTTCTATATTGTCATCATGACCGTATGAGCACTGTATTACTCTAGTACCGCAATGGACATTCAGACACATTGTTTCTATATTGTCATCATGACCGTATGAGGACTGTATTACTCTAGTACTGCAATAAACATTCAGACACATTGTTTCTGTATTGTCATCATGATCGTATGTGCACTGTATTACTCTAGTACCGCAATAAACATTCAGACACATTGTTTCTATATTGTCATCATGACCGTATGAGCACTGTATTACTCTAGTACCGAAATGCACATTCAGACACATTGTTTCTATAATGTCATCATGACCGTATGAACACTGTATTACTCTAGTACTGCAATAAACATTCAGACACATTGTTTCATATTGTCATCGTGGCCGTTTGAGCACTGTATTACTCTAGTACCGCAATGAACATTCAGACACATTGTTTCTATATTATCATCATGACCGTATGAGCACTGAATTACTCTAGTACCGCAATGGACATTCAGACACATAGTTTCTATATTGTCATCATGACCGTATGAGCACTGTATTACTCTAGTACCGCAATGCACATTCAGACACATTGTTTCTATAATGTCATCATGACCGTATGAACACTGTATTACTCTAGTACTGCAATAAACATTCAGACACATTGTTTCATATTGTCATCGTGGCCGTTTGAGCACTGTATTACTCTAGTACCGCAATGAACATTCAGACACATTGTTTCTATATTATCATCATGACCGTATGAGCACTGTATTACTCTAGTACCGCAATGAACATTCAGACACATTGTTTCCATATTGTCATCATGACCGTATGAGCACTGTATTACTCTAGTACCGCAATGAACATTCAGACACATTGTTTCTATATTATCATCATGACCGTATGAGCACTGAATTACTCTAGTACCGCAATGGACATTCAGACACATAGTTTCTATATTGTCATCATGACCGTATGAGCACTGTATTACTCTAGTACCGCAATGAACATTCAGACACATTGTTTCTATATTATCATCATGACCGTATGAGCACTGAATTACTCTAGTACCGCAATGGACATTCAGACACATAGTTTCTATATTGTCATCATGACCGTATGAGCACTGTATTACTCTAGTACCGCAATGCACATTCAGACACATTGTTTCTATAATGTCATCATGACCGTATGAACACTGTATTACTCTAGTACTGCAATAAACATTCAGACACATTGTTTCATATTGTCATCGTGGCCGTTTGAGCACTGTATTACTCTAGTACCGCAATGAACATTCAGACACATTGTTTCTATATTATCATCATGACCGTATGAGCACTGTATTACTCTAGTACCGCAATGAATATTCAGACACATTGTTTCATATTGTCATCATGACCGTATGAGCACTGTATTACTCTAGTACCGCGGTGGACATTCAGACACATTGTTTCTATATTGTTACATCATGACCGTTTGAGCACTGTATTACTCTAGTACACACTGTATTACTCTAGTACCGCAATGGACTTTCAGACACATTATTTCTGTATTGTCATCATGACCGTATGAGCACTGTATTACTCTAGTACCGAAATGGACATTCACACACATTGTTTCTGTATTGTCATCAAGATCGTATGTGCACTGTATTACTTTAGTACCGCAATGCACATTCAGACACATTGTTTCTATATTGCCATCATGACCATATGAGCACTGTATTACTTTAGTACCGCAATGGACATTCAGACACATAGTTTCTATATTGTCACATGACCGTATGAGCACTGTATTACTCAAGTACCGCAATGAACATTCAGACACATTGTTTCTATATTGTCACCATGACCGCATGAACACTGTATTATTCTAGTACCGCAATGAATATTCAGACACATTGTTTCTATATTGTCATCATGACCGTATGAACTATGTATTACTCTAGTACCGCAATGAACATTCAGGCACATTGTTTCTATATTGTCATCATGACCGTATGAACACTGTATTACTCTAGTACAGCAATAAACATTCAGACACATTGTTTCATATTGTCATCTTGGCCGTTTGAGCACTGTATTACTCTAGTACCGCAATGCACATTCAGACACATTGTTTCTATATTGTCATCGTGACCGTATGCGCACTGTATTACTCTAGTACCGCAATGCACATTCAGACACATTGTTTCTATATTGTCACATCATGACCGTATGAGCACTGTATTATTTTAGTACCGCAATGGACATTAGACACATTGTTTCTAAATTGTCATCGTGACCATATGTGCACTGTATTACTCTAGTACCGCAATGCACATTCAGACACATTGTTTCTATATTGTCACATCTTGACCGTATGAGCACTGTATTATTTTAGTACCGCAATGGACATTAGACACATTGTTTCTAAATTGTCATCGTGACCGTATGGGCACTGTATTACTCTAGTACCGCAATGAACATTCAGACACATTGTTTCCATATTGTCATCATGACCGTATGAGCACTGTATTACTCTAGTACTGCAATGAACATTCAGACACATTGTTTCTATATTGTCACATCATGACCGTATGAGCACTGTATTATTCTAGTACCGCAATGGACATTCAGACACATTGTTTCTATATTATCATCATGACCGTATGAGCACTGTATTACTCTAGTACCGCAATGAACATTCAGACACATTGTTTCTATATTATCATCATGACCGTATGAGCACTGTATTACTCTAGTACCGCAATGAACATTCAGACACATTGTTTCTATATTGTCATCATGACCGTATGAACACTGTATTACTCTAGTACCGCAGTGGACATTCAGACACATTGTTTCTATATTGTTACATCATGACCGTATGAACACTGTATTACTCTAGTACCGCAGTGAACATTCAGACACATTGTTTCTATATTGTCATCATGACCGTATGAGCACTGTATTACTCTAGTACCGCAATGAACATTCAGACACATTGTTTCTATATTATCATCATGACCGTATGAGCACTGTATTACTCTAGTACCGCAATGAACATTCAGACACATTGTTTCTATATTATCATCATGACCGTATGAGCACTGAATTACTCTAGTACCGCAATGGACATTCAGACACATTGTTTCTATATTATCATCATGACCGTATGAGCACTGTATTACTCTAGTACCGCAATGAACATTCAGACACATTGTTTCTATATTGTCATCATGACCGTATGAGCACTGTATTACTCTAGTACCGCAATGAACATTCAGACACATTGTTTCTATATTATCATCATGACCGTATGAGCACTGTATTACTCTAGTACCGCAATGAACATTCAGACACATTGTTTCTATATTATCATCATGACCGTATGAGCACTGAATTACTCTAGTACCGCAATGAACATTCAGACACATTGTTTCTATATTGTCATCATGACCGTATGAGCACTGTATTACTCTAGTACCGCAATGAACATTCAGACACATTGTTTCTATATTATCATCATGACCGTATGAGCACTGTATTACTCTAGTACCGCAATGAACATTCAGACACATTGTTTCTATATTATCATCATGACCGTATGAGCACTGTATTACTCTAGTACCGCAATGAACATTCAGACACATTGTTTCTATATTGTCATCATGACCGTATGAACACTGTATTACTCTAGTACCGCAGTGGACATTCAGACACATTGTTTCTATATTGTTACATCATGACCGTATGAACACTGTATTACTCTAGTACCGCAGTGAACATTCAGACACATTGTTTCTATATTGTCATCATGACCGTATGAACACTGTATTACTCTAGTACCGCAATGAACATTCAGACACATTGTTTCTATATTGTCATCATGACCGTATGAGCACTGTATTATTCTAGTACCGCAATGAACATTCAGACACATTGTTTCTATATTGTCATCATGACCGTATGAGCACTGTATTACTCTAGTACCGCAATGAACATTCAGACACATTGTTTCTATATTGTCATCATGACCGTATGAGCACTGTATTATTCTAGTACCGCAATGAACATTCAGACACATTGTTTCTATATTATCATCATGACCGTATGAGCACTGTATTACTCTAGTACCGCAATGAACATTCAGACACATTGTTTCTATATTATCATCATGACCGTATGAGCACTGAATTACTCTAGTACCGCAATGAACATTCAGACACATTGTTTCTATATTGTCATCATGACCGTATGAACACTGTATTACTCTAGTACCGCAATGGACATTAGACACATTGTTTCTATATTGTCATCATGACCGTATGAACACTGTATTACTCTAGTACCGCAATGAACATTCAGACACATTGTTTCTATATTATCATCATGACCGTATGAGCACTGTATTACTCTAGTACCGCAATGAACATTCAGACACATTGTTTCCATATTGTCATCATGACCGTATGAGCACTGTATTACTCTAGTACCGCAGTGGACATTCAGACACATTGTTTCTATATTGTTACATCATGACCGTATGAGCACTGTATTACTCTAGTACACACTGTATTACTTTAGTACCGCAATGGACTTTCAGACACATTATTTCTGTATTGTCATCATGACCGTATGAGCACTGTATTACTCTAGTACCGAAATGGACATTCAGTCACATTGTTTCTGTATTGTCATCATGATCGTATGTGCACTGTATTACTTTAGTACCGCAATGCACATTCAGACACATTGTTTCTATATTGTCATCATGACCATATGTGCACTGTATTACTTTAGTACCGCAATGCACATTCAGACACATTGTTTCTATATTGTCATCATGACCATATGTGCACTGTATTACTCTAGTACCGCAATGCACATTTAGCCACATTGTTTTTATATTATCATCATGACCGTATGTGCACTGTATTACTCTAGTACCGCAATGGACATTCAGACAAATTGTTTCTATATTGCCATCATGACCATATGTGCACTGTATTACTCTAGTACCGCAATGAACATTCAGACACATTGTTTCTAAATTGTCATCATTACCATATGTGCACTGTATTACTCAAGTACCGCAATGCACATCCAGACACACTGTTTATATATTGTCATCATGACAGTATATGCGTAGTTTTACGATAGTATCGCAATGACCATTCAGACACGTTCTTTCTATAATGATCTCATAACCGCAAATGCACAGTTTTTCTATGGTACTACAATGAACATATAGACACATTGTTTCTATAGTGACCTCATGGCCCTATATGCACAGTATTACTGAAGAACGGCAATAAACATTCAGGCACGTTGTTTCTATAGTGTTCTCATGACCGTATATGCATTGTATTACTATAGAAACACAATGAACATTCAGACACGATGTTTCTATAGTGTTCTCATGACCGTATATGCGTAGTTTTACGATAGTATCGCAATGACCATTCAAACACGTTCTTTCTATAATGATCTCATAACCGCAAATGCACAGTTTTACTATGGTACCACAATAAACATTCAGACACATTGTTTCTATAGTGACCTCATGGCCCTATATGCAGAGTAATACTTTAGACCCGTAATAAGTATTCATTATTTCTATTCATGTACTTATCTCATGACCGTATATGCACAGTATTTCAATAATAACGCAATGAACATTCAGAGACGTTGTTTCTATAGTTATCTCATGACCGTATATGCACACTATTTCAATAATAACGCAATGAACATTCAGAGACGTTGTTTCTATAGTTATCTCATGAGTGTATATGCATTTTATTACTATAAAACCGTAATGAACATTCAGAAATATTGTTTCTACAGTGTTCTCGTGACCGTATATGCACAGTAACATTATTGAACCGCAATGGACATTCAGATATAGTTTCTTTAATGTTCTCATGACCGTATATGCACAGTATCACTAAAATACCGCAATGAACATTCAGACACCTTGTTTCTACAGCAATCTCATGGCCGTATAGCACAGTTACACTATAGGACCGTAATGAACATTCAAACACGTTGTTTTTACAGTGATCTCATGATCGTATATGCACAGTATCACTTTGGACCGCAATGACCATTCAGACACCTTGTTTCTACAGTGATCTCATGTTCGTATATGCACAGTATCACTATAGTACCACAATAAACATTCAGACACGTTGTTTCTACATTGTTGTCATGACCGTATATGCACAGTATTACTATGGAACCACAATCAACATTCAGACACATTGTTTCTACAATGTATTCATGACCGTTTATGCACTGTTCTACTGTAGAACCGCAATCAACATTCAGACACCGTGTTTCTATAGTGATCTCATGACCGTATATGCACAGTATTACTATAGAACCGCAATCAACATTCAGACATGTTGTTTCTTCAGTGTTCTCATGACCGTTTATGCACAGTATTACTATAGAACTGCACTCACATTCAGACAACTTGTTTTTATAGTGATCTCATTACCATAAATGTACAGTATTACTATAGAACCACCATTAACAATCAGACACATTGTTTCTACAGTGTTCTCATGACCTTCTATGCACAGTATTACTATAGAACTGCAATCAACATTCAGACACCTTGTTTCTATAGTGATCTCATGACCGTATATGCACAGTATTACTATAGAACCGCACTCACATTCAGACACATTGTTTCTATATTGATCTCATGACCGTATATGCACAGTATTACTATAGAACCGTACTCACATTCAGACACATTGTTTCTATAGTGATCTCATGACCGTAAATGAACAGTATTACTATAGAACCACAATCAACTTTCAGACACATTGTTTCTACAGTGTTCTCATGACCGTATATGCACAGTATTACTATACAACCGTAATCAACCTTCAAGACACATTGTTTCTACAGTGTTCTAATAACCGTTTATGCACTGTATTACTTTAGAACCGCAATCAACATTCAGACACCTTGTTTCTGTAGTGTTTTCATGACCGTTTATGCACAGTTTTACTAAAGAACGGCAATAAACATTCAGACACGTTGTTTCTATAGTGTATTCATGACCGTATATGAACAGTATTACTATAGAAACACAATGAACATTCAGACACGTTGTTTCTATAGTGTTCTCATGACCGTATATGAACAGTATAACTATAGAAGAGCAATGAACATTTAGAATGTTGTTTCTGTAGTGATCTCATGACCGTATATGAACACTTTCACTATAGTACCGCAATTAACATTCAGACATATTGCTTCTACAGCGATCTCATGACCCTTTATGCTCAATTTCACTATAGTACTGCAATGAACATTCAGACGCGTTGTTTCTACAGTGTTGTCTTGACGGTATATGTAAAGAATTACTATAGTACCGCAATGAACATTCAGACACCTTGTTTCTATAGTGATCTCATGAATGTACATGCACAGTATTACTTTAGAACCACAATCAACATTCAGACACATTATTTCTACATCGTTTTCATGACCGTTTATGCACAGTTTCACTATAGTACTGCAATGAACATTCAGGCACTAGTTTCTATAGTGTTCTCATGACCGTATATGCACAGTATTACTATAGAACCGCAATCAACATTCAGATACGTTGTTTCTACATTGTTGTCATGACCGTATATGCACAGTATTACTATAGAACCGCAATCAACATTCAGATACGTTGTTTCTACATTGTTGTCATGACCGTATATGCACAGTATTACTATAGAACCGCAATCAACATTCAGACACGTTGTTTCTACAGTATTCTCATGACAGTATATGCACAGTATTACTGTAGAACCGCAATCAACATTCAGATACGTTGTTTCCACATTGTTGTCATGACCGTCTATGCACAGTATTACTGTAGAACCACAATCTATATTCAGACACATTGTTTCTACAGTGTTCTTATGACCGTATATGCACAGTATTACTATAGAACTGCAATCAACATTCAGATACGTTGTTTCTACATTGTTGTCATGACCGTCTATGCACAGTATTACTGTAGAACCACACTCTATATTCAGACACATTGTTTCTACATTGTTGTCATGACCGTATATGCACAGTATTACTATAGAACCGCAATCAACATTCAGATACGTTGTTTCTACATTGTTGTCATGCCCGTATATGCACAGTATTACTATAGAACCGCAATCAACATTCAGATACGTTGTTTCTACATTGTTGTCATGACCGTCTATGCACAGTATTACTATAGAACCGCAATCAACATTCAGATACGTTGTTTCTACATTGTTGTCATGACCGTATATGCACAGTATTACTGTAGAACCGCAATCAACATTCAGATACGTTGTTTCTACATTGTTGTCATGACCGTCTATGCACAGTATTACTGTAGAACCGCAATCAACATTCAGATACGTTGTTTCTACATTGTTGTCATGACCGTCTATGCACAGTATTACTGTAGAACCGCAATCAACATTCAGATACGTTGTTTCTACATTGTTGTCATGACCGTCTATGCACAGTATTACTGTAGAACCGCAATCAACATTCAGATACGTTGTTTCTACATTGTTGTCATGACCGTATATGCACAGTATTACTATAGAACCGCAATCAACATTCAGATACGTTGTTTCTACATTGTTGTCATGACCGTATATGCACAGTATTACTATAGAACCGCAATCAACATTCAGATACGTTGTTTCTACATTGTTGTCATGACCGTCTATGCACAGTATTACTGTAGAACCACACTCTATATTCAGACACATTGTTTCTACATTGTTGTCATGACCGTCTATGCACAGTATTACTGTAGAACCGCAATCAACATTCAGATACGTTGTTTCTACATTGTTGTCATGACCGTCTATGCACAGTATTACTGTAGAACCGCAATCAACATTCAGATACGTTGTTTCTACATTGTTGTCATGACCGTATATGCACAGTATTACTATAGAACCGCAATCAACATTCAGATACGTTGTTTCTACATTGTTGTCATGACCGTCTATGCACAGTATTACTATAGAACCGCAATCAACATTCAGATCCGTTGTTTCTACATTGTTGTCATGACCGTCTATGCACAGTATTATTATAGAACCGCAATCAACATTCAGATACGTTGTTTCTACATTGTTGTCATGACCGTCTATGCACAGTATTACTGTAGAACCACAATCAACATTCAGATACGTTGTTTCTACATTGTTGTCATGACCGTCTATGCACAGTATTATTATAGAACCGCAATCAACATTCAGATACATTGTTTCTACATTGTTGTCATGACCGTCTATGCACAATATTACTGTAGAACCGCAATCAACATTCAGATACGTTGTTTCTACATTGTTGTCATGACCGTCTATGCACAGTATTACTGTAGAACCACAATCAACATTCAGATATATTGTTTCTACATTGTTGTCATGACCGTCTATGCACAGTATTATTATAGAACCGCAATCAACATTCAGATACATTGTTTCTACATTGTTGTCATGCCCGTCTATGCACAGTATTACTGTAGAACCACAATCAACATTCAGATACGTTGTTTCTACATTGTTGTCATGACCGTCTATGCACAGTATTATTATAGAACCGCAATCAACATTCAGATACATTGTTTCTACATTGTTGTCATGACCGTCTATGCACAGTATTACTGTAGAACCACAATCAACATTCAGATACGTTGTTTCTACATTGTTGTCATGACCGTCTATGCACAGTATTATTATAGAACCACAATCAACATTCAGACACATTGTTTCTACATTGTTGTCATGCCCGTATATGCACAGTATTACTGTAGAACCACAATCAACATTCAGATACGTTGTTTCTACATTGTTGTCATGACCGTCTATGCACAGTATTACTATAGAACCACAATCAACATTCAGATACGTTGTTTCTACATTGTTGTCATGACCGTCTATGCAAGTATTACTATAGAACCGCAATCAACATTCAGATACATTGTTTCTACATTGTTGTCATGACCGTCTATGCATCGTATTACTGTAGAACCACAATGAACATTCAGACACATTATTTATGCAGATGTAACATGTTTACAAACAATGGTGATATTATTCAAAGGGGTTGACACTGTACGTTCAATGACGATATACCTGGATCGTGGATGCCACTGCTAACCTTAGTGGGTATTGTTATAATCTCATTTGATGAATATGTAGTATTTTGCTCCGAACTTCAGAAAAGCCAGACCCGTTGTTCTAATAATTGGCAACCATGATGCCCTCATTCCACTACCAGTCGTGGAGGTAGTTAGAAATGAGAATCCTGTCCAATTTAAATAAAAAAAATGACTGTTCTGTACGTGTGACAAACAGACACGCTGTTATTTGCCACTAAAAAGCAGTGTGCACAAAATACTGGCATAATGTTAAGAACTTACTTGTTCTGTAACTATCACAAGCCGTATACTTAATGCGATATACCGACGTTGGGGTTCGCTTTAAAGCATTGTTTTGACGTTGGGAAGGGTTAAGTATTTGAATATTGTGAATAATCTAATCTGTCATTTTTTTTTGTAAAAATCTCACAATAATTGTACAATATTTTGTGTCAAATCAAACACAAATTATTCGTTAATCGTTCGGGTTTTTTTCTCGGTAATTTTGATTCGAAACCATTTTTTTCGTAAAAATCGAGAGAGAAAATATTAAAAACTTTTTGTCGTCATTTTTACATTAGTAAATCCATACATCAGTCAAATGTGTATATGGCGATATATGTTTCGATTTTGTACACTGGTAAAACTGAACTAAGGTCGAAAAATACGCGATTTTGCTGTTATAAATCGGGACGTCAAAAAGGCTGAACATGGCCATGTTTACGACGTCATATATAAATATATGTTATATTTAACGCAGAAAATAGTACATCTTCACATTGGAAATTGATTCTAGTTCCATTATAAACTTAATATACTACTGATTTCGAAAATGATTTAAAATAAATATCCCTCTTTTACTAAGTAAACGTCATTTTCTTAACTGAATGCAGATTTTCACTTGATGTAACGTATACGAATATCCAGTGGATTGCTCATGTATCATGGTAAGGTTCTCAACGCGTGCAAACGTATGTATTTAACTACAGAAGTAATGGGAGAAGTTAGTTGGAAAATGTGTTATTTCTTGTCAAACAGTCTGGCGTGAAACAGAAACGAAATGTTCGGTAATAGACACATCGTGACGATATAAACAGGTTTGGGAATTGTACAAGTGGCGCTGGAAGTAAATTAAATTGACCAAATACAAGCAGACTTAATCGAAATACAACACATCGTCAGTGATAATTCGTGTCCAACATAATGCAGGATTCTAATATACCAGCATTGTAGCATCCTAACTTACACTCTGTTAGTTTTAGTAATTGATCTGGGTTTGTAAATGGACACTTGGTGGAGCAGTGTTATATACTTGCACGAGAGGCGTATATAGAGAGACATAACTGTATTTAATCTGCTTACTGTCTCGTCTGTTTTTCTCAATGAAATATGATATACACGTTGTTTTTTTTTCAGTGATGGAATTTGAATTGATTTTACTCATCTTACAGTATATAAAGATTTATTTAATGTGTGGACATGTGTAAAGTCGATTACACCATTTCCGTGTGTACTTTTGAGGTTTGCGTATATCTGTGTTTCAAGAAACTTTGTACTGAACTCACTTGTTCCATAGTTGTATAAAGGTAAGAATTGCCCAAAACCCATGTTTTATCATTATCGATGACATTCCCGTTAACATTTCTGATAATTTAAGAAACTTAAATTATAAAATATATTTGCATTTATCAGAATTATATACAGAATTATATTTTGTATTGTTTGACTTTTTAGCTCGCCGGGACGAAGTATTGTCATGACCCCGGCGTTGTCGGCGTCATCTAAAGACACCCAGATTAAACTTTTTCGTTTAAGTTTCAGTTATCTATGCAACCACTTATTGGATGTCAATGAAACTTTGCATGTGTGTTCACCATCATCAATGGAACACACAAAGATAAGAACCATAACTCTGGATTGCATTCTGGCACGGTATGGCCCTTTTTTTACTTAGACCACCAGGTTAAACTTTGCATTTAGTTGCGTTTAAGTTTAAGATATCTATGCAACCATTCATTGGATGTGAATGAAACTTCACATGTGTGTTCACCATCATCAATGGAACACATAGAGATAAGAACCATAACTTTGGATTGCTTTTTGGCACAGTTATGGCCCTTTTTGGACTTCGACACCCAGGTTAAACTTTGAGTTTAGTTGCGTTTAAGTTTAAGATATCTATGCAACCACTCGTTGGATGTGAATGAACCTTCACATGTGTGTTCACCATCATCAATGGAATACGCACAGACAGAAACCATTACTCTGGGTTGCATTTTGGCACAGTTATGGCCCTTTTTCGACTTTATTTTTCAGGTTAAAGTTTTTTATCAGGTAAGATATCTATGCAACCACTAATTGTATATGAATGAAACTTTGCATGTGTGTTCACCATCATCATTGAAACACAAAGAGACAAAAACCATAACTCTGGATTTCATTTTGGCACAGAAATGGGCCTTTTTGGACTTGAAACACCAAGGTTAAACTTTGCGTATAGTTGCGTTTAAGTTTAAGATATCTATGCAACCACTCATTCGTTGTGAACGAAACTTCACATGTGTGTTCACCATCATCATTGAAACACACAGAGACAAAACCCATAACTCTGGGTTGCATTTTGACACAGTTAAGGCCCTTTTTTTACTTAATTTTTCAGGTTAAAGCTTTTTATCACTTAAGATATCTATGCAACCACTCATTGGATATAAATGAAACTTCGCATGTGTGTTCACCATCATCATTGAAACACACAGAGACAAGAACCATAACTCTGGGTTGCATTTTGCCAGAGTTATGGCCCTTTAAGACTTAATTTTTCGCCTGTACATACTCAGGTTAAACTTTTGCGTTTAGATGCGTTTAAGTTTTGGTGTTTGCTTCCAATCTCAATCTTTGCATGGGTGGTGAGTTTTATCCCATCGGCGAGCTTTGTTGTCTGCTGACAACTCTTGTTTGTTATTATTTGGTTTAGGATAAAGTCGCTATTACATTGTAATTATCTTATCTCTTATCTGTGTGTGTGTGTGTGTGTGTGTGTGTGTGTGCGCGCGTGCGCTCGCGCGCGAGCGAATGTGTTTGTTTGGAAGTCGGAGTGAGGCTTTTACAAATATGCAGCATAATGTACTGCTTTTGGTTTGGGAAATATTTGAAAACATGTAGCTAACTTTTGGGATTATTGGAGATGAAAAAAAAAGAAATACCACCCTATTATTTATGTATCCATTTGCGAGTCGTAGTTAAGCTTTTTAAAGTATTAGATGTATTTAGGAATCATTCCGTTTATGATCATAATCAAAGTAACCATCGATATATTTGTTTTGAAACAATCATTTACAAATCAAAACACTCACTAAATTGATAATAGAATAAAATGAAACTGCGTGAAATAGAATGATTAACTTCTATAATATAAGTAACGAAACACGACTCATATTTTGCATATAATACCTTGAAACATGCGGTATAATCTAACAGAGTAGTGACGTTGAACTATTTTGTATTCAATTAGATATAATAAGGTGTCTTGACCATGTTTACAGACATTGAACCTGAGTGTTGGTAGGACGTATAGTCAAGTACTGTTTTATACCGTCAGTGATGAGTAATTTGTCCAGGTATTTCTCTATATGATGTCCACTATGAACTAGCAAACTAATATCTATTTAAAGTATCCCCAGCATCATCACCATGATCATTATCATCATCTTCATTTTCATCATCATCTAATTTGGCTGTCCTTCATAAGTATCTACGCAATGTCATCATCAGCATCAGCAGCAGCATCAGCATCACGATCTGTCGTCATTCTCCTCATAGCATCGTTATCCGTATCAGTATAATCATCAGATAAATGTGACCACCATTGTAAGCATCAAACAATAAAACCATCATCACAATAATCATCATGTTCATCATCATCACCAGTGACGTGTATCATCATCACTATTATCTACAAGTTTAAATCGGAACACATGCACATAGTATTTTCCTTTCCGTTATACATTGGGCAATAAAAAACTGCCAGGCAATAAAATAAGAGAAAAAATGCGATTTCACTTCATTTCTGACATATCGTAATAGTTGTTCTGAAAGAAATAACTTTACTTGATAAATCACACGTTTTGATACAATCAATATTTTCGGCCTACCAGTTTAGATATTTTAACAACAATTTCGTAAGTGTTATATTTCATTAAATCGAAGACGTCGTCGACGAGACCACTGTTGTATTGTCAAACACGGTATTTCCTAGACCAATGTAATTAAAACACAAATCGAGAAAACAGAAACTACTGTCAGGATACACAACCAGTATGATTGATAAGGTTGTAGAACGAGATTAAATAACGCGGCTCACGAGACGGTAGGTTGAATAATTATCTTCATTTATGGAAATATGATCTAAACTGTTACATTTCGTACAAGCATGATGGGTAATTAATTGAACGTGTTATGACCTCACGTTAGGAAGAATATTGGGGCGGGGTTGGTGGGAGTGGGGAGGGGCATTTAGTATCATCGCCGTTGGATTATTCTCCCGTCAGTACAGAAAATGGGTTTCGCTGATTAACTCTTGTTCCCTATACAATAATGAGTCGGAATTTTGGAAATGTATACATTATTGTCTCGCCGCGACGAAGGAGCGAAAGCGAGATTAATGTGTTGCTTTTCCGCCGACGGCGGCGTCAAACACTTATATTAAGCTCCAACGTTAAGTTTTTGCGCTATTTCTCAACAAGTACAAGTGCTAGGACACTAATACTAGGATCATAGTTACAACTAGCACCCTGCATCACATTATGTACTGCAGATGCTAAGTGTGACCTACATTTTGTAGTCCATTGACATTGTTTGATGCTTAATTTTGCATTTACCCCCAACGTTAAGTTTTCATTTTTACACTACTCTCAATAAGTACTAGTGCTAGGACACTCATACTTGGACCATTGTTACAACTAACACCCTACCCAGCATAACATAATATAATGCAGTTGCTGAATTTTTTTTTAATCTTTATTTTTTATTGTTTTTTTGTTGTTATTTTTTTGTTATTTTTGTTATTTTTAAATATATTTTGCTTAGAAATATTGTTTTTTTTTTGTTTTTTTTTTTAAATATGTTTTACTTAGAAATACTGGTTAAAGTTTTGTGTGCAACTACCATCAAGTTCATATCTCAAAAATCACTTTGCACGAATAAACCACACAAAATATTGATAAAATTGTCAATTTTTTAAAAAGAAAACATGTTAAAAGTAAAATATGCCGATATAATTCAAACTGTATGTTGCGTAATATATATTGGATTTTATGTCAGATCTAGCCTTTAGGTTAAGATTGAAATATGTCCGATCGTTAAAATTTGCTGCTTTTGTTATATTAATATGAAATGTAGTGGATATTTAAATCTGAATTAAAAAACGGTTCAGGATTGAATTTCAGACCACTACAGTTATGGCCAACTTAAACAAAGCACTCTTGAAGTATTTCAAGGTAGAAACAGTATTAAGCGTATGCAGTTAAAGTGTCTTGCTTAAAGACATTACACATATCTATAGCTTAAAGACGCTACACATAGCTATAGCTTAAAGACACTACACAAAGCTATAGCTTAAAGACACTACACATATCTATAGTTTAAAGACACTACACATAGCTATAGCTTAAAGACACTACAAAAGCTATAGCTTAAAGACACTACGCATAGCTATAGCTAAAAGACACTACACATAGCTATAGCTAAAATACACTACACATAGTTATAGCTTAAATACACTACACATAGCTATAGCTTAAAGACACTACACAAAGCTATAGCTTAAAGACACTACACATATCTATAGTTTAAAGACACTACACATAGCTATAGCTTAAAGACACTACAAAAGCTATAGCTTAAAGACACTACGCATAGCTATAGCTAAAAGACACTACACATAGCTAAAGCTAAAATACACTACACATAGCTATAGCTTAAATACACTACACATAGCTATAGCTTAAAGACACTACACAAAGATATAGCTTAAAGACACTACACATATCTATAGCTTAAAGACACTACACATAGCTATAGCTTAAAGACACTACACAAAGCTATAGCTTAAAGACACTACACATATCTATAGTTTAAAGACACTACACATAGCTATAGCTTAAAGACACTACAAAAGCTATAGCTTAAAGACACTACGCATAGCTATAGCTTAAAGACACTACACATAGCTATAGCTTAAAGACACTACACAAAGATATAGCTTTAAGACACTACACATATCTATAGTTTAAAGACACTACACATAGCTATAGCTTAAAGACACTACAAAAGCTAAAGCTTAAAGACACTACGCATAGCTATAGCTTAAAGACACTACACATAGCTATAGCTTAAAGACACTACACAAAGATATAGCTTAAAGACACTACACATATCTATAGTTTAAAGACACTACACATAGCTATAGCTTAAAGACACTACAAAAGCTATAGCTTAAAGACACTACGCATAGCTATAGCTTAAAGACACTACACATAGCTATAGCTTAAAGACACTACACAAAGATATAGCTTTAAGACACTACACATATCTATAGTTTGAAGACACTTCACATAGCTATAGCTTAAAGACACTACACATAGCTTTAGCGGAGGGTCGAGTCCATGATCTCCCAATCTTGGACCCGAGGCTCTACCACTGGACATCCGATCAACAGGTCGTAAGTTTGAATTCCGTCCGGCAACAGTCTCCGTGATGGTTGATATACGGCATTGCATCTCATTGTCATTCGTCTCTAATCGCTGATTAAACTGAGACAGTTATGAGTTACTTGTGAAAGAGCGCGAGCACGGGGCCGCAGGAAAAAGTGGTTAAATTATCTAATCGTCTAATAATACTCAGGGTTATGAATGACACTAAATATTCACAAAAAAAACGAATAGTTATTGCCGTCTAATATAGCTTGGCCATCCTATGCATCTGTACGTACGTACATTCTTTGTTCAGAATCATTACTACTTATCAGTCCATTCGACATTATACAAACACAAGCAATAAGTCATAAAAGAAATACAACATTTAACGACTCAAAATGAAATGCCAAAACGTTTAGTCTAAATACCAAGTGATAAAACAATTTTAAAATGTCAATTATACAAATACGTAATTGATTTGAATTCCATTGAGAAAATCGATCACAAATGACGATATTCTAAGTAAATTGTTCCATATCGGTCTCTGTTTCCCTAAACGGTCTGTTGTAAAACAGCACGTACATCTGATATTTGCATACATTGCCTTGGAACACAGGATTTATCAAACTGCCTATAAAAATAATTGGCGACATTCTCAAATTGAGAGCTGGGTTGCATGGCCGAGCTCACATAGTCTCTCACGATAAAGGACGTGGGTTTGAGCGCAGCTCGATCCAAACACCTTATAGGAGGACGAGTTTCCACTTTTGCTGAAGGAACGTAGTTCTGCTCAGAATTATTCTGTAATTCTTATCCACTATATCAATTGTTGTTTGATTTAATGATTACCTGTTAGACGTCGGAGGGAGTATAACTATGAGAAGTTTATGTGTATATGAGATGTATATAGAAATTACAAACGTATCGTACTTGTACTATATGCTTAATTACCGTGCTTCGTCCTGTAATATAAAGTAACGTACTGTGTTGCCATGACATTAACATATCTACACCAATATATATGTAAAATAACGTGAACAATTTTAGTTTCGTTTTGTGTTTTTTTGTGATGAATATATTTTATTCCATGTAAGACACAATACAATGTTATACAAAAATATTCAGGTATCAATACAAACACTATAATTTTGAAATAACCATATTACATGGTAACTGTATATAAGAGAACATTGATACAATGTCTTACAAGTAACATTTTTATGTATGAGTGTAAAGAGTTATAGAGGCAAAGATGGTTTAAAGAAAGTATCAAGAGTGGAGAAAAGATAAGAAATAGAATTTACGAGAAACTGTATGCATTATATTTTCTGTATTTTCACTTACATATTTCCCCATTTAATTTCATGTGACCCGAGATTGTTTTTGTTTATTGCAATAAGTCTTTCTATTTGCTTTGTTTTAAGTAATGTATCAATGCTGTAATAATGTGAATTGTTTTTGTGTATTTATTTTTAAAAAATTAGCAAGTAAAATTATACAGTTTAGTAAGTTAAGTTTTGGTGAGTTATACAACCAAAACGATATGTTTTGATAACAGATGTTAAAAGATTGATTGTTTGCAATACAAAAATTATGGATTTCTGGCCAAAAAGTTCTTACAAAATGACACTCCCAAAACAAATGTTTCATAGTTTCAAGATGTCTATCACAAAAATCACATAGACTTGAATTAACTAATTTACATTTAGATAAAAACTGGTTAATGGATTCTCATAATGTATTTGTATTGAAATGATCTTTTGTTTTGTGTCTATTGTAATTTTGAAAGGTAGACAATGAAAAGTTTTCCAGTTGAGGTTGTTGAATATTTCTTCCCATTGAAGATGAAGATTTATTTCATTACCAATATTAAATAATTTAATTTGCATGTTATATAACATTTTAGTTGGAGAGTTGCATTTTCTCACTTGATGTAATAAAGGTGTTTTTTTCAATTTCTGGTATATTCTCTGTATTAATAATTTTTTTTTTTGGTATGCTTCGGATAATAGTGAAATAGATTAAAAATTCTGAATTACTTATATTGTACAAATGTTTTAATCTTTCAAAATTATAAAATGTCTTGTATCTACAATCATTTATCTCATATATTGTTTTAATTCCAAGCTGTAGTCATGCTTTGTAAAAACATAAACTGCCATTATGTTTTATGAAAGCATTATTCCATATGTACTATTTTAGTATAATAACATCTTCAATATTAGAGTTAAATTTTTTTTGACCATGATTTAATAATGTTACATAAAAACGGCGATTCGTTGAACATAGAACCCAATAGGTGGAAGTTGGTGAAATGAACTGTAAACCTTCTGCGATAACATTGATCTTGTACATGCAAATCTGATTATTGTGCTCGCGACAAATGGTATAATTTTTCTGAACATGTCGATGAATTTAAAAAAATGGAATCAGTAATGTGGTATATGAAGGGACGGTAAATTTTGGCAGTGGTTGGTAAAAAAATGGAATCAGTGATGTGGTATATGAAGTGACGGTAAATTTGGCGGTGGTTGGTAAAATAATGGAATCAGTGATGTGGTATATGAAGTGACGGTAAATTTGGCGGTGATTGGTATAATAATGGAATCAGTGATGTGGTATATGAAGGGACGGTAAATTTGGCGGTGGTTGGTATAATAATGGAATCAGTGATGTGGTATATGAAGGGACGGTAAATTTGGCGGTGGTTGGTATAATAATGGAATCAGTGATGTGGTATATGAAGGGACGGTAAATTTGGCGGTGGTTGGTATAATAACGGAATCAGCGATGCGGTATATGAAGGGACGGTAAATTTGAGCAACAATATGCACTGTACTTCATGGGGACATAAAAAGGCTAAATGCAAACCGAAATGATAAGTTAACTGCAGATTCAGATATACCATTAAACTATTGTGTACTGTCATATAGAACTTACACGTTATCGTTATCGTTTTTATATCAATTATATATTTCAGGACGGTTACGATGGATAATTATTTCAAGGTAGCCTTTGTTGATGTTTAGACCAGAAGTCAAACAGTCACGTGATGGAGTTGAATCATTCAAATAGGTCAGATACTCTGAGATCAGAAATTTACCAAGACCGTGAGTTGCTCGAAGCAGTTTTACAAAAACCAGACGAGCAAACGCCGTGCCATCTCAACGAATCCGGAGGTTCGAGGTTATCAGCAATTCTTCCTCTGCGCGCAAATGGCAACCTCAGTCGGCCATCAAGTTTTATTTCAAGGAGGAGTATTACTTTGTCACAAGATAAACTAAGCGACGGTGGCGGCGGAACTTTAGCCGAAAAGGAAGAGTCTTCAACGAAAGATCTTATCGATTCGATACTACACGTGCTTTCATTGATCTGTATTTGCTCACTTGTTATCAGTTCTCTTTCCATACAGCTCCTTATAGCTCTGTCAACGGAGCAAACGCTGAGTCGCTCACGGGAAACGCTTGTTAACACCAATGTGACGTATGGTGATGTCACGGAGGTCGCTACAGCGCTGTCCACTTTTGTAATTGTGTTGAATGTCACTTGCCTACTGCTCTGCTCATTACAATGTCTGGTTGTGGTCAAACTGCTTAAAGTTCAGCTTGGAGACGAACGGTGAGTTAAAAATTTCAAAAATGTTCTTCTCTCAAATTGGCCCAACCCCCAGGACTGAATTGTTTAACATATTTAACCTATATTTCAAACATATTGATGTTTGGTGCATTGTTTAGTTATTACAATGCGGACTTGTTACTTTTAATGGATTAAATGCGAAAGAACCAGCAGGGGCACAAAAAGAGATACAAATGTGAATTTCTAAAAATTGATTTCTCAAGAAAATGAGCCACATTTGTTAGTATCAGATATAAACTATCCGTCACTGCTATCCCATGGACGTATGAATGCTTTTATAGCATTAAATGTGAAATTTTATCTAGATATATATTTTATATATATGGTATTATGCTTTATATTATCTATTCTAAATACATATTTGTAATAAATAGTTGTATTTGAAAAATAAAATTTAAGAAAAAAATAGCAACTGTAATTTCTGAGCATCGATTTCTTATATATGTCAGTGACCTAAACATATATTACATGTACCCTTAATAACGATGTTCCTGTTTGAGATATAAACCATCTCTATATCTGATAACAGTGTATACGATACTGATATTTACTGTTGTTTTAAAGACAAAATCCACTTATATCATTAGGTTGACAGTTTTATTGTGAAACATTAAGGTATTGACCTCAGTAGGAATAAATATTCTATAGCGAGAACGCATAACTGTGCATTGTAGGGTCATACTGTGCATAATTGGCCAACATAAACCAGACGTGGATCAAATTAAGTTCTTTGGACGGCTTTGGTTTTGTTTATTCCATATGAGTGTTCATGTGAGCTCTTAACTAAAGTACAACTGAAGGTGCGGAGGATTACCGACAGACTGACATTATTCTGTATTAATGTTTCTGTTAGGCCTGCGATGTTGCTGGTGCTAGTCTCTGTTACAATCATATAAATGTTATTGTATGCGATTTTAAAAATGTTTCGTGTTTATAAAGGTGAGCAAATACAACAGTAGTGTATTTAATCGTTGACTCCGGATTTCATATTTTGACTTGCTCTTAGCGTATTCATTTTATCAAAATTGGTAGTTCTCAAAATGTATTGACTTCATGTCCATAAATTAAATGTCATAAATTAAATAATGTCCTAATATCAAGCTGTAAACATTACACCACATGAAATACCAGGACCTTATTTCAAAAGACAATATCATATATTTATTTTCATTACAAGTTTCAACCTACGATTTGCTTTTAAATATCAACACCAATATTTCAGAGCTCTAAAGTACTTGAATGATTGCTCAAGTAGCCGATTCATTGCCACGACTGGTTTCTTTGTGTCGATCCCGGCGTTCCTTATTTGTGAGTATAGTCTAGAAAGATCTCTTTCAACCATGTTTAATACATCACCATGTTTATGTTTTTTATCCATGTCATTGTTTCTTAATTGTTATTCAGTAGTTTGTTTATATGTTTTGGAAAACAATTACATGTACATATAACTATATGTGGTCATCGATGGTCCATTGCCGAATTGTCCAAGACGTTGTCTTGAAATCACTCACGATGTGTTCGAGTTCAGTTCGGTCCATGTACTTTATGTGAAAGAATTACCAGTTCCTTGTGAAATTATATGTATCTGCCACATATAACCTGTAATAGGTTAAGAATAGTTTAAAACATGTTTGTTTACAAAACCAGTATTCATTAACTGAGCAAGTTCATTTGCATATAGCTCCACACACACACACACACACACACACACACACACACACACACACACACACACTTGTGCATTTTGGTATTTACACTATGCACGTGTGTTAGCTATCGCAACAGTCTGATGGGAATCCTTTCGTCAGAGAAAGAGTGAGATTGGGTGCATCATTTAACCAGTTTCAGCTTCCCAGTGCCGGCTATGCTACTGTGCTACTGGCTATTTCACTGCTGTGAAAACATTTTAGTCACTTTATCTGCATACATGTGTACTTGCTATGATAATTTCGACACTGATGTAGCTGTTCCAGTGTCTGTATCCCTGAGAGCTGCATCGTCGCATGTCGGGCATATTCTTTTATGTGATTTATGTTTATAATTTCAGCCGTCATACTATACGTTGTGTTAAGATTTTCATCGACAGCGGCAATCACGGCTACTGTGATTCTCACAGTAGGGATTCTCTTCTGCATACTTAGCCTAATACAAAACTCTTATCATTGGAAAATAGAAAAATATCGTGCAACAGAAGGACTTCCGGTATACGAACTCCCGCCTTTACGCCATGACCTGAAAGATGTGATTCCCGGAAAAGAACTTTCTACACTAGTGTGAACAACAGATTTAAAAAATTCGAAATTCTGTTGTTGGAAGTGTATTTTTGTTAATCCTCGTGGTACTATACGTTCTACACGGCTGTATTAGTTAAAGGAACACAAGTAACAGTGACATGTATCTTGTTATTTCTGTATGGACATCATAGATGTTTCCTACATAAAACAGTTCTATATATTACAATCTTTGCGATATTTTTATTTCAGTCTATATTACCAAGGAAGTCGAATAGGAAGATGACATCCTAAAATTAAAATAAATGACTGAATGTAACTATATGATACAGCAGACGTTACCGGTAGTTGAACGTCGTGTTGTACAGATCTGAAGAACATAACGTGTATTTAACAATGTGGTTGAGAATTGGTTGACATCGTGGCAGAGAGTGCATAGACATATATAATAAAATTGTTTCACTTAAAATATAATCAACAAAAATAACAAAAAAAGTCATAGATTAATTTGAAAACTTGAAATATGACTTAAAGCTATATATAAACATGATTTTCTATTTCTGATTTGCATGCAGTTTTCATTCAAATCATTCAATTCGTTCGTTTAATAAATAAATTCCCTAATGAATAAATGGTTTTCATCTACGTTTTGGAAATATCATACCTGTCACCGAGCTTCATCTTATGGATCTTATCCTGGTTTTGTGTAAGACAGTTTAATCTAAACATATTTATTTCACTTCGTTGTTAAACAAGTTCGTTGTTAAACAACTTAGACAAATCACGCTCGAAATCTTCCTGGATAGAATCAGTACTAAGCATATGCGGGAATAACGTCTTGCTCAAGGACACCACACGTAGCCGTGGCAGAAGATCGAACGCATGATCCTCGGATCTTGGGTTTGATGCTCTACCACTGGAACAAGCGCTCCAATTAAGACAAAGACAAAGTGTCCTTTTTAAGGAAACGACTTACTTTGTTGTGTAATTTGCAACTTAGTATTGTATAAATATATGCTATTTTCAGGTCGTTTAAAGTTTAAACAGAAAAGCATTTATTTATGACTATGATCGTGGTTAACTCCATATTCATCTGTATAATTACTTCTTCCAATATTATTTTAACTATAACTTGAAAACAGTATATAAATATTCAGGCATATTTTTCACATTGTATTCTCAAAACGGCCACTACATAATACCGCAAGATCAAGTTAATACTATTGGAATCAGAATTCCAAACCTTTATCAAAATGTACCTGTCTCTCTTTAATATTTACACCAACAACTATGTTATAAATTGTGTGATGTAATAAATAACAAAAACTATTGTTTCGTATGCATAAAACAAACACAAAGAAAACATTAGGTTATACTAAGTTTTCCGATATCTAATAAAGACAGTTTGCCTTTTAGATATCTAAAATATGTCCACACGCCTAACCTGTCTATTTAATGAACGTTGTAAGATTTGACAAGCTGAGACAAGCGCACCGTAAACGGTCAACACATTATTCACTGCATAACTGCCCCACTTTTACATTCATGCATTTATACGTTGATTAGCCTTGACTACTAAATTACTAGATCTGACCTGATTTTGAGGTGGGAACAACCCCGTTCCCCCCAAAAAAACGTGATGGTTTTAAGTAGTGGCTTTTTTTAAACATGCAACGTCTTAAAGTCAAACAGATACTGTTTTGAGTTTTTCACCTACTCAAAGATTAATTCTATTGTCCTCGTGTTCCCACTTTAAATCATAGTAGCCACGTATTTGACTCCGTTATGTTCTTATTTCTGGTTTCTTGGAAACGTGCAGTAGTTCAGCGTTGCTGGAAAAAAGATAACCTCTTCAGCCGGTGTTAGGTGCATGTGTACATTTTATTGTACCTAACCAGTAGACTCGAACCGAGACTACTGGATTCATTCTTTGTTATATTATGTGCTTCCTATTGACTCTTGTATCAGATAACACAGACGCTTTCTTCAACTGAACTTTTATCTCCATAGATACTTATGCTTTTTAAATATATAGATCCTCTAAAATAATGAAAATAGGGATCCAATTGACTCGAAATGAATGTAAAGTAAATGTGAACTTAATTCATAAAACTATTTGTATCAAATGCCCAGCAAGGCTTTGCTTTATTGACAAACAGTTCTTACTCTTTGATTTTCCCAATTCTAAATTAAAAATGCCTTAGGAAAGTAACATTACATACAAGTCAATAATCTTATATTTGAAAAGAGGGAACAGGAAAATGGTATCTCTCTTAAAACTCTGATTACATGTGTATTTTAATGCCGAGAACAAAAGTTACGTGTTCTGTGCCTATCCTATTTATTTAGGCTACAAACCATTCAAGAAACACCCCAGTGTATTTCACCTATTTCACCTTCTTATATGCTCACGCTAACCATAACTTAATTAACTTTAACGGGTAACGTCATGGTAATTTGTCATGAGTTTTTTTCATCCGCCCATTATTTTTTATTGTAACATTATGATAGTAGCACCTTAAGTTTTCATTCAACCATGCTCCCAACCCTATTATATATATTCTAATATTGAACACTCTTTTTGGTTAGATATATAAACTGGAATCTTGTTTGTTGTTTTTTTCATTTTAAGATATTTTCAGCAGATTTTGACTAAACTTGTTTATATTTATATTTTGACATTTTGTGTACCTAATACAGAATTAGATAATTAGAATTTGTGTTGCATTGAGAAGGGTTGAACAAATTCATAGTAGTTGAATACACTTAAACATATATCCAACTGAAAGTGCATAACGAAGACAAGAATCATTGACAGTTTAAAGTCTCTCGGGTAACACGTTTGTTGCAATTTGCATTTTATACTTATACTTTGCTAAAATGATCCATTGACATAATGAATGTAACCAAGAAATACTAGAATATGTAAAACCCTTCACGCTACCAAACAAAGGCTAAAGTAATAGTCATCTTTCTAGCACGGAGTGAGCGTCATGTTTCCTGGAAACCATTTCAGAAAGAACCACGGACATTGTGGTAGAAACATATAGCATATACCCACACATCCTAGCAAACTTACTGAACAATCAATTATTATATTATACTATATCGTGCCGTATCATATCACATCACATCACATCACATCATATCAATTTTATTATATTACACATACATCTATTACATTATATCCAAAGAGACAAATTCAATCACTACAAATATTTACCTATACCAGAGGAAATACAAAATACAGAAACAATGACATCAGCGCCTATCGCCTTGGGAATGGACAACACCACACCCACCGGAAAGTTTAATTTAACTAACTTTGCGGTTGCATACAACCTCGTCGTCACATCATAAGACAAACGTAGCCCCGCCAGACTTGTCACTTACTAATGCGGAAGCATGCACACGTGTATGGTGTAAAACACAAATATCCTCCGGTAATTTTGTAAACAAAATAACAAGCAATGTTTTAACGTAGATGTACACGATGACTTTACAGACGACACCTCAGCATGATCATAACTTATAGTCAAGATGAAAATGCACAGCGCCTCCATCCGTCTCAGTGTTCAGGAGCAATTCGCAATCTTTGAGTCCCCAATCATGCAGGTCGTACTCAATAGGAAAGCGTGCTGGCCAACTGCTCAATTGTCGACCGCAAAAGGCATGCAGTGCGGTTCATAGCTATTTGATAAGAAGTCTCGACATAATTACCATTTAAGAATTCAAAGTGACAATTACCCAGTGCATTAAATAAATCGTGATACGGGAAAGTTTGGCAACAGCAAACCGTGTCGTAGAAGTGTTTTTTATTATTTAATCAGTATTACGTTTGCAACTGAAAGGAGAATTATGTTACAATAATAGTATTTGCTTACGTAGTTTTAATAGTTTCCTTATTATTCTCCGCTTTTTAACGAAATTCGTGAGGGGGCGTCCGTACGTCCGTCTGTCCGTCCGTCACGGTTTGGACCTAAACCCTTGGAGACGTAACACCTCCCACAGTTTTCATCTGATTCAAATGAAACTTGCTGTACAGCAATTGCATGTTCTGAACATATGCCTGTGGTCTTGGCATTCTGATTAGAATGGAGTTTTGACCCTTTGTTCTTTTAACTTTGATTTTGCTTCATACTTTTGACCAACTACCTTGCAGACACAACTCCTCCCACAGTTTAAACTTGATTCAAATGGACCTTTCTTTCTCTTTTGCGTTTCTTATGTTCCACCATACACTCTCTTACTTCCAAACACCCTTGCATATCTTCCGCTCATCTGTTTCCTCACTTATTGTTTAACAATCGGCTTGATTTTTTAACAACACCTTTCCTCATCAACAACATACTTTCTTTATACATAACAATAGTCTATTTACATCTCAGTCATTATAATGCAATGTTCCAGTAACCACATCCACAGTACATGGCCATTTTGAGCGGGGGAATATGAATTCACTGCACGTTCTTGTTTGTATTAATATTAACATATTACGTTATTTAAAAATGCTGTTACATCCTCTAGCAAAACAAATACATTGTGCAGTGTAAACCCGTCTCTCTTTTCCTGCCGCCACGTCATAAGACAAGACAGTGTAAACTAATAAACAGACCAGACTATTCTTAACAATTAGATGTTAACATTCACTTGCCGGGGCAATGATCCATATATTCTGTAAGATGAAATAGATCATTATCAGTAATAGTAATATAGAATTATTAGAATGTGTAACAATCAGTAAAACCTTAAGTATTTTACAAGACTTAGATATTCTTCGTTTTGTCGAACACTTTATATCGATTTATTGTCAATATTTGAATTGATGGATACATTCATGCATATCTTCGTAGTATACATGTCTTCTAGCGGCTAACTTGTGTGGTCACACAACTATCTCTTTTTCTATGAAATATGTTTGATATTATTGATGTTTTCTCGATCACTTCCGCCCACGTTGGTATGACTCATTACCAGGACTTACGAAACATCACTATATAAACGTTACCAAGTCTGCAGACTTCATTTCAAACAAGCTCAATCAAGGTAAGTTTAGCTTTGATTTATGTTTATGAAAGTGATTTAATTTGTTTCATAAAACTTAAGACACGATATGTAAATGTAAATCTGAAAACTCTTAATAAAAGTGATATGCGGCACTGTTGATCAAGCGTTTCATTCGTTAATTTTATTAAATTTTCTTATTTTAGATAAATAACGAAGCCAAACTTGTTCTGAAAATTGTTTAGATGTTTGTTTGGAATTTTCTATCTAACAGAACGATAAAACCACATGGATATACACTATTTGTTACTCTTTTTTGACATATGTGACCTCAAATTTGCGAAATATGAGGCCTTTATTAGGATACTCCGTGACCTTGTGATCTAAGGCGACGTCTCAAGATCACTTACCTCTCACCGTGTCCTCCGTGACCGAGTGATCTAAGGCGACGTCTCAAGGTCACTTACCTCTCACCGTGTCCTCCGTGACCGAGTGATCTAAGGTGACGTCTCAAGGTCACTTACCCCTCACCGTGTCCTCCGTGACCGAGTGATCTAAGGCGACGTCTCAAGATCACTTACCTCTCACCGTGTCCTCCGTGACCGAGTGATCTAAGGCGACGTCTCAAGATCACTTACCTCTCACCGTGTCCTCCGTGACCGAGTGATCTAAGGCGACGTCTCAAGGTCACTTACCTCTCACCGTGTCCTCCTCGACCGAGTGATCTAAGGCGACGTCTCAAGGTCACTTACCCCTCACCGTGTCCTCCGTGACCGAGTGATCTAAGGCGACGTCTCAATGTAACTTACCCCTCACCGTGTCCTCCGTGACCGAGTGATCTAAGGCGACGTCTCAAGGTCACTTACCTCTCACCGTGTCCTCCGTGACCGAGTGATCTAAGGCGACGTCTCAAGGTCACTTACCCCTCACCGTGTCCTCCGTGACCGAGTGATCTAAGGTGACGTCTCAAGGTCACTTACCCCTCACCGTGTCCTCCGTGACCGAGTGATCTAAGGCGACGTCTCAAGGTCACTTACCTCTCACCGTGTCCTCCGTGACCGAGTGATCTAAGGCGACGTCTCAAGGTCACTTACCTCTCACCGTGTCCTCCGTGACCGAGTGATCTAAGGCGACGTCTCAAGGTCACTTACCCCTCACCGTGTCCTCCGTGACCGAGTGATCTAAGGTGACGTCTCAAGGTCACTTACCCCTCACCGTGTCCTCCGTGACCGAGTGATCTAAGGCGACGTCTCAAGATCACTTACCTCTCACCGTGTCCTCCGTGACCGAGTGATCTAAGGCGACGTCTCAAGATCACTTACCTCTCACCGTGTCCTCCGTGACCGAGTGATCTAAGGCGACGTCTCAAGGTCACTTACCTCTCACCGTGTCCTCCTCGACCGAGTGATCTAAGGCGACGTCTCAAGGTCACTTACCCCTCACCGTGTCCTCCGTGACCGAGTGATCTAAGGCGACGTCTCAATGTAACTTACCCCTCACCGTGTCCTCCGTGACCGAGTGATCTAAGGCGACGTCTCAAGGTCACTTACCTCTCACCGTGTCCTCCGTGACCGAGTGATCTAAGGCGACGTCTCAAGGTCACTTACCCCTCACCGTGTCCTCCGTGACCGAGTGATCTAAGGCGACGTCTCAAGGTCACTTACCCCTCACCGTGTCCTCCGTGACCGAGTGATCTAAGGCGACGTCTCAAGGTCACTTACCCCTCACCGTGTCCTCCGTGACCGAGTGATCTAAGGCGACGTCTCAAGGTCACTTACCCCTCACCGTGTCCTCCGTGACCGAGTGATCTAAGGCGACGTCTCAAGGTCACTTACATCTCACCGTGTCCTCCGTGACCGAGTGATCTAAGGCGACGTCTCAAGGTCACTTACCCCTCACCGTGTCCTCCGTGACCGAGTGATCTAAGGCGACGTCTCATGGTCACTTACCTCTCACCGTGTCCTCCGTGACCGAGTGATCTAAGGCGACGTCTCAAGATCACTTACCTCTCACCGTGTCCTCCGTGACCGAGTGATCTAAGGCGACGTCTCAAGGTCACTTACCTCTCACCGTGTCCTCCGTGACCGAGTGATCTAAGGCGACGTCTCAAGATCACTTACCTTTCACTGCTGAGGACGTATATTCGGATCATACTCGCTCTAAAAACTTTGTTAGGTTTACGAATTTCTTTTGAATGGACGGTGGCTCTACTCATATTCAATCCTAAGTATTTCTCCAGTCATAAAATTTAATATGCCATATATAACCTGAAATGTGTTGAAAATTGCGTTTAGCTCAATTAAAACAAACAGTAACAAAATTACACAAATACATGATTATCCTACATCAACATTGTCGTGTATTCTTTTAAGGTTTGGTTTTATTTGATAATAGTGTATGTCTGCTAATGTCTGCTATGAAAACTATTCTGTTGATAGGGACAAAAATACATTTTTTAAAAAGTTCAAATTTTAATATATTGAAAACAGTTCATTTATGTTAGTGTTGAAGTAAAGATTCATATTTAACAGTTGAATATCATTAATATAGAAAAGCGGGGTGAAATTTTGATTGTGCGTTTAAAACACATCCTCCGTATAAAATGAAATTGTTATCTCCGAAAAATGTTAGTTATAAATCCATGTAATATATTTTTCAGACCTTCAGAATGAATATCGTCACTGTGTTTCTCCTTTCCCTGGCAACGGTGGTGATGGTCGCGTATGCCACTGTTGTCCCATACTACGGTGGTTATTACGGTGGTGGCGGTAACTATGGATACAGCTCGGTGGGCGGTAGCTTCGGTGGTGGCTTCGGCGGCAGGTCTGGAGGCGGTGTTTTCGGCATCATTATATACTGTAAGTGAAATACAAGGTTCTCATTTAGCAAGGTGATAACGATGATAAAGCGTGTTATATATATTCTAAAGATATTCTGATCAATTTCCATTTGTTCTTTCTAGATATCTATATAGAAATTAAAAATCTCAAAGAATATATTTAACATTATTTTTTTCCGGTTTTGGAAACGGACATAGATATGTTCAATCTTAATACATGCGTGTTGTCTTGGCGAAAATGAATTTTAGAGTTAAATAGTAAAACTTGAGTGTTAACATCTCCATATAGATTTATGGTCATAGGAGTGAATATATCTTATACGTGAACATGGGTTAACTCATTGTCAACATTGCCGTGTGTCCCTGTATGCTATTCTCAAACGCAAAAGAAAGTGTGCACTTTTCTATTGCTGAATATTTTAATTCTACAAAGTATAAAGTTGTCAAATTTGAAAATTAAGAATATCGTCGTTACGGTTTATAGCCACAACGAAAAATCAGTCAAGCTATGGCTTGTTATTACGTAATAGCCCGAATTGCGATTTTGCAGAATTTCCATGTAAAACATGTATATATGAGTACAAGTGGGCAAACTTGTTTTCTCTACATTCTTTCACACATGTATAGTGCGAATATCAATGTAGATTTTTAAAATTTATAACAGCGAATATGCCACGGCTATCAGAACGTCAGCATATTGACGCCTTAATGATGCTGAGCATATGACTCTACGCAAGAAAACATCCCTTTGGCTATTTGTGTAGTTTTATTTTAACCCCTTATCCACGTAGACGCGTCGTACGTTTTATCCAAATTCAAAACGATGAAATAAACGTATTGGTTTGAAAGGTAATTAAATAAGCTTAACATTGATACCACACAAGATAGTATTCCATCATTGCATTTTCAGAAAATCAAAAATATAAATGTGCACACTTTCTTTTACGTTTGAGTATATGTCCACAGAAAAGATACAACCTAACCACTTCATATTACCTATTTTAACAAATACTAAAACCTGATATATCGGATATATCATATATAGATATAACGTAGTTTTAGTCACCATTTTTGCAAAGAAAGTGCATTTTAATACTATGTGCTGACCTCAACTGTTACTAATGAGACAGTCATTAAGATAAATACGAAAGCCATACCAAGTATTAGATATGAAGTTTTGGTGGAGAACAATATAATTTAACAGCATTTTTACGAACTATATTGAAGTTAGAGGTAGAGGAGTCATTGATAAGGTAATTAAATACAAAGTTAAAAAAAGCGGATGGTGATATGTATTGATAAAGCAAGTTAACTGAATTGCCATGCAGAATTGAGGAGACCTCTAATATACTAAGTGGCGCAAGGTACTTACTGATCATCTTGGTTAATTATTTAAGACAAACGGTTTGGCAGATACTTGCGTAAGATAATGGTTCTACCTAATAGTGAATATATTCTTCTATTTGGTCGTGAACTATATACCGATTTATTTTCAGTACTTTAAAAGAATGTTAAAATGATACCAGTGTTGGCGTAGTATATATGCTTTCCAGCGGCAAACCTGTATGGCCACATAACCCTAATGTTTTTTCTCTATAAAATATGTTTTAAATAGTTGATGTTACATGTTCACCAACATGCAAGGTGTTCCTCTGGCAGTGGAACTGAATGCCATATAAACTATCTTTATTTTGTTTTGAACACAATATGCAAACGATTAAATTTATTACTAATAAAACGCACAGCCATCATTCGTTTGGCACGTTATTACGTCGTTGTCGTTTTCTCGTTGAACACTTGAATCTGAAACTTGCCTGGAAGCCGGAATAATGTTAACACGGTTATAAACAATTGAAACCATAATATAGAAGTAAGCAGTGATTGAGATCAATATTGAAAATCCAAGAAACTGACAAAGTATGTCTATTGTATTCACGTTTAGACTGGACCATACCTCAAGTTGATGGTTATTTATGATACAGTCTATCTATAATGTAATGTTTATATTATGACAAGACAGTTTGCATTAAAAGTAATACAGGCGGTATTGCATTAATATCTCAAAAGTTGTAGCTTATTATAACATTGATGGAATAATTTATAAAAGTAATAAAAACAGGAATATAACGGACCTCTCGGAAGTAAATATTTGAACATGTAGTATAACGATAGTGGATGTTACTGTTGTATTGTATATGTTGATATTACAGCAGTAGTAGATTTTACAGTTGTATTGTTCATGTTTATATTACATTGGCAGTTAATGTTACTGTTGTATTGTACATTTTATATTACAGCGGTAGTGGATGTTACAGTTGTATTGTTCATGTTTATATTACAGCGGTAGTGGATGTTACTGTTGTATTGTACATTTTATTTTACAGCGGTAGTGGAGGTTACTGTTGTATTGTACATTTTATATTACAGCGGTAGTTGATGTTACAGTTGTAATGTTCATGTTTATATAACAGCGGTAGTGGATGTTACTGTTGTATTGTACATTTTATATTACAGCAGTAGTGGATGTAACTGTTGTATTGTACATTTTTATATTACAGCGGTAGTGGATGTTACTGTTGTATTGTACATTTTTATATTACAGTGGTACTGGATGTTACTGTTGTATTGTACATTTTTATATTACAGCGGTAGTGGATGTTACTGTTGTATTGAACATTTTATATTACAGCGGTAGTGGATGTTACTGTTGTATTGTACATTTTTATATTACAGCAGTAGTGGATGTTACTGTTGTATTGTACATTTTTATATCACAGCGGTAGTGGATGTTTCTGTTGTATTGTACATTTTATATCACAGCGGTAGTGGATGTTACTGTTGTATTGTACATTTTATATTACAGCGATAGTGGATGCTACTGTTGTATTGTACATTTTATATTACAGCGGTAGTGGATGTTACTGTTGTATTGTACATTTTATATTACAGCGTTAGTGGATGTTACTGTTGTATTGTACATTTTATATTACAGTGTTCTTCTTAATATTCATAATACGATTGTTGTTCCAAGATGGCGGACTTGGAGGTATAGGGAATGGCGGCAGTGGCAAGTCCTATTAGATACAAAGGTAGGTGATTGTCCTAAGTGACAGAGTTGTTATGGCTTCTAACGACCATTGACCAGCACCTTCAGAGGTCTTGCAGCTCGGTCCAAACAGTGGTAAAGAATGTCAGTTCATTGCGGCTGAACTGTAGATTAATCATATTCGTTCTGAGTTTTTCCGCTATCATATATAACCTGGTATGTGTAGAAAATTACGTTAACCTTTATTTAACAATATGATGGATCCATAACATATTTGGAATAGGAAATATAATAACACAGGTTTGCTGCTTTTTTTTTTTTATAGAAAATAATTCTATACTATGATGTTTATTTACATCAACACTTTCGTTGTCATGTTATATCATAAACATGTATATGATACTATGGTTCGGACATTAAATAATCAATGACTTTAAAAAGTCAAAAAAAATATCAGTTTTATTATTGCTGACTTTAGTTCACCCAAATGTATATTAGAAGAAGCTCATGTGGAAACAATATTATTAAGTTTTGAAGACACTTAACGTGAGTTAGAAGACGTGGTATGACCAATAAGATAAATAGAAATGTCTCCAAAAACACCAAGAATATGTAATATTTGGACATGAATGAAACCATTTTACACTTTAGCTATATAATTTCGCTGATACTAGTTCGAAACCCGGCCACAGTTTCCGTCATGATTGATATACGACACTGCGTTTTATTGTCATTTGTTTCTCGCCGCTAATTTAAGTAGGAAAGTTATCAGTTACTTGCGGAGATTGTTAAGCTCGAGTACTGGTTAATCTTCCAGGATCCCAGGGAAGAGTGATTAGGTTTACTGATAGTCAGTTAGCCCTCAATGGCATAAAAATGACGCTAAATATTAATTCAATCAATCAGTCAATCGCTGATACTAAAATATATATCTAATTTTCTGTTTATTTCTATTTTCAGGTAAAAATCAAGATAAACAAAACAAATAAAACACGTCTTCTTCTAAACAACAACAAAGTGGACCAATACAACAACATGCCATCATAATCGATAACATATTTTAAATTGGATGTAGATACATATTTGTAATAGAGTCAATATCGTTTCAAAATACTGTAAAGGGGAACAAATGTGATTATCTGACATGTTCGGCTAAATAACAGTTACTGTTCTTTATTTATTCAATATTCCAAGATCAATTATCAATAAAAAAAATATTGAGTTATTAGTGATATAACTATTGCGTGTATGAGTCGTCATTATTTCTGAAAGCCGACCTGAATATTTAAATATATAAAAGCATAATATAAAATATTTCAATTTTAATCGTATACATGTTAATGCAATATGAAAAAGATAATAAATATGTATTAAACATGAAAATGTTTGTTGTCGATTATGTAAATGCTTCAACCCACGCTTTCTTGAAGCGTTGTTTCTCTGTTGCAGTATCTTCTCTACCAAACTACAGAATTGATAGTCTTGTAACAAACAAACAAACATGGTGTGTTGTACACAAAACTGTACACATTTAGTTTTTAAAAATTTGAAGATTGCTTAATGTTTATTGAATAAACTGGCTTATATTACGCCGTGGTTAAACACAGTCTCCAAAAAAAGGTAAAATGAGTTGAGAATACAACATTTGATTATGAGATGAACAGCGCAAAGAACATATTTGTAAACATTTCGAAACATTTTGAAGTGGAGGCAACTTGAGAACAATATTGTAAACATTAAATGCTCTTACTAAAATGTCAACGACCATGTTGATTAAATAGTATTACCAAATAAAAAGAGAGCATTAGTGATTTCAGTTAAGAGCAGACGACAACATGGTATTCCTATTTTCGTATTTGCAATTATTTCAAGGCTCATTACTTTAAATAAATGATATACAGTCAAATCTGTCTTAAGCAGCCAGTCAAGGAAAGGATCAAAAGCGGCATTTTAAGACAGGTTGTTGCTTAAAAGAAGTTAATTTGTTTGGAAATAATCGAAATTGGAAAAAGCAAATGTGGCTGATTAAGACAAGTTGCTGCATAATAGAGGTGACCGCTTACACAGGTTTGACTGTATATGCATGTTGACTGTTTTTGGAAACAATATATGATACAAGATTCACATTGAAGCGCAACATCGCCACTAAAAGACGAAAAGCAACAGACTCTGTTAATAAAGGATACTGCAGCAAGCAAATCCTATCTTATCCCCTAGCCCCGACTTAAGCAGTGTACTTTTCTTAAACAATAGTGAATGAACTTCGGCAGTTTAATGAATCAAAAATAGTAAACACACTATAATATCTAAATATGATAAAGATGACAACCTTAGGACAATTTTCAAGTAACATTATTTTAACACAGTTTTAGAAGTGTGTGAAGTGTGTCATGCAGTCTAAGACAAATCGATATAAAATGCTACATGTGAGAACTGACTATTGAGATCAAATGTGAAACGCGGAAACAAATGTATGTATCTGATTTCAAATGTTTATTTATACTTAACTAATATAACATTGCAGTTAATGTATTTTGTGACATCAAGTGAAATACAATGTAAACACATATTTAGAAAGAACACGATACATGCTGCTTTATGTACAAACAAGTTAGTGATTGTGTAGCTGAAACGTGTCTCCCCACGTAGATTGTTGACATGTTTTCACACACACACACACACACACACACACACACACACACACACACACACAATATGTGCCTTCATATGTTAATAAGTACACTCGACGTGGACTTGGATATTGATAAGAAGATTAACTAACTGATACTCTGTTAAAAAGGATTTAGATTTAAGACAAAATAATATCGACAAAAACTGTCACATCTTAAAACATAACATAAGAACATATCATACTTTAATTAAGATTTAAACGTATTTAACATTTCTCTTCTGTCATATAGCACGTAAAAGTATAGCTTAGTTTATTCCATGCCGATTGATGAGATGCTATAATTAATTAACTAGTTTGTATGGACACGACGCCATATACATGTCAATTATTTGAAGAAAGCTTCGCCAGATCCACGGTAAATCATAACCTGATGCATGTTTTAGGTAGTACATAATAAGCTCAGTTCAGTTCAGAGTTATATCAAATGCACAACTATTAATCAAGTTTATTGTATTTAAAGAATTTAAAACACAAAACAGAGCTAACAGAGTTCAGAGTTTTGGGAGCGAGCAGCGTCACCAAACTGATGATACTGGCCGAATATATTCGATGTATTTACAAAGCTAGTGCAGCTAACAGGAGTACGAGTGTACAGTTCCTCCGTCTGTATAAAAGCAAGAGGAAATAATAATCATCGAGTTGCTGTCCTTCTGATCGCTCGTCGCACAAGCAAAGTGGAAACACGATGGTTAACGTCTCACACACCAATTAATTTTGTACTGTTCTACATAAAGAGACATGTACTTCTGGAACACTTGATAAATTACCAATGGTTCTAAAAGTGCCTTATTCCCATAGATATGTCTATGTTGGTCCAATTATGCAGAAAAAAACATGGGGTTGACCGGTTGGTTTTTCACAATTTCGATGGTTTGATGGCACCCTTTCATTTTTGACAATTCTGCCCATTTGTTGCAGTGTATTACTACGCATCTTTAAACTGTTATAGCATCATCAAACAGTTCCCAATGTCACCCAAACTTTGCAGAAATCATGAAAATGTTCCCATATACACAAAGAAATATGACATTTTATGCATTTTAACAAAAGAATTGCCCAACCGCTTTACACAGCTTTATTTTCTTAAGCGTAAGAATCTTACCGTCATGTAAGGGAGGTAACTTTTCATTGAGACCTTAACCTCAGCCAACAATCACATAGTACATTGTAGAGTTAAACGATCCATAGCCTCCTAGTAACACTGAACCGATTTATAGTAGGCCATCGAACCACTGAAAAAAAAAATTTGGTATCCAATTTTAATGTCTTCCTTGGTTTGCCTATTATGTATTTGCTTTGTTATCTCAAAATGTGTTCAAAGGTCAAATGGGTGCAAAAACGGATATATATGATTAAGAACAATATAATACATAACTTTTAAAATATATATAAAATAACTATTTATTAATTGAGCTGAAAACTATCGAAACATGCTTGTTATATACCACTGCTAGGAATATGACTAAAATATGTTCAAACTTGTTTTGTCAAATTGAGGCCAAAGGTCAAATGAGTGCAAAACTGATTATTTTGAATTTCTTACGAAATGCAAACTTACAATACATAAAAACAAGCAATTTTAAATTAAATGTAGTAAATGCATAAACAAACATTTTAAGAATTTGAGCACATTAGAACTGAATGAAATGTCTTAATATTGTTCCAATAGAGTTCGGTCAAAATTTATAGCAATGGCGAAAATAGTTAATATTCTCTAATATTGTTCATCGAAACTATAGTTATTTCAACGTACGCTGTCTATGAAGTTAATTTGCTACATAATTACAGCATTGATAGAATGCAGGTAGCAACTATTCAGAGTCAGTGTATGTATTTAAACCTTTATTTTCTAAACACCTGAACCGTAATGGTTATGCATCTTGCAGTGAAGATTTGGTAAGTAATGTCATATGTCAAGATATTCAGTAACTAAGCCTTTCTGGTAAAGTTCATATAGCCTCTAATCTAGGCAAGTGATAGAGGTACCTTTGACTACTCTTGTTTCAGCCTAAAACGAATTTCTACATGTCTGCCAGCATGTTGATGCTGGATAATTTTCAACTCGATTAAAACTTGTACGTCATGGCAAATGTTTGAATTTCTTTTTCTTCAATGGATCAAATTAATTCATTTTTAAATTATCGATTATACACATTTTCTTAAAAATATAGAAATCTTTTTATTTCCCTCTGCAAGTCCATTTGTACATTTTATTGATATTTTATGGCCACAAAAATCCAAACAGTTTCCAAACCTCGTGGTGGCACACACTGGTTCATTGTGCTCAATGTTGTTTCCAGATTTATAAAAATGTCAAACGTGTCCATCTGTTTGATCAAAACGTTATCAGGAAGCTTGTCAGGATTAATTATTGAAAGTAGAGAATCATATCTAGTGTATGATCTTCCTCTTCATCACTTTCTCCTAATTCTGATTTTATTTTCTGGGGCATATCTGATCGAGTTTCGTAAAAAAGCACAGAATTTGTCCCTGACTTATTCATTTCGTGGGATACCTATTATCCCATTGTTCTCTTTACAAAACTTGTTCAGCCATTCTGTTGCTTGTATGTGAGTATTTCATTCTTTTGACTACAAAACGTTCACCTTTAAATTCTATATACGCACAAGGAGCTAAGTATTTCAACTAAGTAAAGAGGTCCCCACAGCGCATAATTCAAATAGTCGTAGATTGTCAGCCGCGGTAACACAGCAGCAAAAGCTTCCAATTGGAGTTCCAGGTTGCCCCTTTTCCGCTCTGATTAAATGTAACACAGTTTCAACATCCAAAACATTTATTTTCTGCTATTCTTTCACAATTCATCAAACTCTCTGAAATAAGCAATTAAACTTCTTGAGTGTGAGGTCTGATTTATCTGTTCAACTGCATTCTGTATATCCTGTTAAAACCATTTGCCTTTTCTGGTGAACACACCAGCAACATTCTTTCCGGCAACATCCAAAGAATTAAACTTGACTGCAGTAGTTTCATCTCTTCGCGTCATCCACGGTCAGACGACGATCAATGCTTCAGAGGTTAATATATGGGCCCTCATTACTCTGTAAAATGCCTTTCCCTCTAACATGTTTTCAGCGGTGTTGTATGCCTGTCTTAATCCATATATCATCTAACTAGCCGATACTACGTGTTGTTCAATTGTCTTCAGAAAATCGAAACATACTTAAATGCCATCCAATATTCTGAATACATGCTGCTCAACGATTTTTGTCAGTGTTTGTGAACCAACTCCCATCTAAGCGGTAGGTGTTTTCATGGTATTGGCTCAAGCAAGTCTGTCAAATTTATGAGTTCTTTTATTAGTATCCACATAATCTTCTTTGTATGTAGATCGTCTTTGCCAAACAAACACGTGTATGCTGTGAAATGTGTTTTTTCTATCTAATTTTGCTTCAAGGACATCAACATTAGATGAATCTGTATATGAACCGGAATCAGTCGCATAGGCTTCAAATATAACTTTTCGAAATTCTTTTGTAAGAGCTTTGGAAATAAAGTTAGTTTCGCTTCCAGAGGATACGTCGGTTATGATAACGGTCAGATAAACTTTGGGTCAAAAGCTCTTTTTGGTGTCTTCACAGTGCATCATATATATTTTGAAAAGACTGATGTAAAAACATAGTTCTACCGTTAATTTAGCATTTTACGCTTCACACTTTGTCTTTGAAACTTAAACATTTAAGATGGTATTTTCCTTCGGAGGCAATAAATTCATTTACATCTTCTTCTACATCATTAATAGTATAATTACATACATGGGTGCCACTTTCCCTTTGATTCGATTCTTTTTAATTTCTTTTATAAATGGATGTTCTTTTACATGCCATAAAATATTTGAATCTCTCAAAGGGTCACAATCGAAACTGACTATTCTGACAGGAACCTCTATACTGAAGGTATCAAGTATTTTTTTGATTTCAGATACTTCGTATGGTGTTTTTATATAAGGAACAATTTTATCTAGTTTGTTGCACAATTGAGGCAAATTGATTGCACCATAGAATAAAACTCATTCAATGATATTTACTTTTAATCCAATGTATATATGTTATTTTTATTACTACTAGACTCTCATTTCAATTGAAATATAATTTATGATAAAATGTGCATATGTGTGTTAACATCTTGTGTAGACGATCAGGACGTTCAAGCTTACAAGCAACTTATTTAAATAATGTTTAATTTTACTCTTGTTTCTGTGAACACAGGTATAACAATTTAGGTTATTAACAAATTGTAAATAATAAAAACTGCAATTTTTACTTTTAAATGCACTTGTTGAACTTTCAACTCGTAAAAACAACATATTGGGGAACATTGTTATGACATTACAACAATTCTACTAGAATTGCCATCAAAACTTAAAATAATTATTGGTCGTTTTGCTTTTTGGATTACCTGCTATTAGAAACGCAAGTAGTATAATGGTGACTTGAACAGTGTTGGAGCCATGTCTTGGGAGAACACTGACCAATATATCACTTGAATGTTATTTGTCTGAAGGTAAGCAGTTTGTCCATGCGCGATATGCAGGGGAATGATTCAACCGTCCAAGAAACTAAAGCTGTGTTAATTGGTTGCGAATTATGTTTGTTGAAAATGCATGAAATATTTCTTTGTACATATGATACCATTGAAACATTTTCATGAGTTCTGCCAAGTATTGATGGCATTGGGTATTGTTTGATAAATAACTTTAAAGATGGATAATGAAACACTGAAACAAATGGTCAGAATTGTTAAAAATGAAGGGGTTTGACGAAACTATTGAACAATTAAAAAAGCAATCTGGTTAACAGCATGCTTTCGTCCGCATATTTGAACCAACAGATGCCAATTTATGGTTGCAATGTACTTTTAAAATTATTGGTTATGTTTTCATTGTTCCAGAAGTGCATTTCTCTATATGTAGAACAGTGCAAACTAATTAACTGTGTGAGACGTTAATGGCCAACTCGTCATTATGGAGTCCCCAATCTTTCCGGTTGTTGCACAAAACACAGAACGGAGTAGAACCCTTTTGATGAAAGATCTTGATACGTTTAACTTTACAGGATGCAAGTGACAATCACCAAGTATCTTACGAAGCATGTTACCTAAATTGTAAATCACGTCACGTAAAAGTCAAATAAAACAAATAATGCAAAAGTATTAAAGGGATTATATTGGCATATTATCGTCAATTCCCTGTCCTTAATACACACACACAGCATGAAGATACACTAACAACTTACAGATATACGCGTCTAAAGTATCTAATTGCATAACCTATTTATTACAATCATCGGGTTTCTGAAGCCACGTTTTTGTTTTTTGATTACATTCGCCATTTTCAACGAACCGCTTTCGGGTTTTCGATCAATCATCGGATAACATCGTGAAGACTCGTTCCCGATTTTGTTTTCGAGGTTTTGTTCGGAAAGTTAACGAAGTTCAATGTAAACATTTCGCAATACTTTTTTTGAGGGACATATTAAAGTTTTGGTCAATATTCAATGACTGTTAATTTGATAACTTTCAAGTAAATAGAGGTTATACGTCAATACATACGCATTATTTTGTGCACACTGCATACAGGAAAAATCTGGATTAACAGCGTGTTTGTGTTACTTGCCAATACAATCCCTTTAAATCAGAAGTGTGTTTCCAACAAAAGGAGAATACGATGCGTTAGTAATATTACAAAATGGTTAACGTAGTTTGTGATAAAGGTACACCAGTGTTTCTCTTGTTGTGAATAACTGACAGACTCCGTTTCTAAAACCTACAATAAAGTTACATCCTCTAACAAAACAAACAAGTCGATAAATATAGACCCCATGTGACGTTCTGGACACAAACCATTCAATGGCAAAACCAACAAACAGAAACTATTTTAGTATATTGTCATTTTGAATGAAAATGTATTTGAGTTTTTACATACAATTCTGAATAATGGGTATTATTTAAAACGAATAGGTTTTAATTTGTTATTCAAACCATTTAAGAGAAAAGTAGGCGACCGTGTAAATAAAAGTGTTCTGACAAGATTATTCTTTTACAATCAAATATTAAAACTCAAGTACCAGCGCCTCCATCCGCTCCCATCATTTAGTCCCCATTTACATTATCCAATAATTAAGGGGTTAACGCCATTTATATTATTTTCTGGCCGATTAAATGTTTACCCGAATGTCATATTTTTGTTTTGTCAAAAAAAAGAAAAACAAAACTACACGGGGTAAGTTCAATATAATGCCACTCATCTTAAAACTTCCGGTGAGTTTAGCTTACCCATTTACAACATAATATGTCTGTTACTCCGTGAAAATAAAATAAAAAGGCACAGACAATATGTTGTAGATGAAGACTTTATGTAATGATTGGCAATACAAATTGTTTAGGAGGTGCAAAACTATATATTTTGTTACGTGGGGAAGTGTGCACATTAAACACACCTTCAATAGTGTTGTGAAGTACATGTATATGTTCACAGAACAGACAATGTGTTCAAGTGTTCATTTTCGTATTTCATGAATATAAGTTTCATAATGTACTTTTTTTTTCTATACTAGCAGGGCATTCTTTTAAAAAGTAGATCAAATTCATTTCTATAATTTTTAATTAATGACCACTCAGTAGGTCCTCATTCTAAATACCGCGATATAACCGGAAGTGACATTCGCCTTATTGGAAAAAACCCAAATCACTCAAAATAACAAACGATTCGTTTAAGATAAGATGAGTGTAGGCTTTTGACAAAAGATCTTGATATGTTTAACGATAATGGATGAAAATTACGTTACGGTAGAACGTATCTGTGAAATGACAGACGAAGATTGTTATAATAGTAGACCTGTTTTAAGAGTATGTCTTGTGAATAACTAACGAATTAAGTATCTAACAATCAACAACAAAGCTACATCCTCTGTAAAAACAAATAAGGTGAGAAATGTAAACCCATATGGTGAAGCTCGAGAGGTAAGTCTTCTAAAATGAAATATCAACAAACGGAAACGATTTGAGTATATAGGCAATTTTAGAGATACGGACGGGATTGTACGTATCTCAACTGTAAAAGCATATATTCAATTGTACATTTTATACATGATTTTTACATGGTTGAATCAATATGCCGATATCATCTTCAACGTGCCAGTGGCAGAATTCACCAGCGGGGAGTCTGCACATGGTTGCATCAATATGCCGATATCATCTTCAAAGTACCAGTGGCAGCATACACCAGCGGGGAGTATATACATGGTTGCATCAATATGCCGATATCATCTTCAAAGTACCAGTGGCAGAATACACCAGCGGGGAGTCTGTACATGGATGCATCAATATGCAGATATCATTTTCAAAGTACCAGTGGCAGAATACACCAGCGGGGAGTCTATACATGGTTGCATCAATATGCCGATATCATCTTCAAAGCACCAGTGGCAGAATACACCAGCGGGGAGTCTGTACATGGATGCATCAATATGCCGATATCATCTTCAAAGTACCAGTGGCAGAATACATCAGCGGGGAGTCTATACATGGTTGCATCAGTATGCCGATATCATCTTCAAAGTACCAGTGGCAGAATACACCAGCGGGGAGTCTATACATGGTTGCATCAATATGCCGATATCATATTCAAAGTGCCAATGGCAGAATACACCAGCGGGGAGTCTATACATGGTTGCATCGATATGCCGATATCATCTTCAAAGTGCCAGTGGCAGAATACACCAGCGGGGAGTCTGTACGTGGTTGCATCAATATGCCGATATCATCTTCAAAGTGCCAGTGGCAGAATACACCAGCGGGGAGTCTATACATCGTTGCATCAATATGCCGATATCATCTTCAAAGTACCAGTGGCAGAATACACCAGTGGGGAGTCTGTACATGGTTGCATCAATATGTCGATATCATCTTCAAAGTACTAGTGGCAGAATACACCAGTGGAGAGTCTGTACATGGTTGCATCAATATGCCGATATCATCTTCAAAGTGCCAGTGGCAGAATACACCAGTGGGGAGTTTGTACATGGTTGCATCAATATGCCGATATCATCTTCAAAGTGCCATAGGCAGAATACACCAGCGGGGAGTCTATACATTGTTGCATCAATATGCCGATATCATCTTCAAAATACCAGTGGCAGAATACACCGGCGGGGTGTCTATACATGGTTGCATCAATATGCCGATATCACCTTCAAAGAATCAGTGGCAGAATACACCAGTGGGGAGTCTATACATGGTTGCATCAATACGCCGATATCATCTTCAAAGTGACAGTGGCAGAATACACCAGTGGGGAGTATATACATGGTTGCATCAATATGCCGATTTCATCTTCAAATTACCAGTGGCAGAATACACCAGCGGGGAGTATATACATGGTTGCATCAATATGCCGATATTATCTTTAAAGTACCAGTGGCAGAATACACCAGTGGGGAGTCTACATGGTTGCATCAATATGCCGATATCATCTTCAAAGTACCAGTGACAGAATACACTAGCGGGGAGACTGGACATGGTTGCATCAATATGCCGATATCATCTTCAAAGTACCAGTGACAGAATACACTAGCGGGGAGACTGGACATGGTTGCATCAATATGCCAAAATCATCTTCAAAGTGACAGTGGAAGAATATACCAGTGGGGAGTCTATACATGGTTGCATCAATATAACGATATCATCTTCAAAGTACCAGTGGCAGAATACACCAGCCGGGTGTCTATACATGGTTGCATCAATATGCCGATATCATCTTCAAAGTACCAATGGCAAAATACACTAGTGGGGAGTCTATACATGGTTGCATCAATATGCCGATATCATCTTCAAACTCACAGTGGCAGAATACGCCAGTGGGGAGTATATACATGATTGCATCAATATGCCGATTTCATCTTCAAAGTACCAGTGGCAGAATACACCAGTGGGGAGTATATACATGGTTGCATCAATATGCCGATATCATCTTCAAAGTACCAGTGGCAGAATACACCAGTGGGGAATATATACATGGTTGAATCAATATGCCGATATCATCTTCAAAGTACCAGTGGCAGAATACACCAGTGTGGAGTCTAAACATGATTGCATCAATATGCCGATATCATCTTCAAAGTGCCTGGGGCAGAATACACCAGCGGGGAGTCTATACATGGTTGCATCGATATGCCGATACCATCTTCAAAGTACCAGTGACTGAATACACCAGCGGGGAGTCTATACATGGTTGCATCAATATGCCGATATCATCTTCAAAGTACCAGTGGCAGAATACACCAGTGTGGAGTCTAAACATGATTGCATCAATATGCCGATATCATCTTCAAAGTACCAATGGCAGAATACACCAGTGGGGAGTATATACATGGTTGCATCAATATGCCGATATCATCTTCAAAGTACCAGTGGCAGAATACACCAGTGTGGAGTCTAAACATGATTGCATCAATATGCCGATATCATCTTCAAAGTGCCTGGGGCAGAATACACCAGCGGGGAGTCTATACATGGTTGCATCGATATGCCGATACCATCTTCAAAGTACCAGTGACAGAATACACCAGCGGGGAGTCTATACATGGTTGCATCAATATGCCGATATCATCTTCAAAGTACCAGTGGCAGAATATACCAGCGGGAGTCTGTACATGGTTGCATCAATATGCTGATATCATCTTCAAAGTACCAGTGGCAGAATACACCAGTGGGGAGTCTATACATGGTTGCATCAATATGCCGATATCATCTTCAATGTGCCAGTGGCAGAATACACCAGTGGGGAGGCTATACATGATTGCATCAATATGCCGATATCATCTTCAAAGTACCAATGGCGGAATACACCAGTGGGGTGTATATACATGGTTGCATCAATATGCCGGTATCATCTTCAAAGTGCCAGTGGCAGAATACACCAGCGGGGAGTCTATTCATGATTGCATCAATATGCCGATATCATCTTCAAAGTGACAGTGTCAGAATACACCAGTGAAGAGTCTATACATGGTTGCATCAATATGCCGATATCATCCTCAAAGTACCAGTGGCAATATACACCAGTGAAGAGTCTATACATGGTTGCATCAATATGCCGATATCATCCTCAAAGTACCAGTGGCGGAATACACCAGTGGGGAGTCTATACATGGTTGCATCAATATGCCAATATCATCTTCAAAATACCAGTGGCAGAATACACCAGTGGGGAGTCTATACATGGTTGCATCAATATGTCGATATCATCTTCAAAGTACCAGTGGCAGAATACACCAGTGTGGAGTCTAAACATGATTGCATCAATATGCCGATATCATCTTCAAAGTACCAATGGCAGAATACACCAGTGGGGAGTATATACATGGTTGCATCAATATGCCGATATCATCTTCAAAGTACCAGTGGCAGAATACACCAGTGTGGAGTCTAAACATGATTGCATCAATATGCCGATATCATCTTCAAAGTGCCTGGGGCAGAATACACCAGCGGGGAGTCTATACATGGTTGCATCGATATGCCGATACCATCTTCAAAGTACCAGTGACAGAATACACCAGCGGGGAGTCTATACATGGTTGCATCAATATGCCGATATCATCTTCAAAGTACCAGTGGCAGAATATACCAGCGGGAGTCTGTACATGGTTGCATCAATATGCTGATATCATCTTCAAAGTACCAGTGGCAGAATACACCAGTGGGGAGTCTATACATGGTTGCATCAATATGCCGATATCATCTTCAATGTGCCAGTGGCAGAATACACCAGTGGGGAGGCTATACATGATTGCATCAATATGCCGATATCATCTTCAAAGTACCAATGGCGGAATACACCAGTGGGGTGTATATACATGGTTGCATCAATATGCCGGTATCATCTTCAAAGTGCCAGTGGCAGAATACACCAGCGGGGAGTCTATTCATGATTGCATCAATATGCCGATATCATCTTCAAAGTGACAGTGTCAGAATACACCAGTGAAGAGTCTATACATGGTTGCATCAATATGCCGATATCATCCTCAAAGTACCAGTGGCAATATACACCAGTGAAGAGTCTATACATGGTTGCATCAATATGCCGATATCATCCTCAAAGTACCAGTGGCGGAATACACCAGTGAAGAGTCTATACATGGTTGCATCAATATGCCGATATCATCCTCAAAGTACCAGTGGCGGAATACACCAGTGGGGAGTCTATACATGGTTGCATCAATATGCCGATATCATCCTCAAAGTACCAGTGGCGGAATACACCAGTGAAGAGTCTATACATGGTTGCATCAATATGCCGATATCATCCTCAAAGTACCAGTGGCGGAATACACCAGTGAAGAGTCTATACATGGTTGCATCAATATGCCGATATCATCCTCAAAGTACCAGTGGCGGAATACACCAGTGAAGAGTCTATACATGGTTGCATCAATATGCCGATATCATCCTCAAAGTACCAGTGGCGGAATACACCAGTGAAGAGTCTATACATGGTTGCATCAATATGCCGATATCATCCTCAAAATACCAGTGACAGAATACACCAGTGGGGAGGCTATATATGGTTGATATGTACATCAAGATCGTTTTTCCTGCACACCATTATACAAGACCGTGTTAATAAAAGTGTTTTGATAATATATTACTTTTACAATCAAATATTGAAACTCAGTTGCCAGGATAATGATCCGTACATTATGTAAGATTAACTTGTTCTGTATTTATAATGCTAAATATAAAACTATCGAAACGTGTAACAATTAGTGATAACTTAAATATTTGATAAGACTGAAGACATACCTATTTTTGGTCATAAAATATCGATTAATTTGCAATAATCTAAATCATATTTAGTTGTATACTTGTTTTCCAGCGGCAAAATTGTATGACCACATCACTATCCCTTTTTCTTTGAAATATGTTTTAAATGATTGACGTTGGATCGATCACTTCCGCCCACGTTGCTATGACTCCTCCCAAGGAGTTACGAAACATCACTATATAAATGTAACCGATTCTGCAGACGAGCAGTTTCATTTCAAACAAGCTCACTCTAGGTAAGTTTAACTTTTAGTTTGATTGATGTATTTGGAAGTGATTTAATGTTTATCCAAAATGCAGGCACGATGGATTCATGTAAATGTGAATACTCTCCCATTAAAGGGATATGCGGCTCTGTTGAATTAGTTTTACACTCATCAATTGGTTTGATTTAACATATTTGAAAATACTAGTGAAATCTGAAATTTGAGAACAAAATCTTTAAAAACTAACAATTAAAGCAGAACGATAAAAACTGATAGAATATAAACATTTGTTACCCTTTTTATATAATCTTTATTTACGTGACAACATTGTTGTGTATTCCTTTAAGGTTTCTTTTCTTTGTAAATATTTGAGACTAGCTATTGCCTGATGATAATTAACTGTTATATAGCGGGTCGATAAAGGTGTCTATATAATCTATTCAGTTGATTGAGGCATACTACTCTTTTTAAAAATGTTAAACTTTGATTTATTGAACGAAAATTGTATAAAAATAATAAAAAGCAGTTCATTAATGTGTTGTTATGTCAATGTTCAGCTAAATGTTAGTCGTTAGGCGTTAAATAAAATTAATATAATTAAATGGGGTGAAAATGTAACTGTTCATTAAAAAAGCACCGCAATACTTTTTACAATACAATTGTTATTTCAGGAAAATGTTAATGATTTTCAATGTAAATTATTTTTAAGGCATTCAGAATGAATATCGTAGCTGTATTACTCCTTTCCATGGCAACGGTCGTGATGGTCGCGTATGGCACTGTTTTCCCATCTTACGGTGGTTACTATGGTGGTGGTAACTATGGATACACGTCGGTGGGCGGTAGCTTCGGTGGCAGCAGCAGCGGCGGGTTTGGAGGCGGAATTTTCGGCACCCTTATATTCTGTAAGTGTAGAACCTCGTTTTCTTTAGACATTTCATTTAAGGTGATAAAGATAATAAAGCTTGCCGTAAGTATGTTAAAGGGACTCTGGGGACTTTTGATTATTCTCCATTTTAATTTTCTTTCTAAACATTTATATAAATGATGGAAAATTATAAAAATTATAATATCTCTGTATATATGCAGAATTTTATTTATTTTCCGGTTTTAAACGGACATAACTATAACATGTTCAATTATTTAAAAACATTTAAATACATACGTGTCATCTAGGACGAATATGTCATAATAGAAACCGCTCCAAGGAAATTACAGTTTTTTAAACTATTCTTTAATCCTATATTTAAAACTGACGTGATCGTACTACCTTTATCAAAACGAGCAATACTAACTTCAGTAGTGTTAGATAGTAAAACTTGAATGTTAACATTCCATATAGTTTTATGGTCATAGGAGTGAATATATCTTATACGTGAACATGGGTAAACTCATTGTCAACATTGCCGTATAACCTGTAAACTATGTTCACAGAAAAAGAAACAACAAAACAACTGCATACATCCCGTTTCAACAAATACTAGTGCATGCTATATAGGTTATATCGTAGATGATAAGTAGTTTTGGCCATCCTTTAGAGCACAGACAGTGCAGTATAATACCATCTGCTGACCTCAACTATTTCGGTTATTATGAAAGCCATACTGGCTCTTTATAATGCAGAAAGAACAATAATTTAACAGCATTGTTTCACTGAACTATATTGAAGGTTAAGGAATAGTTGATTAAATACGACAAACAAGGGTATGTTCTTTTTTTAAAAAAAATGAGCAGATGGTGATATGTACTAATAGAGCAACTTAACTGTATTGCCAAGCGAAGTTGATGAGACCCCTTATATACCAGATGATCTAAGGTACTTACTGATCATTGCCAATGTCATTTATTCGAGCCAATCTTGGTTAAATGATTTTAAGACAAACAATTTCACAGATACTTCCGTAAGAACTATGGTATTGCCTAATATTTAATAACGAGCAATCTGAACACTTCCTGCACTGTTTTCGACTCTGTCAGTTAATATAAACATAATTCAACCAATAATTCAAAAGTCTTCTATATTACGTGTCAAAAGGCGTATGTATTAGTGGTGTCAAAAGGCGTCTATATTAGAGGTGTCCAAAGGCGTCTATATGAAGTAAAGGGTTAAATACTTTAAGTACTTTAGACATGTCTTCCAGTGAAAAACTGAATGACCACATAACCAAAATCTTTTCTATGGATTATGAAATAATTTATGTTACAAGTTCACAAACATATCAGGTTTCCTCTGGCAGTAAAACACAGAACGCCATATAAACTATCTTTATTTTGTTTGGAGCAAAAAAAAGAGAGTTTTATTTATTGCTGAAAAGACGCAATGCCATCATTCGTTTGGCACGTTCATACGTCGTTGTCGTTGTCGTTTTCTCGTTGAACAATTGAATCTAAAACTTGCCTGGTAGCTGGTATAATGTTTAATACGTTTATGAACAATTGTAGCCAGAATATAGAAGTGAGCAGTGATTGGGAGCAATAGTGCATGTCCCTTACTTCTGTTTTAGACACTGACAAAGTATGTCTATTTTATAAACGTTTAATATAAACATAATATAACAAAACCGTTTGTCTTAAAAGTAATAAAGGCAGCAATGCACGAATATCTCAAAAGTAGATATTTGAAAATTATAGCTAATTATAACATTGATGGTAGGATTTATAAACGTTAACAAGAATGTACGAACCTCTTAGATGTAAATACTCGAAAATGTAGTGTAAAGATAGTGGATGTTACTATTGTATTGTACATGTTTATATTACAGTGTTCGTTTTTATCTTCATTTTCCAACTCTTGTTCCAAAATAATGGACTGGGCGGTATAGGCGGAGGGAATGGTGGAGGGCGTGACAGCAGTGGGAGTAGCGGCGGAGACAGCAGTGGGGAGTTCTATTAGATACAAAGGTGGGTGATTGTACTCAGTGAGTTATTATGTCGCCTAACGACCACTTACATATATCCTCAGCGCTGAAGCTTTAGTCAGCTCGGTCCAAACACTGTATGTGATAAAGATGGTCAGTTGAACTGTGGCTTAATCATATTTGTTCTGGTGCTTCCTATCACGTATAGACTGGTTTGTGTTGAAAGCGGCGTTATACCTGAGTATAAAAACGTACGAATAATTTATAACACATTGAAAATATAAAAAGTATTGCTGCTTGTTCTTTATAGAAAAGAATCTAACATAGAAAAAAATATTCTGATCGGACTTTACTATTATGTTTATTTATATCAACACTTATGTTGTCATGTTATGGTATATATATATTTATATGATATTACGATTTCGGACATTAAGTAATCAATGATTTTAAACATCACAAAAAGAACTAACGTAACATATTGCTGACTGTAATTCCCCAAAATGTATATTTGAGGAAGCGCATATGTAACGATGTTATCAGGCTGGGAGGACACTTGACGTGAGTTAGAAGACCAACAGAACAAACAAAATGTATATTAGAGGAAGCGCAAATGCAGCGATGCTATTAAGTTTGGAAAACACTTTACGTGAGTTAGAAGATGTGGTATGACGAAGAGGACATCATATCAAATGCATCCATAAACACCGAGTATCGACAATAACTACACTTCACTGATATTAAGAATGCATATTTAATTTTCTGTTTATTTCTATTTTCAGGATAAAATCAAGATAAACACAAACAAAATCAAGCCTTCTTCTGAACAACAACAACAACAACAACAACAAAGTGGATCAATACAACAGAGCGTCATTATTATCATATTCAATGTTTGAAAGTATCAAGCCTAGAATCAATATGATTTTAATGACTGGATGCAGAGTCATATTTATAATCGTCAATAAGGTGGAATAAATGTGATAATCTTACATGTTCTGCTTGATAACAGTTACTATTCTTTATTGATAAATAACATGAACTTTGTTTTAAATTCCAAGATCAAAAAGTATTCAAATTATATTGAGATCAGTGTCGTCTTTTTCTGAAAGCCGACATGAATATCTAAAATTTGAAAGTTTTAACCATATAGTAGAATATTTTAATGTAAATCTTATGTATGTCAGTTCAATATGAATACCATAATAAATATATATTTAACATGAAAACCTGTGTTTTGGTTATATCAATGATTGAAACTACGCTTTCATGATGAGTTGTTTTTCTGTTATAGTATCTTGTCAACCAAACTGCAGAATCGATAGTCATGTAATAAACATGTTGTCCAAACACAGTACAAATGTATTTTTTTAAAACTCAGTTTTCTATATCTTGAAGAGATTGTATATACATGTAGTTTATTTCATTAACAATCTTATAGTATGCCATGTTTAAACACAGTCTCGAAAAAAAGAGAAAATGAGTTGAAAATAACGTAACATTTGGGAATGAGATTAACAAAAGCAAACAACGTTCTACACCATCAAACTGTTGTCCTTTATCATTAACTTTAATCTTATGTAAAGTCCTTGAACACATCATCTTCAGCAATATTATGTCACACTCTGACTCCTTCAGCGTCCATATTCCGTCGTTGTCGATTCTGCATAACTCAACTTACTGAAACAATCAACGATCTCTCCAAAGGCTTTAATAACAATACGCAAATTGGCACTATCCTACTAGACTTCAGTTTACCTTCGATAAGGTCCCGAAATCTAGACTCCTCCAGACACTTTATCATTATGGAGTCAGAGGTAGCGTACACTCCTGGACTACTAACTTTTTGTCAGTTCGTACTCAACGTGTTGTCCTTTCGACCCTAATGACGTCAGAAGTCATTCACATTGATACCAAACGCAACATAATCAATTGTCCGTATACCATCGAAAGTTATAGCTAAGTGTCGCACTGTTGGCATGCTTTCTAAAAGTAATAAAAACAAAAATGTACGAACCTCTCATAAGTTAATATTCGAAAGTTATAACTAAGTGTCACGCTGTTGGCAGGATTTCTAAATGTAATAAAAACAAGAATGTACGGCAGCGGCAGCGGCAGCGGCAAAGCCTATTAGATACACAGGTGGTCCTCTGTGATAGAGTTGTTGAAGACCACCTTGACGACCACGTATGTCTACTATCAGTGTTGAGGTTGTCGATCCGAGCCAAACTTGGTCCAAAAAATTTATTTTAAAAATAGTGTCAGATAATTGCGGTAGCACAGTGAATTGCTCGGAAATCTTCATCAACCAATCAACCAATCTGTATCTGTATCCATTTCGCTGATACTCAGGATATCCTTCTTATTTTCTATTTATTTATATTTTCTGCTTAATAACAGTACTAATCTTTGTTGATTAGAAAAAATATTTATGTCAGATTCCAGGATCAATTATCAATCAAAGAATACTGAGATATTTACGATCCAATCAGTGTTTGTTTTAGTCATTATCACTAATAGTCGACCTGAATATTTAACTATTATATGAAAGCATAATATAAAATATTTTTATATAAGTCGTATGGATGTCAGTGAAACATGCCAGAATAATATAATAAATGTGCATTAAAACGTTTGTGGTCGTTTATATAAATGCTTCAAATTACGCTTTCTTAGTTTATACTAATATATTTTAGCTCGATTGCGATGAAAGCTCACAGATTATATGAACCGTTTTCGAGTCCGCTTCCTTGGTAGAACCAGTACTGAGTGTTGATTTATGAGAGGCATCGGATCAAGCTGAGAATCGAACCCACAACCTCTGGCGTGAGCTGCCAACACTCTATCCATTAGACTATCACTTTCTTGAAAACATGGTTAGGATTAACTAGCTTATATGACGCCATAATTAAACACATTCTCGAAAATGAGTTATGAATGAGTTGAACATAATGTAACATTTGGCAATGACATCAACAACGCAAAGAACACCATTCTAATTATAATATATGTAAACACGTTTACTGCTTTGGAAATTATTATGATACATGGAAGCGTAAAATCGCCACCAAAAGACGAAAAAAAGGCTAGGTTTTATAGAGTATTTTCATAAGGGGTAATGGAGCAAGCCAATCTCATCAAATCCCCTGGCCCAGACTTAAGCAGTATACTGTTATCAAACAACAGCGAATGAATGACCTCCGGGAGTTCAATGAATCAGAAAAAATAAACACAATGTATCTCAATATGATAAAGACGACAATCTTAGAATAAACTTCAAGGAACATTAATTAAATACAGTTTTAAAACAGTACTTCATAAAATGTTGTCATTTTATCAAAGTCTGACGATGTGTTATGCAATAAATCATAAAAAAAAACATTTTTAGGATTAGTCCAATAGTTCGAAATCCTTGCATTTGGTGCTTGAGTCCATGACTTACATCACATTTACTTGAATGGAGCTGAGAAATTAAGATGATTCTATCAATTAAAATCTGAATAACAGTAACTTTATCAATAATTTAATCGTAAATTCGAAAATGCCTATTCATATTCAACCAATTAACCAGTTTCTAGTTTTAAATTACTAACACACTTTCAACCTGTCAATATGAAGTTCATTGGAGCGAGTCTCCACGCAAAACATTTACATATTTTTAGATTGAAAACATCATGCATTGTTGTCTATATAGTTTTGAAGTGAATATTAAGATACCTGTACATATATCCACGGAGTTTAAACATAATTATGATGCATTGATATGGGATGTACAACGAAGACTGTACTTATTTTGAATCAAAGTTTTATAACGTCTGAACTTTTAATATCGTTAAAGTCATTCAAAATATAACATTTCTAGCCGGTCTTAGTGTACAGTGTTATTGGATACAGTATTCTCATGAAACGACTCCATAAAACCGAGTATGTTAGTTTCTTTTCTTGGTTGCATTCTATTTCAAAATTACATTTTTATCATAAAATATATGATTCACCTTCAGTGATACGAGTTTTTGGAAAAATAAAATACTTAATTATTTTATTACGTCTAAATGTGACTAAACATGTCTAAATTTTGTAATTGTTGATTGATTATAAATCGTTAACCAAAATATTTAATACTAAATAATATACTGCAGGTGAGAAATGGTCACTGAGGACAAATGTGAGACGCGGAAACGAGTGTATTTATCTGATTTCATACGTTTATATATACATTACTAATATAACGTTGTGGTTAAGGTATTTTTGCGACATCAAGTGAAAAATAAAGTAAACACATATTTGTTAAACAACACGGTACATTCATATTAAATGTACATATAAGTTAGTCACCAAACTGATAATACTGGCCAGATATACTCGATGTATGTAGAAAGCCAGAGCAGCAATCAAGAGTACGAGTGGTCCTCCGTATGCATACTTCTAAGAGGAACTATTACTCACTGCATATCTGTTCTTGTGATCATCCGTCGTCGCACAAGCAAAGAGGAAATATGGTGGTCAACTTCGAAAGGGTCAACAACCAATCACATTATATAACCAAATGACTCATATCATCATTGTCGTAATATGTACCACTATGCACTCAACCGATTAAGAATTGCAAATGTTTACAATGATGAATTTAATAGTGCTAACCCAATTCAAATTTATTTTAATTTGTATACAGCAATAACAATAACATAACATGAATAATCAGTGAAAATTTCATTGATTTATCGCAACACATAAGCACAAAAAAAATCCTGAATACCATCGGTGCTTCTTTTCAAATTTATAAATTAATAGCACGTACATGGTACTCCTCTCGCCATACCGGCTAGATAACTACGCCTCAGATATGACACATATAGTAACTGTACGACCTTGTGGAATATTGTTCTACCCAGGAACGAGAGCATGGTGTAAGTCTGTGACGTTTCTTTGAGGAGGCACACGTGCACGGACGCTCAGTCCGAGCTCATCCTAGACATGTTTAATAGGAGCCATGTCTTGGGAGACATCACTTTAACGTTGCTTGTCTGAAGGTAAGCAGTCGTCCTCAATGCACGACATTCAAGGGCATGATTCATGCGCCCAAGAAATTAGAGCTAGGTGTATCGGTTGGGAAGTATTTGTCTTGAAAATGCATAAAATATTTCTTTGCACTAATGAGAAGATTGCAATATTTTCATGAGTTCTGCCAAGTATTGATGACATTGGGTATTGTTTGATGAAGCTATTACTGTATAAAGATGCGAAATGATGCACTGCAACAAATGGCCATAATTGTCAAAAGTGAAGGGGTTTCACGAAATTTTGATAAAAGCAATCTGGTTAACACCATGCTTTCGTCTGCATATTTGGACAAATCTATGTAGCAATGTATTTTTTTAACCATTGGTAATGTGTTCAGTGTTCCAGAAGTACATTTCTCTATACGTAAAGCAGTGATATATATTTGAAGAGTGAGACGTTAATGGCCAACTCGCCATCATTGAACCCCCAATGTTTCAGGTTGTCGCACAACACAGAATGAGTTACGGTCAGCTGTAAAGATCTGACAATCAAACATGCAGAATGGAGTAGAACCAAGTGAGTATAGCCTGTTGATGAAACATATTGATATGTTTAACTCTACAGGATGTACGTGACAATCGCCCAGTATCTTACGAAGTATGTTACCAAAATTGTAAATCACGTCATGTAAAAGTCAGGAAAAACAAAGATTGCAAAAGTAGTAAATCAGTAGTGTGTTACCAATAAGAGGAGAAGTACGCTGCATTAGAAATATTTACAAAACGGCTAAAATAGATTGTGATACGGTCTGTCTTAAGTGTTTCTCTTATTGTGAATAACTGACAAACTACGTTATTAAATTCAACAATAAAGCGCTACATCCTTTAACAAAATAAACAGTTGATGAATTAAAATCCCATATGATGTTAGTGATACGTACCTATTGAATTGCAAAATCGACAAAGAGAAACTGTGTGAGTATATCGGTATTTTGAATGAAAATGTATTTTTTATATACAATTCAAAGTAATGGTATTATTTTCAAACGAATAGCTTTTGTCACTCAAACAATTTTAGAGTAAAGAAGTGTATATTAGGTACTTCATACTATATAAGCATATTTTAAGAAATAATTATAAATTTAAACATGATTACAGCAATATACACTGATGTGCTTAAACCTGGTTAATGGGTACATCAAAGCTCGATCCTCCAACTACGTCACACCATAACAGGCAACCGTGTAAATAAACGTGTTCCATCAAGAGTATTCATTTATAATCAAATATTAAACTACAATTTCTGACGCTCAAGTTCTTAAGGACCAACGCGCCATAATTGAGTGCCCATTTTTTCTGGTTGTCGCACAAAATGGAAACAATAATGGTGAACTGTTTAAAGACGACAACGTGCTGAACGGAGTATAGTTTTCTTCTGTTATATCGCGTTATTCATTGTATCGCGATATTTACATTATCCAACAATTAAAGGAATAGCGCCACCTATATATTTTCCGACAGATAAAATTTTCGTAAGTTCATTATAATGTCACTCACCTTTTATTCCGGTGATTTTAGCCCACCCGTTACCACATATCAAGTCTTCTTGAAAATAAAAATAAATAATCTAAAATCATTATAAATCAAAATAACTGTTGTGTGCTACCTGATTTAATGAGTTAAATGTATTTTGATCACGCTGATAAGAGGTTGTAACTCGAACGGAAATGGAAGACAAATTAAGACGCCCAGACTTTCTGTTGTAGAAGAAGTGTACTATTTATGTAATGATTGGCAATCAGAAATATTGGTTCAAAACCACATGTTTTGTAACGTCGGGAAAATATGCACATAAAACACAACTTCAATAGTGTTATGAAATATATGTTCTCAGAACAGACAGAGTGTTTAGTTGTTTCACCATGTGTTAATTTTAGTCTATACTAGCTAGGATTTTTTTTATTTCTATAAATCTTAATTAAACACCACTTAGTAGGTCCTCATTCTAAATACCGCGATATAACCGGAAGTTTAAGTTATTGAAATAAAAATCCCACTCAAAATAACAAACGATTCGTTTAAGGTGAATGTAGGATTTTAATAAAAGATCTTGATATGTTTAACGTTAATGATGAACATTACGCTACGGTAGACGTATTTCAATTCAATTTCAATTCAAACTTTTTATTTCCTCCTATTGGAGATTAGTACATACATACAGAATAACAATCAAAACTACTGTTAACAACAATAATTTGGAATACTGATATATACATATCGTGACACACACACACACACACACACACACACACACACACACACACACGTACGTAAGTACGCACGCACACACGCAAGTTAACTAGAAATAGCTATAACTATTACATCAAAATTGCTCTGCAGACTACAGCAATATACCACTGCATTTAGCTAATCATGTCACTATCTGCATAAATTGGCATGCGAATTTAAATGAATGTAGGTAAAATATCACCATTGTGTCACCGACTAGTGTTGTACGTATAGGTGCAACAATATTTTTACATGTGTATGCCAACGAGCAATCCGATTCTAGTTCAATTGTCAGATTACAGTTAAATTTGTTCATGATATCGAGTAGAAATGTTATTTTTAGGTCCTGTGTATAGGAACAATCGGCTATAATAATAATGAACATTACGGTTTGTGTAATGACAACCACAAGCGATACATATAGTTATCAATCCAAAGTTTCGCAGATTTATGGGCAACCTTGCGATCAGTCCGCGTGGATGATATATCCCATATTATAGCATTATTGACAGTTCTATGGACTCGTTTAAATAAAGCAAAATCTGCATCGATCTTTGTTCTGTTGCACACAAAATAATATTCATTGGAGGATAGAGCAGTCTTCTTCACAGTATTGCGCCACGACTGTTTACTTGGTAGAGAGGTTGGGTTTCTCAAAAGGTCATTGAGTACAAACGATACGTTATATTTGCTTAAGATTTGACATATATCAGGTATGAAGCCTTTTTGTACCGATAAACTGAATATATCTCCGTAGGTTTATATGTTGAGTAATATTGCCTGACGGCAGGGACGCTTTTCAATTTCCGAGGTCCGTGTATTCTCTTAACTATTATAATGTTGTTATTTGTTAACCATGTCCAACTCAGTTTTAGTAAGAGAGGACCATATCTCTCACATATAAAGGGTTATTCGGATTACTATTTTGTTATTTAGACTGGTTGATATTTTCGGGTAAATGCCTGGTGGGTGGACGCCCAAGCCGACCATCGCATGGAATGCACTATTTACCTTTTTGCATCTTTCTACTGCGCAATTAAACCTTTTTAGTGTTTTGTCATGTCCAACGCTTAAATGAACAACATAATCGGAATGTATTTGTAATAACGAGTGGTACTCTGTTTACCAAACGATAAAACACATGATTTCTGCGTGTTTATGTCAAAATTGTGTAAGTATACATACTGTCAGTGAGTTCTTGTAAGTTGGTCGGCGATGTTGCTATTATTGAAGTATCATCTGCTATGGTCGGTTTACTACATTTCTAATTCCTGAAGCAGATCGTTAACAAAGATTAAGTACAGGAAAGTGGACAGCACACCACCTTGACGGACCCCTGCCTCTATTTTGATTTGTCTAGAAGTTTTACCATTTATGCGTATAGCAGATGTTAACCCTTGATATGAATTTCGTATAGTTCGCTACATTTTACCTGTTATTCCAATTTTTGCAAGTTTGTAGAATAGTCCGACGAAATAATTTGATTATTAAGTTCGTTCTTAATTATTTAGAAACGTGTGAATGTCATTGCACAGACTCCGCCCTGGATTCAATTCTGATCGAGTCATGTACAAATTGCAAAGCCGTGCAAGCTATGCTTAGAAGCGGCCTTAGCAAACATCAACTTTCAAACTTAAATCATCTCAGCTTACATTGTAGCTCCAGCCAACAGAGTCAGTCGAATGACGTCAAACTGTCAGTCAAATGACGTTTAACACTAAGCCAGTTAATATTCATTAAGTGAAAATTTAAAAATTAAGAAATCCCGGTTGCTCACTGCGGTCGTTCCATTTGGGTTTCTTAATTGTTAAACATTTACATAATGAACACTTTCTATTGCATATTAGCTTATTTATTTTGTACATGATTTCATACATTATTGCATCAATATGCCAATATCAATAGACAGAAAAAGTATCATCTACATACATAGATAAAATATGACAAGAGTGGTCACCACCTTCAAAGTACCGGTGGCAGAATACACCAGTGGGGAGTGGTTAATATGTTTATCAAAGCTCGCCCTTCCTGTACACCATTAGACAAGACCGTGTAAATAAAAGTGTTTCGATAATATATCACTTTTTTAATCAAATATTGAAACTCAATTGCCATGGTAATGATCCATACATTATGTAAGATTAACTAGTTCTGTATTAATTATATTAGATATAAAACTATTGAAACGTGTAACAATCAGTAATGACTTTAGTATTTGATAAACCATACCTATTTTTGGTCATAAATTATATAGAAATACAAATGTGTTTATAGCCTACACAAATACATGAATATATAAATAAAGTGATAACATGAACAATTAAACCTATCATTAGTTATACCCATAACATCAAACTAGATTAGACTTACCAAGAAGCACAACATTATTTGATTTCTTTTAATCTATACATTAGGTTATGTTTCTTAATCTTAAAGCAAAATAAATAAATTTCTCTAAGTTAAAAAACAGTATGTTTTGCTATAGATGTCATTAGCATATCAAATTTGTTTAAGTTTTGCCATCGGCAGTAGTAATGTTAAGAATAGTTCTGTCTTAAATCTTTATAGAAGGGAAAACAAGTAAAAAGTGATATTCATCGATTTATTTGCAATACTTGTCGTAGTATATATTTTTATTCCAGCGGCAAAAGTGTGTGACCACATCACTATCCCTTTTTCTTTGAAATATGTTTTAAATGATTGATGTTAAATCGATCACTTCCGCTCACGTTGCTATGACTCCTCAACAGGGGTTACGAAACATCGCTATATAAACGTTACCGAGTGTGCAACCTTCATTCCAAACAAGCTCACTCAAGGTAAGTTTAGCTTTTAGTTTGATTTATGTATATGGAAGTGATTTAATGTTTAGCAAAACTGCAGGCACGATGGTTTCATGTTTATGTGAATACTGTCCCATTAAAGAGATACGCGGCTCTGTTGAATTAGTTTTACACTTATCAATTGAATTGATTTGATATATTTGAAAATACTAGTGAAATCTGAAATTTGAGGACAAAATCTTTAAAAACTAACAATTAAAACAGAACGATAAAAACTGATAGAATAGAAACATTTGTTACCCTTTTTATATAATCTTTATTAACGTGACAACATTGTTGTGTACTCCTTTAAGGTTATTTTTCTTTGTAAATATTTGAGACTAGCGTTTGCCTGATGCTAATTAACTGTTATGTAGCAGGTCGATAAAGGTGGCTATGTAATCTATTCAGTTGATTGAAGCATACTACTCTTTTTAAAAATGTTAAACTTTGATTTATTGAACGAAACTTGTATGGAATAATTAAAAGCAGTTGTCTGCTCCTTTATTGTTTCTTTTCTTTGTAAATATTTGATACAAGCGTTTGGCTTATAATAATTAATTGTTACATGTATATAACAGGACGATAAAAGTGGCTATGAAAGTTAAACTTTGATTTGATAAACAGAAATAATATGGAAAATATTAAAAGCAGTTCATTAATCTGTAGTTATGGCTATGTTCAGCTAAATGTAAGTTAAGCGTTAGATAAAAGTAACATAGTTAAGTGGGGTGAAAATGTGACTGTTCATTAAAAACCACACTTCCGCAATACATTTGACAACGCAATTGTTATTTCAGGAAAATGTTAATGATTTTTAATGTAATAATGTAATTTATCTTTAAGACATTCAGAATGAATATCGTCGCTGTATTATTCCTTTCCATGGCAACGGTGGTGATGGTCGCGTATGGCACTGTTTTCCCATCCTACGGTGGTTACTATGGTGGTGGTGGTGGTAACTTTGGATACAGGTCGACGGGCATTAGCTTCGGCGGCGGGTCTGGAGGCGGAATTTTCAGCACCCTTATATTCTGTAAGTGAAGAACTACGTTCTCTTTAGTGCATTTTATTCAAGAAGACAAAGATAATAAATGTATATATGCAGAACGTTATTTATTTTCCGGTTTTGGACACGGACATAACTATGTTCAATATCATTTTAAAACATGCGTATCATCAAGTACGAAATTATATTGAATTTCATCATTTGTATTGTTATAATAGAAACCACTCTAATGAAATATCTTTTTTTAAAACTATTCTTTAATCATATATATAAAACGGACGTGATCGTACTATCTTCATCAAAACGAGTAATACTTTCTTCAATAGTGCTAGATAGTAAAACTTGAATGTTAACATCTCCATATAGTTTGATGAGGAGTGAATATATCTTACACGTGAACATGGGTGAACTTATTGTCAACTTCGCCATATGTTCCTGTAAACTATGTTCACAGAAAAACATACAACCTTACCACTTCATACTTCCTATTTCAACAAATATATGACATATGGCGTATACCATAGGTAATTAGAAGTTTTGTGCAAAGAAAATGCAATATAATACCAACTGCTGACCTCAACTATTAAGATAATTATGAAAGCCATACCAAACATAACGGCTCTTTTTAATGCAGAAAAAAACAATAATTTAAGAGCATTCTTTTACTAAACTATATTGAAGTTAGAAGTTAAGGAATCATTGATTAGATACAACAAACAACGGTATGTTCTTTTTGGAAAAAAAAAAACGGATAGTGATACGTACAATTTAACTGTATTGCCAAGCGATGATGGTGAGTTGATGATACCCCTAATACATCAAGTGGTCCAAGGTACTTACTGATCATCGCCAATGTCATAAATTCGAGCAAATCTTGGTTAAATCAATTTAAAACAAACAGTTTCACAGATACTTCCGTATTTATAGAACGATGGCTTTGTCTAAAAGTGAATATATTCTTACTTTTGGTCGTGAATTATATATCGATTTATTTAAAATACTTTAAAAAATATGTTACATATACACAAACCTCTGGCAGTAGATTTAAACGCCATGTAAACTATCTTTACTTTGTTTTGAACAAACAAAACTGTTTCATTTATTGATGAAACAATGCACAGTCATCATTCTTTTGGCACGTTAATACGTCGTTGTCGGTTTCATCTTGAACACTTGAATCTAAAACTTGCTTGGTAGCTGGAATAATGTTTAACACGGTTATAAACAATTGTATCCAGAATATAGAAGTCAGCAGTGATTGACAGCAATAATGCGTGTCCCTTACTTTTGTTTTAAATACTGACAAAGTATGTATATTGTATAAAGGTTTAGACTTGACCTCAAGTTGATGAATATCATTGGAGCAGTCTATCCATATTGTAAAGTTTATAATATTGCGAGACCGTTTGTCTTAAAAGAAATAAAGGCTGTAATGCGCGAATTTCTCAAAAGCAGATATTTGAAAATTATAGATAATTATAACATGGTAGGATTTAGAAAAGTAAACAAGAACCTCACAGAAATAAATATTCGAAAATGTAGCATAAAGATAGTGGATGTTACTATTGTATTGTACATGTTCATATTACAGTGTTCGTTTTCATCTTCATTTTCCAACTCTTGTTCCAAAATGGTGGACTGGGCGGTATAGGCGGAGGGAATGGTGGAGGGCGTGGCAGCGGAGGGAGTAGCGGCGGAGACAGCAGTGGGGAGTCCTATTAGATACAAAGGTAGTTGATTATATTCAGTGACAAGAGTTATTATGTCGCCTAACGACCACTTATATATATCCTCAGCTCTAAAGCTGTTTATTGCTTCTGAATTGTGGATTAATTATATACGTCCTGAGTGTTACATCTATCACATATAGCATTGTATGTGTTGAAAATGGCGTAAGACCTGATTATAAAAACGTACGAAAGATTTATAACACATTCAAAATATAATAGCAAAGTATTGCTGCTTGTTCTTTATAGAAAGAAATCGAACAAAGTATAAATAATTCTGATCGGACTTTGTGCATATGAAACGATGTTATTAGGCTTGAAAGACACTTGAAGTGAGTTGGAAGACCAATACAACAAATGTCTCTGTAGACCTTAAACAGATTTAAAGTAAAATGTATATTTAAGGAAACGCATATGAATTGATGTTATTAGGTTTGAAGACACTTTACGTGAGTTAAAAGATGTAGTATGACTAAGAGGACAATTACGATGCCTCCATAAACCCGAGTATCGACAGTAACTATACTTCACTGATATTAAGAATGTATATCTAGTTTCCTATTTATTTCTATTTTCAGGTTAAAATCAAGATAAACAAACACAAACAAAATCCCGCCTTCTTCTAAACAACAACAAAATGGGACAACACAACAGCGTGTCATTATTATAACACTCGAGTTGCAAAAGTATCATACCTATAATCAATTTCAGTTTTTAAATTCATATTTGTAAACGAGAAGTGATGCTCTTTTCTTTCAAAATAATAAAACAGTTACCATTCTTTATTTATTAAAAAGCATGAACTTATTTATTTTAAATTCCAAGTTCATTTATTATACACATTATATTGAGATATTTACGATATAAACAGAGACGTCATTACTTCTGACAGCAGACATGAATATTTAAATATATGAAAATATAACGTAAACTATTTTAATGTAAAGCTTATGTATGCCAGTACAATATGAATACCATAATAAATATATATCAAACATGAAAACTTGTGCTGTTTGTTATATTAATGTTTGAAACTATGCAATCATGCTAAAACCCGGCCATGGTTCGGCTGACCAAACCACTTTCCGGCTACAAGGTAAATGCAAATGCGTGATGCGTAATAATTTATTGTGGCGATTAAATGCACTAGTTGAAATAAATATGCATTGTCCTTTGCATATTTAATAAGAAAATTAAAAAGGCCTCTATTGAAACTTTTTTTGACGATTTATCGCCGTTTTTTACGAATTCCTGCTGAGTTAATGTAAACAAGGAATTGTATATAATCCCTTGGTGTCAACAGTGACGTATAATGTCACTTATGTAAATCATTTTCAAATAACCGTGTATTTACTAAGTATTAACCATATGCTGAACCAATAAGAATTGAAATACTAATAAAATCAAGCAGCTTTAATTGCATATTTTACTTGATACAACAGAAATATATTTTTCGGTGTAACATATTTTCAGCAGATTTTAAGAATCAGACATATTGCAATTCTTTTTTGAAAAACTCATCCAGTCAGTTTTTAACTGTTTTTTGTATAATATATCCAAAAATTAATATAAAATATGTATACAAATTATTTTAACATATATATCACAGTAGTAAATTTGAAAGAACATAACAGTTAATACGTTAGAAATTATATAAGGTATCAAGGCGTTTTTAAATATGTTAATGACAATGTACAATGATTGAGATACTTTTTTCCAATTAACTGTATTTGTCGAAATATGTAGAGCAACACTAACAGATTTTTGGATTTTTTATATCGTCTGGCTTAAAGTTATTGCACCTTTATGTAAAACATGTTGTCAAAATATAGCACTGTTTGTCTAGTTAAACAACTGAAATTGTGCAAATGATGAGAAAATAAACCACAACATGAAAAAAATTCATACCAAGTCATCACTGTACATACATTCCCTTTGAAAAGTTAAGAAAAGTCGGTAAAATACCCCCTTTTACATTGAAATAAGAACGATTTAGGATGATGCACATAAAGTTGGTATACTTTATTCAAACACCGATTCGATTTGTTACAAACCCAAATTCGACTTTAGACTGCGTCTTCAAAATACAATTTCCATATCCAGGCACACATCCGGCTTTAAATGTACCCTGTGGGATTTCCTATATATTTTGACTGACTAAACATTTGGTTGTCTGTATAAAAACATTATTCACCTTTAATGTTTTTAAATATGCATACACGTTTGTTTTTATTATGTCTGAATATTTTTTTTAGCTAATCAATTTGACAGTAATCAACAAGTGATTAACTAACAGTTTTGTAGTTGATTGATTATCAACCTTTATCATATATTGCCGCTGGTAAGGGTTGGTCACCAAGGCCTTATGTGAAACCCGGAGAATGTTGCATGTATTTCCCTTCAAACGATGAGTAATACATTACGAATATTAATACACCTTTATCACAACACATGAAAAATAATCTAACCACATATTAAGAACGAACACCATATATTAACAAATAGTCTCGTTTTCCACGAGTGTATAAAAGACATGTAACTGAATAAAAATCCGACTTATTTCTATTTTACACCTTTGTAAGCTAATGCTGCCCACCAGTACATTTCAAAGGGATTTAAAAATAAAAATTAGAATGGACTGGTCTAGAACAATTGTGTGATTGTGGAATGGAGCTTAAATACATTATTTCTTTAAATGAAATGTATTCACAGCTCAAAGAGCCTAACTTTTCCAATCCACTATAAACGTTCACTCGCATATTACAATCATTATCTTGTATACAAACACCGAACTAACATATAATGAACATTATTCCTTTAATCCCTTTATCATCTTACATGATCCCCTTAACTGTCAATGTTATATAGCAACAATTATCTCTACAGGTATATTTGATGCTTTTATCATCCAACATGATCCTCTCTACTGTCAATGTCATACTTTATATGTCAGTCTATTTGATCCCCTTGACTGTCAATGTTATACAACAATAATAAACTATACATATCTTTCTGTTTGATCCCTTTGCCTTATACACGATCCTGTTTACTGTCTATGTTATATAACAACAACAACAACAACAACAACAACAACAACAACAACAATTACATTTTTCTCTCATTACATTTACAAAAAATACAAATTTTATAACAGGTAGTGTTAATTGTGTTGGCTAGTCCTCTCCTGTCACATCAAGTGTATACCAAGTCGGTCTGCGCACGGCTGTTAATGACCGTCGTCATAAGTCCCTGGCGTGTAGCCAGGTACTAATACCGCCGTTGTATCCAGCTTAAACCACCATGCACACGCCGATCTGGACACACACTGACATAAGAGACAGTGAGGTAGCCGCGGATTTTATCGTCTTGAGTCAGGGAGGAAGTGTGAAGTACATGTTAGTACGTTATCGGGTTGCATAATCAATGAAATAGTGAATAACTATTTTTCGGTTCGCCGTGAATGAAATTACATTATTTGGCTACGTTTGGGAAATCGTGCCATGTGCACTTGCGGCAAGAATATAATCCACAGTGTGGGATACTATTATTTAGTATCAATTACAACCATGTTATTGATATAGTTGACGGTGTACCAAGAAGCCGGTGTTTAGCATGTTTGTAAGGAATTTATTACACTCTTTCATAAGTATGCGTGCATATTTGCATAAGTTTATCAGTTCCGTTTCGTTTTGCGAGGACAGCAAATTATGCAGCGCATGTATATCATGTGTGGTTAAATGTTTATTTTTAATTAAAATTCTGCGTTCTCGTTGAAAGTGTGAGCATCTAAACAAATAGTGTATTTCTGAACTCACTTCGTTACAGTTACATTTTAAGCATACTCTATTTTCTATGGCGGTATTTGCCAATCTCCCTGTTTCTATAGGGAATCTATGGTTAGATGTACGCAGTTTAAATAATTAATGACTAAGGTTACGTCGGAGGATTTTCAAGTAGTTTTCAAAGCAAATTGTTTTCTTAAAATGACTGTATATTTACCTTTATTAGAACTTTTCAGAACTGCATTCCATGATTGCGTGTACTGGTCAATTAGTGTATGTTTATAGTTTTGCAGGTTACATTTGATTTGTTAATAAATATGTCTAACCTGCCAACGGACGTTAGTGTATTGATTATGGATGAGCTCCATTTAAAACTATGCGAATTGTTATAAAACATGAAGTGATATATTAGGGGCGAACATTTGGTTTTCTTACCTAATATTAGGCGGTTCCAGAATCCCATCATCTTACATTTGATATTAATTGAAATCGGGTAACGACCTAATTCAGCGAATAACATATACCTGGGTGTACTTTTGCGAGAATTAGTGATTTTCCTAAGAAAATCGTGATGGACTTTTTCAATTAAATCAAGTGATCCGAACCCCAATATTTCGCTATTATATGTTTAGATTGGCAGTATAGTGTGATCAAATAGTTCGAGCTGGAGGTCGAGGGGCAAATCGAGATTGTATATGCGAGAATATAATATATGCATAGCTTTCCTTGCTTGTTCAACCAGATGATTTCTAGCTGTCAAGAATGACCCATTGCTTGTTAAGATTGTACCTAGATATTTATAGCGATTCACAGTTTCAATTTTTTCGCCTCCAAGTTAATAAAGATAGTTGGTGACGTTTTCTAGCACTGAATATTACTATTTTGCTTTTGGACATATTAACGACGAGTTTCCACTAAGGGCAGTAATCATGGAATAATCACAGTATCGTCTGCATATAGGATAACCAAAAGTTTGAGCCAGTTTCCTGCAGTGTTAGCATCAAGTTCAATGCCAACTCCACCAGAAATGGACAAGCAGGATTTTAAATCGTTCAGGAATATGAAGAAGATCAGGGGAGATACATTTTCACCCTGTCTCGACCCGTTCTCACATGCGAAAAATCTAGATGTTTGACCATCGCGAAATATGCAAGACTTTATGTTACTGTACATGTTAAATATGACTCGATTTTTTTTCCATTTATGGACGTTGCTAGGAGCTTCTGCCAAAGGCCAATTATGTTGACTGAATCAAATGCCATTGCAAAGTCTATAAACGCACAATATAGTTTACGTTTTTTTTTTAAGAATTTCTATAAAGGCGTGTAACAAAAATACATGGTCAGCTGTGGAGTAGCCTTTACGGCAACCTGCCTGATTTTCATGTAATAAATCATACTCAGACATAAGTCGGCTCTAGTATTTAAAATAGATGTAAAGAGTTTCCCTAGACAGCTTAATAATGTGATAGGCCTATAGTCGGAGGGTTCAATGGGATCCCCTTTATTTTAAGATATCGGGACAATATATCCTTCCAGCAAGCAGTCCGGTATATGGTCAGTATTAAGCACATTATTAAATAACACAGTATACACTGGCAAAAACATAACAATCAATAAATGTACATGTCTGTCTAGTTGATTCCTTTGTCATTATACAAGACCCCCTTTACTGTAAATGTTATATGTTATATAACAATGATTAACTGTACACATCAATCTTTTTTATCACTTTGTCATTTACATGATCCGCTTTACTTCAATGCCATATTACAATAATTAACTTTATATGTCAGTCTATGTGATCCTCTTGTCAGTCTTACATTTCTGTCTATTTCATCTCTTTGTCATAATACAGTCGTTATCCCCTTTACTGCAAATGTTTTACAACAACAGAAATGGGAAAACTTTAAAAATTGCATGATTGTGTGAAAATACGAGTTAAACAGAACTATTACATTAATTTACTAGTGGAGAAGTCGTTAAGTGCATAACATGCTGCTCAGTGTGCGGCTCGACCTTGGATAACAGCTCTAGTTTACAAGACAGTGGCACTTTTTCTCAACGTGTAAATGTATTATAACAGTTTATAAACATTTTCAAAACTATTTTAGATAAGAAAACTGACCCAGCTACATTGAAGATAGCTATTTTGTCACACTATTACATGTGTTTAAAGGTACATTGACGATATTTTTTTCCATAATGTTACATGTGATGGAATCTACATTTAAGATAGTTTTGTTGCATCATTTCAAAGCTTTAATGAAATAAAAATATGCAACATTTGTTTTCATTTAATTATCGGGTTGTATAGAACTATTTCTAAAGAAATTGTATTTTTCTAAGCATGACAACAATAAAGATTTTTTTTAAAAAAGTTATTAATTTGAAAATTCGGGTAACGGTACTTGGAAACCAATATCGTCTTATGCCTATACGTTATAGGCCATGTTTATAGGCATAGTGATCATGGGTAGAATTCGATTTCAACAGTGCTGAATGTACATTTAACTAAATCGTGATGAAAAACAACGAGGCTGTCCTTATTGCAGTAAAATAAATGTAAAGCTGAACCTTGATAATGCAAAACAATGTGTACAAAAAGTTGGCATAGAATTGTGATTTCACTGCCAACATCACATCACATGCATTACGAGATTTATTAACATTCTGAACGTTTCAACGAATAACACAGAATAGTTGTCTATGCGTAGCCGGGACAATATAATAAGTTTGAATTGACTAACCAACGTGTGTTTGCTCAGTGGCGCGTTAGTTAATGAGAGAGAGAGAGAGAGAGAGAGAGAGACAGAGAGACAGAGAGACAGACAGAGAGAGAGAGAGAGAGAGAGAGAGAGAGAGAGAGATCTTCAGTTATAGAGGCTTTAGCGTGCTGGTCATTTCGCAAAATGTATGTCCACCAATTTGAATAAAGTCAAATGAGCCATTCTTTATTGTATATTTGAGTTTTTTTAATATATATATATATATATATATTGTTTTGACGCTCACATGGTAATTACTTGTTAGGAAAGAAATCTCGACATTTACTGTTTTTTCCTATAGATTATAAATTCATTACGTTTGGTTTATTTCTATTACATTATTAATATTTACACAAAGATTTATAGACCGGAAAGAAGACAATCAAAATATTAAATGTTGTATATGTGGATTTTGAATTTATTACATTCAGTTTCTATAACATACATTGTATCAAGAAAAACAATGCCAGTTTACCATAACCTCCAGAGTAAATACTGCATGTGTGTAAACTGCAGCTGTTTTAACCTTATAAAATGGTTTTGTAGGATGAACGGCGGGTTATTCAATATTATGCATCAATTTTTTATATACAAATCAATTTTAACAGCTGAACATATCAGTTATCAATCAGATTTAAGCACGAATTATGTTATACATATGTATGTTTATGCGTGTAATAGTTGTTAAATTAAGCCAGCCATCTTCCAGCATTAGCTAATAAACCCGTATATTTGCCATAAGTGTTGTTATTTCTGTTGTCCGGTTAAGGCGAGACTAGACTGGTACAAACTACCGAAACATATTATAATACCGGTCATTATAAGGATCCCTTCAAGCGATTCAATGATAAACACAATCGTTATATTGTAGTTTTGAAAGACTATACTGTTACAAAATAGCTAGGTTGTTGTGGCCTAATTTAGTAGTGTCAGCTAGTACGTGTCTATTGGAATGATATAGGCTATATTTAGAGCAGGTAGCATGGGTTTGTTAAAACGTATCGATAGCTCGATATGAGTAACGTTTTGAAGATCTTTTAACATATTCATTCTTTGATTAAAGAATTAATCATTTTGAAGTTTATTTCATGAAATTCCATTAAGTATTCAGAAAGTTAGAATAAATAAACGGGTTTATATTTTATAAAACTAATTTAATTTTACATTGGGCCTTATAGCGTAAAATCCGCATCGTACCATATCGTACGACATATTGAAAGTTTGTTGTTTCATAATTTGCACGAAATGCAATAAGATATGTGGATTGTTTTACTATATATATATCTGACTGTATTATGGAAACGCCGTCCTATCTAGCAGAAACATCTTTCGGAACTGTCGTGACGAGAAGGATTGAGCATGTTACTGTTTCATTACATAACGGCAGGGTGATATGTGAATTTTATATTATGTTGTATATGGTTGAGTTATTTAAATGTCTGATAGATATATTTTGACGTAATCAGATCTAAGTAAAGTTATATAAATTGTTCATATCCATTCCTACGAGAATGTCTGTAAATGTCCGCGGTATTGAGTGTTGTTTTGTTAGAATATAGGCCGAGGAATCTGAGATCGTATTTTGAGCTGTTGATATCGTGTTTACGATTAAGTATTGAAATGCATCATGTTAGAATTGATTGATATGTGTAATTTAATTTTGCGGATGCTTATTTTGATATTCACAAAGTGAAAAGATACAGTATTGGTCCATGATTGTTTATTATAAATGAGAAATTAGGTAGAGATATTATTACTACTTTAGGATGACAGAAGGTCACATATGAAATGTTGTTTTAACTACCATGAAACTGCAGATAATAAGAATTGAATGAACTTGTTATCATATATTGATAAATCTACCATGAAACTGATAGATGGTAAGTAAGTAACTAGTAAATTTGAGTTTATATATATATATATTGTAGCCGTTTTGAGACGTAAGCGAGACATGTGTCCGCAGCGTTAACGACGTGTTAACGTGATAGGAAGTCAGTTGGTGGTAGTACCTCCATAAGGACAGCAACCCACATAATCGTTTTATGGATGACTTGGCGATCCTGGCGTCAGAGAACAGCCGAAGAGAGTCAGTACGAGGCGACGTAAAGCCAGAAAACTCAGTACACAGTTCTAGGGAAGATAACCATGTTTATATAGCCATCGCCACAGGGACGATTGACGCTAAATCTACGATAATCCGGACGCTGTTGTAGTATCTTAAATACAATACTAGTGCATTTTAAAAACAGTTATATTCATATGATGTAAGCAGTTTGGATCGCAATATTGATAAACGGAACATGTAGGAGAAAGAACTTGTGATTAAGAAAGTGTTATTTCCATCATAGGATATTTTAAACCAGCTGTGTTTTTTTTTAATAATTAACTTTAAATTGTATAAACTGTATAATTGCACATTCGTAACTTTATTCATGTAAAATTAAAATTGTAAATTGTAAATTTTGTTTTGAGTATACTTGTATTCTACCCTCGTTGTCGGCCCTTAGTTATTTTGCTACTTATACAAATAATAATACTATATAAAACAAATCAACATAAGCAGGCAAATACATAAGATCATTTTGCAATATGTCTTATGTTTTTAAAACATTTATTAAAACTGTGTCAAAACATGCACTAATAAACAATCGTGTAACAAACGTTTTCATCTGTTACGTCGCAGCGGACTGGATTGTACATATGTGCTATTCACATTAAAGAATACAGTTTGGACTGTCGGAAAGTACACGTAACCTTAAAGTCACATGGAGTTACTTATAACCATTGTGTGTTTAGATGTTCAAGCGCGTTATTGTAACTAACATTTTTGCAGGTGTCTTTAAGTTTAGTTGTGTAACCTGACGGACAACTGTACATTTCGCAGTTTTTCTTACAAGCTGTGCAAGGACAAACACTTATGTCACATGGGGTATTTTATGAATATTACGGTAATACAATAATTTTACAAAATATGGCAACTGCATAGATACAACTGTACTTTGTAATTAACCCAAGGTCGACGAGAATGGAACCTTCATGTGCTGTGAGACATTATAAAATAACTCTCGGCACATCATTTTACACACAGCTCCGGCAATTCACAAGAAGACGTTGTATCTATATATCAGATAAAAACGAGGTAAGACTACTTTTATTTCATGATGAGTGCTTACCCGAACTTAAACATTATTGTTATATTATAACATTGTATTTGCATTTTTAAACGACCTTTATGTAAAATATAAAATATATATCTTAAAGTACCACAATTGACAATATTTTACATTTACAGTTTCAATAAATGTATTTTCTAACATATATAAGTATCTGCTATTTGCACATCCGAAGTGTTCGCTGATGTCCAAGCTGATTATGGTATCAATCATTTATCATTTTCCTATAAACAAGGCTATATTACCACTAATAGTCCGGGGTTTTGAACAGTATTAGTGAATTTAAAATAAGATGTTGTCGCCATCAGTATTTAGAAGACATGGTTTGATAAAAAAAAAAACAGACTTCATCTAAATTACTTTTTAATATCAGATAAACTAGTAGCAGACATTGATGAAGTCATGAAAAATGAACATATCACTTGTAAAATATGAAATATGAATACTTAAAATTAAAGAAACTATAACAAAAACTAAACTACAACACTCGAACAATCCAGAAACATTTAACCTTTCTTTTTATATAAACGGCTTACTTTGGTTTGTTGGTTATTATATTACTGGAAATAAGATGTAATTACAAGATAAACGTTAAGAAACTACAGATCGATTTAAATATGGACATCAATATTGACTATTCACTATCTGAAAAAAACGCGTCAAAATATTTCTAATACATGATACCTAGAAAATGAATAAATGCATTGAAATGAATGACATGTTTAATGTCTCAAAATTAAAAAAAATCAAATCAAAAGGGAATTATAAAGGGAACACTCATTCAATCATAAACTATATTATCATCATGAGAGAGAAATAATTAACCTAAACATTTGTCAAATCCTAAAGTTGGATGATACAACCTTAAATAATGAAACATATATTCTATATGAAATGCTTCAATGTCGCAATGACCAGAGTCCAGGAATATTTATAGGTCACTTTGTGGTAAGGTCAGTCAAAATATATGGAATTATTTCTGGTCCAGTGTCTGGCTATTTTCAAACTCAAGGTATTATTACATGTATCCCTAAAGACTATAGATATATATAGTATACTTAAAAACTGGTGTCCAGTATCTGGTTTAAATGTATCTTGTGATCTAGCATCTGCCTATATCGCTCGATTAAAGTTTGTCTTACTGTCTGATATACTTAGAAACGAAACAAGTTTATAAGAGAAAATTTCAGATTTATTTATGTCAAAAAGTTTTGTGCAGAACAATATCTAACATGGTCTCTTCTTTCAATCGAATTTGAAAAATCGTTTGACTCTCCTGCTTCAAATGTTAAGATTTTTGAAACACTTGACTTTGATAACTTCTCTTAAAATGGATCAAGAATAATTGTTAGTTGCCATCTCTCGGACTGGTACGTCCTTTGACGAGGTTGTTGTCCGGAAGACACTTTGTCTCCTTACATATTTATTTGTATGCTGACATACATGCCTATCTTGAAAAGAATTCAATAAACGGACGATACTACGTGCATAATCGATGCTTAGAAAATAAACACTGGGGTGTGCTTTAAAAGTCTCTAGATCCGAAGACAAACTCTCTGACCTTTATATAAAAAGTATATGCAATGTAACATATTCCGGAAATATGAAATTAACTGATGCATTTAATCCTCTGTACGTTTACACAATACGTGTACAAGTAAACTGAAAAACACAAAAGCTATTGATCAGCTGGTCAAAGCGAATCATTACTGCAATAGGTAAAGTAACTGTAATAAAAAATTTAAAAAAATCGTTACATAATTAACCAGCCCCAATCGGAATGTAATAAAGGAAGTAAACATTGTGTTTTTCTCGGATGGCAAAATGGACAATGTGAAACGTCAAGTCATTATTGAAGACAAAATGTTAGTGCGTTTGAGGCTGTTTCATAGTTAATGCTTTTTTTATTCTACGAACACGTGATGTTTAATGCTTAAATATGTTTAAGAAATTGAACCCTTTCTTTCATTAAAGAAATAAAGTTATAACATTTTTTCCGGAAATTTTCTGTTGAAAGAAATTAATATCAATATATACTGATTAAACGATCCGACACAATTCTCAGGAACACTACTAATGACTCGGTACTGAATACAATTGTAATATTTGAGAAACACAATATATTCCATCAAAAAACACATGCAGAATCATCCTGTGACAAGTTCATTATTTCTTTAAAAACAGTTTATACGGCAGAAAAGTATTTATAGCTTATAAAAAATAAAAACATATGAACATTAAAAAATAAAACAATAAAATTATTTATTCTGATACATTCTGAATCTTTTAAGAAATAGTTTTCGGTAATAAGTATAACTATATAGTATATATAGAAGGGAAAGTATCTTTGAATATACTTCATTTATCTTTTGTCTCATGAGCATTGCAATACTGTTATACATTATGAAAGATGTTAGAATAGGTATGTTTTGAAACGAGTAAATTTAAACGTTGTGATTTTTTTCTTTAAAACAGTAAATTAAAAAAGATTTATAAAATTAAGTAAAAGAAAATGTTTACTTTATTTTTCAAAGATTTTTAATAGAACAGATTACTTTTATTGACTTAAACTCTATACAGTTTCTCGTCAGGTACACATACAAATTGCATACATATACAAATACATGTGATAGGGGTTTCAAATAATGTAATCTTTACATCATTGTTTAAAGTTACCTGGTTTCTTATATAACAGTCATATATGAATGGAAGCAAAACCACATATAACTAAATATTTACTCTTAGTTTGAGGATGAAATCTAAGTGCATTATTCAGCAGTATTGTATTTCTAATTTTATTTGCCTCTGCGATGAATTTACAAATATTTAACATATTCAATTTTGATGATTCTAATAACTTTTTAAATATATTTCTCTCTTATACTACTATAAGCTTTACATTCAATATTAAAATGGAATTCATCTTCCATAACATTTTCGCCACAGAATAAAACACAGTCTTGTCTCTCTAGTTTCCGTCTAGCATTTATTTCTGTTTACAAATTATGAGCGGAAATAACTATGGATTGCAAATTATGAAGTCATTTGTCAATTAAATATATATAATTATGACTAAAACTAACCTGATACTGCAGACGAATCGTTGAAAAACTTTATACATTGTATATTAATATTTAATGTATGTATGATATCTTTGTGTATTTTATTTAAATTACAGAGTTCACAAACATGGCAGATAAACTTTACTACATCAAAACTCTATATGGCGAATATATGTATTACGACAAAAACAATGGACAAGTGAAATGTCAAACAGAGAACGCAATCAAAGAACCTAAGAGTAAGGTGAGTAAACATAAAAAAGAATGAGACATTGACTCGATTATAAAATAACTAATGTCATGCGAACCATTACCTCAATTGCATTATTTTTTAGTCAATGTACGGTATAAAAGTAACAATTTATTTTGTTCACGGTTCTAAAAAATCACGTGACTCTAACACCGAATAATGATCGAATCGTCAGAGAGAATCAAACACCACCAATATCATGGTTCATGATATTCATGATACTAAATAACACGTGACTCTAACACCGAGTTATGCTCAAATCAGAGTGAATGAAAGGCCACGAATGTTATTGTTCATCATAGTAAATAACACGTTACCTTATACACAAATAATGATCCTATGAAAGACATGTTTTACATATTTCTAATGCGTTTTCACTGTCAAATCCTTAATAAATTTAGCCGTGTGATCTACTTCATAGTCAAGATCTCTTGCCAATGGGAACTTTGAATCTACAACTGTCAATAATCATTATGTGACTTAGTTTGTAAGGCGGTGGTTTTACTCAATTATTTCTTAGCCATAGGACACGAAATTAAATTATTACTGTTATAGGATGAAATGCATTTTTTCTGTTTTTTTTGTGCTTATGTAAAGAATGTCGAATCACGCAAAAATCAAATAAAGTCCATAGGACTTAATGTCAGATTTGTGCTTTATTCGATATTCTTAGCAAGTGCATAAAAACCAGAAAAAATTAATTTAATCTTTATTATTCCAATCCTGATGATTATATTTAATTTGAGACTCCTCAAGTGAATGAAAAGAAAAATAACAAAAAATAGCTATACGCTGCAAAGTAAACGCGTATGAATACATCACCTATGTCCTGATTGACATTAAATTCTCGAGATCTAATATATAATAATATCGTAACGGCTATTGTTTCTATTATCAGATGAACTCTGTAACATTATTTGGTTTATTGTAAAATGACAAAGTATTTTGTGGTGAAAAAATTAAACAACCGCCTTTTATCTCTCGATTTAGACAAATAAAAAATCAATCATTCCAGGAAATGCCCACACAGTGTAGATGCTAATGTCATTGGTTTTTTTTTTTCTACACGCTTGTTTTTAAAAAATGTCTCAATATTTACGAAGGTCATATAAATCCACGCTTATTAACGGAGAATCCGAATTTGGAACGTTTTAAACGACTTTTACGTGCAAGGTTTGTGTATTTACATTGTCTCACGATCGTCTGCTTCTGAACTTCAACTACATGTACATGTTTTTATTTCATTTTTTCTGTAGAATAAATTGGTCTGTGAAAATTTTTGTCAACGACTAGTATTCACGCTCGGTAAACCAGGGTTGTGTTCAATGGTATACTATACATCTCAAATGGGAACATTTTATGACTTACTTCATTGTTTCTCAAAACAACTTATGGCCTGGTTGTAACGCCCTGTTAAATCGCTGAACCAAAGACATCTATAAAACAATAATCCGATGAAAACAGCAAGGACTAGATCTAACATTTGTTTTTGTTGTATTTTATTATTAAAATAAGCGACGAACCGTAGTGAACGTCATTTAAGTTCGTATATTGTCAAACCGACCATCAAAATATCGATGCTTCTTTGTTTACGCAAGAAACGTAAAAGTAGTCCGGTTCCAAGGTTTGATCGAAAAATAAAAGTCTTTAAAAAATTGACGTTGTCCAATGAAAATGTTTTATTTATATATATGATAATGAGATTGGAATTATCACTGTATGCAGCCCTGTACAACTGTGTGTAAAAAATGCAGTAAAACCAATCCAATATGACGAGTAAGACGCTTTTACAGTTTTGGCATCAAGTTTTACTGGTTGAGGAAGACATCAGAATGAATCTCAGTATAACCACTCTGCTTTCGCAAATAACCGGTAACGTTTCTCACATAATGTCTTTTGGCCGAGCTGGATTCGAACCCGTGACCTTAGTGGTAAATCGGAGAAACGTAAATACTGTCGAGACGTCGCATTGGACCACATGGTCACGGAGGACTCAATATCTCTGTTTATACTATAACATCGCAAGGTAAAATTATATATTCTATGTTCATCTCATTCTCTCAAAAAGATATGGATGATCCTGGATGACGATTGCAAACCCAGAACTAACAGGTACAGGCTCCGGAACGAAGCTAATGGGAGTTACCTGGAAGTCAAAGGGTACACAACGACAACAACCCACAAAAGTGAAAGATGTGAACAACTGTGGAACATTACACGTAAATATTTGTTAAAAAATTTAATAACATTATCAACATACCTTTCTATATAAATTTGAAACAATGCATATCACAGGCGGCGTAAGAATACTTAGTCAAGAGTAAGGTGGGAGCTCAACATAATATTGAAAATATCTGCTTAAATATGTATACTGTCCTTCCATATCCGAGTAGAGGTATGCTTCAAGAAGATATTTAAATTATATTCCATAACGTTATGATTGAATGTTACACCTGACGAATCGTAACAGAAGTTATATTTACAAAATGTAAATAGTAATAAAGTCGTACTAGTTCAAATAGTTTATCAAATTAAAGCGTTTTGATCGGTTCAATCCAAGAAATTATCAATTTGTATTTTGCTTCACAAGTTTTATAAAAAAAAGTTACTAGGCATACTTCCTAAGATATACAGTTTTAGATTAACTTTGAGATTGATAATCTCATGTGGTTATGTGTTCATAGATGTATATTAATGATTAGGTGTGTGAACACGAGAAAACATTAATTTAAACTTAACCATTAACACTACTCATACTGTGTTAGTTTAAACACAAACATTTGTTATTTTCTATTTAAGTCAGCGGTAATACTACCATAGTGAATGTTGGCAACGGAAAGTTCTTGGCGGTGAAGGGAACGCTTGTAGAAGCCGGAAATGACGAAGTCAAGTGGGCATTCGTTGAAGTCCCGACATAATTATTAAAGGTCAATAAAAAGCAGACGTTTGTCGCCCCCTTGATGATCAGCTGCCATAAACGTTCATAATATATGAATGTATAACAAAAACGAAAACAAAACGTTTATTTATATATCAGTAATATATATGTTAATTAATTAATCTAATTACTTTTAATACATAATTATTAACATCTTTCTGAAAGCTTTAAGTTATACCGTCATGTTCTATACTTAAGAAATAAATGCTTGGCTTAAATAGCGTTTGTGTTATTTTGTTTTGATGTTATGTTTAATATAGCATCATAGCTATATAAAACTCATTAAGCACCGAGACAGCAACATACTCATACATTTTAAACCATTTTAACATATTACAGGATGTATATTGCGTCCTAGCTCAAGGGTTATAAAGCGGTTTTCGTGCTCACCTCCGATATTTACATTTGTTAGTAAGGAAATACCTCAGAACAGTGCATATAACACTCTGCAGAACCTTAAGCTCAAACCTCCTACTTCAGAAACAAGAAGATATCAAGTAACAGTTTGCAATGTTCGCGGAGCTTTGTAAAAGTTGACTTCCAAAATTAAAACAACGCTAAAATACAGCGACATTCTTTGCACCGTTTTAATTATTTGAAGAATATTTAAACAGCAAAATGCCAAAAGCAAATCGCCTCCTCATGGCATTACTAGCAAATGAAAATTGAGTATCAGTCATAATATATTGAGAAAACAAATGGCTCTGAAATCGTAGCTGCCGGAAGCAGTTTTAATTGACCTTGTCACGTATTATATGTATGTTAAAATTAAATCAATTGATTTGTATCGTGAAGTCATTTTGTCATGGTAAAACTTTTGGTACGGAGGATAATCTCGCAGACAATAAACCCATTTTACCTCCCTAATGAGGTTCAACTTTTATAAAAAATAGCATGGTATGGATGGAAAGTGTAGCAAGCGGAAAGGAGTTATTAGACAATGGAATAGTGAGCTCGAAAATGTTAATCATAACTGAAACCTTAGTTTACATTAGAACCTTTTTCAGACGATTTTTGTAGACGCGAAAAGCTGAGGTCCGGTTCCATATTTGTTTACTCTTTCCAAAGATGTGTCTACAAGAGTTTGATACTTTGTCTTGTTTACCTTACAAATTAAATATATTATATAGTTGATGAGCTACTCGGTGTTAGAGTCACGTGTTATTTAGTATTCAAAGTGCTGCATATGCTTGACAACCAAACTGTCCAAGCACTTTTTTAGATAGGTGAAGTCTTAATGTTGTACATTGACCTTACGGCGAGCGAGTATAAGTGAATATTCGGTAGTTTATGATCACTTCACACATATATATAAGTGTCCTTATTAGGAGCATTCTGATTATTTTCCCCTACACATAATAAGCACATTCGTTTTATTGTCTAGTCAAAAAACCATCTGTAACTCAAAGGTGAAAACCCAATTTTGCCCAGTCCGTAAACTTTGCTAATGAACCGAAATACTATGTATTATTTGTTAATAATTGCAAAGCGGGAGCTGATTCTACAGAGGAAGTTGACTCGAGAGCGTTTCTTATAACTCTGAGCAATTGTGCTCAACAAATAAGTATAAACTTAAAAAGTTTAAAAATGTATGAAATTGGCACTGACATACATATACACATACCTTAAGTTTCACAAAATATCCAAACTCTGTTAGCTCTGTTTTGTGTTTTAAATTCTTTAAATACAATAAACTTGATTTATAGTTTTGCATTGGATATAACTCTGAACTGAATTGAGCTTATTATGTACTACCTAAAACATGCATCAGGTTATGATTTACCGTGGATCTGGCAAAGCTTTCTTCAAATAATTTACATGTATATGGCGTCGTGTCCATACAAACTAGTTAATTAATTATAGCATCTCATCAATCGGCATGGAATAAACTAAGCTATACTTTTACGTGCTATATGACAGAAGAGAAATGTTAGACACGTTTAAATCTGAATTAAAGTATGATATGTTCTTATGTTTTGTTTATGATTTGACAGTTTTTGTCGATATTATTTTGTCTTAAATCTAAATCCTTTTTAACAGAGTATTAGTTAGTTAATCTTCTTATCAATATCCAATTCCACGTCGAGTGTACTTATTAACATATGAAGGCACATATTTTGTGTGTGTGTGTGTGTGTGTGTGTGTGTGTGTGTGTGTGTGTGTGTGTGGTCAATACAACTACGTTGTATATTAATTATATTGTATATTGCTTTGGTGGTTGTATCCTTTGAATGCTTCGTCACCAATTGAGAAAATATTGAGCATGCATGACTTGCCTTTTGAATTATGTCATTGCGTGCATATTAGGAAATATTGTCTTAGTATCGATCGCAGTCATGGTTGTAATACGAAGTAACAAGAAACATGTATTCAATATATTTATTCGATATGATACCACAACATATTATATCAGATATATATCAGAGAAGGACTGTAAAGTTATTTTGTTCTCTTACTTCAGATAATGATGAAACATTATTTATATTTCATTATATCTTAATTGATGTGTATGAATTAGTACAAAACATGACGATATTGCTGCTGAAATAATCTATATATAGAATATCACACAACATTATAATACCGGTATTGATTAACAGTCTTACCTGTGAAAAAAAATTATGTAGCAGATTATATTTTATTTATCCACTTTTTCAAATGTACATGTAGATAGTTCACAAAAGTCATAATAAGATAACAGTTAACTATACACGTTTTTTGACATTGACATTGTGTTTAGACACAGACGTAAACCATTTTAAGTCATTATGAACAGAACAAAACATATATTTTATTAGGATTTGTACAAAGTAAGTTATTATAAATTACACAATAAACAATCAAACATATGGTTACCTAACATCAATAATTAAATTCTATAGAGTATATAACAATTTAATGAATATTTATCAAAGAAATATGATAAAAATATCTATTTCGCTAGTAACCACCACATTCTTGCTTGGATAAATAGCAACACTCAGTACGTGCTTTTATTCAGAACGCAATCAGTGTTTGTTTACATTTGTCAATATATCGCACTACACCATAATACTAGTATTTAATAATATTCTTACTTTTGTCAGTGTTATGTAGTAGACGATATGTCATTTATCAAATGACATAACTGTTTGTCAAATTTGCAAGTACATGTACATAGTTCTCTAAAGTCAGTTTTAGATACCAGTGAGTATTAGATACCAGTGAGTTATGCACTTCTTGTGACAATAAGTATTCTATTTAGACACACACAAAAATCGTTAAATTAAAATCATAATATTGATTATTTATTTCGTTAGTCACCACCCCATTCCTGATTGAACAATTTAACTTGGGCAAATATGCACGCTCATCACACGTGCAAATGTGCAAAACTTGTGTGTTTGTGTGACTTTAACCTGCATATAGTAGCAAGTTTATGTATCCTGGTTGCAATTCGCGTCCATTGCAGTATTTCATGATATATTGATATTTTAGCTTGTTTTAAAAGGTTTTAATGTTTATTTCATTTTTAAAAAATACTTTAATTAAAAATGAAGTTTATTTAAAGAATGTCAATATGTGGGCCGGAAATTCAGCCCCTATAATTTCCATTTGTTACAATTGGGCATTCAAGATAGAGAGAGAGTTTAGCGCAACCTTCAAAAACACTTTCCATGCATAAATAAACATTGAAACCAGAAAAAGCATTATGACACCATACATATATGTAAACAATGTTAAATACTGATGCAGCAGGAAATACCTGCCAGAATGGGACAGAACGTGAATGTCTTCGCTTCTTTTAATAATCAATCGTAAGTCCGCTATAATGTTCGCAGATTTGCTTTACATTTGGGGCTGCGTATTATACTCGGCATTCAATGTAAGATTGACACAAAGCTGGTAACCAGGATTCCAACAAGATGGTTGTCAAATGCAGGTGTGTTCCCTTTCTCCAAACCAGAAGTAGATTGAATCAGCCCCACGGAGAGGTCGTGACCTCTGTGTATTTAACCGTGTTATTTCGTAGTAGTAAATGTTGCAGTGTACTTGTACTTTGTATAGCATTATGTTGAATCATAGTATATAGTGATATACTGTTTTACATACAGAAATGTCATTTACCTTAGATCATAAATATTCTCGTATGACCTATAGGCCCATGAAAGTCGAAGACAATATGCTTCTCGAATGTAAAATTTATTGAAATATTCACTTTGTTTTGCAAAAACATAACTTTCCAATATAACATATATCGACCATGTCTTATAATTGGATAATAAGGTAATATAACAACATGATAGTGTGCTTGGGTACACACAAGTTTTTTGTCAACATAGCATTCTCATTGCTAAGTATAAATTAATGGGCGTGTGTTTCGCACACTGTTTTTACAAACTTATTTGATTCGATTGTTTTACCAGTTGTTAGTTATAATTTTGCCAATTTATTCCCCCGTTACTGCTTTCTAAATCGAGCCATGCGTTTTTTTACTTGGAGTGGGAAAGTATACACCAAACTCTACTGTCATTGGGGAAATGGGTTGACAACCTACAATAGTACGACTGTTGAATACTATTTTGTCTTACTGGCACAGACTGTTTTCAATGGGTAGTTCTTGGCTTAAAAATGTACAATAGGAAAACAGTGAAGCTAACAGTTCGAATAACTGACCAAATAAATTCAGATTTAATTTACAGCTTTGCAATAATTTGTTCTATTTAAATATTTAAATACCATAATGGGTACACACACACACACACACACACACACACACACACGTGTGTGTGTGTGTGTGTGTGTGTGTGTCTACGAGCTGATGAGTACTTTGGCATGCAATTATCTTTGAACAAAATAACTAGTATTCATATCCCTAAGAGTCACGTAAATAACTATGTTATAATAGTTTTGGTTATATTTAGTTATATAATACTCTCGCTTATATGTAATTGTCACGTGCAAGCTACTTTTCGTACTGCATTGTGACGATTCATCGACTCATGACGATAACGTCAGGAAGCGTTCGTCATCATACGTGCATTGAATATTTCAGTTTCAATATATAAACATTCCACTCTTATTAGTACTATAAAATAACAATACCGTAAAACACGTGTTAAAACCATATATTACGTGACCATTTTATATTAGAAATATGTAAACATCGGCCTAACTTTGATTTCCGGTTGATAGGTAAAATTACGGGGCTGCTAAAATACTTTATGATTATTGTTGTCATCACACAAGTATGAGTTGCAGTTGTTATCCATTATGATATGCCACAGGTTTTTAAATATAAGTGTTTGAATAACATAATAAATACACGTGTGGTGTCTAAGAAGTAAATAATACTCATTATTGATGTATTCCAAGTGTAACAAAACTTCTGTCTTTATTTTTCAAACTATGACGGTTTCTTGAAAGGGTTTTGTATCGCGTGGTTCGACAGTCTAGGGGATATTCATCTTGTCAGTTATTTTTTTCTCGTTTCGGTTATTGACTTTTCATTATTGTTGGGGTATAGGGGGATAAGATTATTTATTACTTTTTTCTATTGTTAGATAGACGAAGTTATTAATAGGCAGTAATAATCATCTTAACAATCTTTTATTTGTAACATTTAAAGTATAGGAAAATGTTTACAATAAAATGTGATTTGTTTTAGTAAGGGCCGTTGCTAATGTTGCCCGACCCATTTGCACTTAATATGAGTAAATTTGTATTGTTATTATTCATGTAATTATATAATATATTTAAAAAAAGTTAATGAGATAGAGGAGAACAAACATATAAATGATGATTTTGTAGAGGGGAAATATTTACATTTTGGCGTTCCATCAAAATATGATGTATTGCTTTTAACAGATAAACACAGATTTGAAAGTAAAACAACTGTACAAATAATATTATTTACAAATGTAAACTAATATTTCCATATAAGTTTATTTAATTAAAAAATTCTGGAAAAAAATATGTTTTCAGAATTGGTCGCATGATTTGGCTGATAATTGGAATAAATCACATCAATATTATAATAAATGTAAAACAATCCCCTTATAGTGTTTTATTTTAAAAATCGAACATGATATGATAGACATGCCACACATTTGAGGATTCCTACCACTCTGAAGATATCAGCAATGATCATTCTCAAACCCGGAACCACAACAGTTTTTATATCGCCCAAGTAGTGGCAAAAGGGGCTTTATTCGTAAGAATATAATGGGTACATATCATCTTTTACAATTTAGGGAAAATACTTAATATATATAAATGTATTCTATTATTAAGTTCTCGAATAAATGTTTTGTTTACAAAATCTCATTCCATTATATTCAGACTGCAATTACATGTGAACACAGACTTTTGTCAACACATCTAGCTATATACATACAACGACATGTATACAACACATATGTTAAACAGCAGTTATTTTGACATTAAGATGTGAATAGCAAAACATGTTACAAAAATTCGCAGTCCAGCTGCGATAAATTCAAATAACTCTAAACGTAATTTATTGATATACAGACGTTTCATGAACTACATATTTACAAAAATATTATATTATAGTGTATCTTTCTTTATTTTATATTGCACCATCAGAATATAAAAACTGTAAAACAATATTTTATTATTCGTGGCAGAATTTAAATAAGACATAGTATTGCGTGCAAACCTTGTCGTATGATGTGAATACAAGGGAAAGAGTGAGTTGTACTCCCGTTAACAAGGTTAGAACATTTCAATGGAGATTTATGCAGTAAACATTGTTGTTATTTCTTCTGTATGCATAAGTGTATAAATAATTTGTATATGGACTTTGTTACGCTATTTCTATTGTTCAGTGGTACTCCTGGTGGTCATACATTGTCATACATTTTTTATATTAAGAAATCGCCAAGACGTTTACATTGAATTCATTCGTCCTAGGAAAGGCTCTAATCAAATTTCACCATGATGAATCAAATAACATACAATTTAGTAAGTAAATATTGAAACCGACCTCTTCATACTGGCGTAACGTTCTACAACCTATCCTGAAATATTTACCATTCATGCTCAAGTTGTCTCCCTTCTGTAGCGTTGACATTAACTTCCAAAAGCAGCATTTTCTATTAACTCACTTATTGTGTACATCTAAGATTTAATGCCAAAAAAGCATTAAGAAAACAGGATTAAGCGTGCACATATTGCATTAACTACACAAACATTGTCAACTCATGTGTGTGTATGTAAATAGCAGTAATTATACAACGTTCCCATTTCTTTTTAACCATTTTATGCCATTTAACTATGGTTTTGCCTTTTTACAACTATACAATAAGAAGTATTCGTTGTACGTCTGCAATAGAAACACTTGTTATCATAACATGTTGTTTATTCCCCTGCGGATGCCATTCATGTAAAAACGCGAATAACCACATTTTAGAATCTCACTAGAATCATTCTGAATTTAACATTACGTAAATCCTGTGTAATATCCCTACAATACACGGTATTGCACTTAACCATATCCTGTCTTGTTTACCTGTCTATTCTACAAATCTATAAATTACAAATGAAACATTTTGCTTGTATTGATATTTTTTTTATATTTACATATTAAGCAAGTGTCAACTATTCAATTATTTATTAATGCATCATGACTACACAACCCTTATCAAGCTGGGTCAACCGAGTCATCAAGCTTCCTTCGTTCCATTCTCTTTACTTGCCCATATGTCTACAAATCATCTTATTTTATAACCAAACTGTGAGAAACTATGGCCATAAACCTTCGATTTGTGTTCTCTAAAATGGCAATCCATTCTATCTGTTCATTTACTTTGAGTCAATACTTATTTTATTAGTTTGATTGGCTCCCAATTCATTTTGAAATCAGCCGAGTTGACACAAACTCCCTATTTATAAATTTAATGCCAAGGGAGTCGATCTTAACAATCGATCTGTTAAAATAATCCTGTCTATCATAGCAATTTCTACACTTAGGACTTTCCTTAACTTCACGTCAAGAGATTGATTTCCAACTCGCTGTCTATTTCACACGATGCTCTGTCACCCTTTCCTGTCATTTCTTACGCTATTTCATCGTGTGTTCAGCCTATACGAACAAAATCGTATATAACTTGCTTTATCGTGCAATGTAGCAGTATATCTTCCGTGATTTTAAAGATATTACGCAATAAGATGGGGTGCGGAACACAAAATGGCCGCGGTAGATATAAATGTTGTGGCAAGACACACCCACAAACACAGTCTATCTATTACCAACGCTGCAAACTTCCATTCATTCTTTATTTCCACATCTTCTTCCTCTTGTTTCATTTTGGCAGTGATCTTTTTTAATTCACACAATATGGACACTATATCCCGTTTATTAAAGCCACAGCCTCCATTTTCTAAGTATTTTGCTCTGTCCATCTCTTCTGCCATCTGGTGATTTGTGCTGTTACTATGAGGAGCATGCGTTCTTATCCAATCATCAGTCCGCGTATTAACACCACACATACCATTTTCTACGCAAGCGCGATATTCTTCTTCTGTCTCAAGAAGGTTTGGTAATAGGGAGTGTGCCGTTCTGTCCTGCATATGAATGTCGCCTAAACGCTGCCTGTGCATAATGCTCTGACGTCTCTTCACTTTCGGTGTTCGTGACATACACATGGCTTTTGCTAATGCTACATTTATTCCAACTTTAACCTGAAACAATTATAAACTCATGTTAATGTTTCGGAGATACAGTATTTAAAGAGCACATGAAAAAATATGTTTGCTTAAAAATGTTTTGGATGAATATGCATCAATTTATTATTATTATTATTATTATTATTATTATTATTTCTTCATTATTATATATTTAGGTAAATGTAACCATCTAAACTTAGCTGTTTTGATTGATGCTGTTACTTTTTCTTTAACTAGCGGGTATATTTAAAGCCAACGAATGCTTTTTAACTATGTGTCCGGTTGCACTTTTTGGTTTGGTTTTTCATTTTAAAGAAGTGTTTACTTTCAGGCCATATCATCTCTTGCTTTAACTAGATTATGTTTCAACTACTAATGCATGTGTTCTCTCTTACACCATTTTATGCATATGTTTTCTTATTTTTGTTTTACTTATTATATAAAATGTACTGTAATTGAATACTCCAGGACTATGAACTCATTGGTTTACAATTATTGATTTAAGTTCCAAGTTTATATGAACCACTCTTGAATCCGTTTCCTGGGAAACCCCAGTACAGACTATTTTGTTTTGACTGTCGAGCTGAGGATGGAACCCCTAACCTGCAACATGCATCACCGCTCTGCTTTATGAATGTACCACATGACATTACACAGAATCGACACCGTATGTACAACATCAACACAGATATCAAGTATGTCATGTAGTGCGTATATTAACTTGCTTTACCTAGGCAAATAGATAAAAGAAATATAAAATGGTCAAATTCAAATTGTTAAAATAATTAAGGCAATTCTTATAGTTAAGTGAGATAGCTTAGCTATGTGAATTTTGTTTTTGCTCTGCATTACTTAACAATGATTTATTTTAACAGTTTTGAAATAGTCTCATCTGCATCAACAAATCTGGCTATGAGAAGTTATATTGACTTCCCAAGGTTGTTTAGATTATAACCTTAAGGAACATATTGTAAAGAAGAATTTCACAGACAGACGAATGTGGACTTAGGTCACTTACCCACATAGGGAGAACGTGCGTTTCCGGTCCTCGGTAGTGAAAATTTAACACAACAACAGTGAATAGAACCGATAATGACGTCATCACCATGATACAGCAGAAATATATACCTGTTTTCGGGAATAAAAGAACAAAATATAAATAAGAATTAGTTTTATGATCCTTACAAAAATAAAGATGTCAGTTGTAAAATAAATTTTGCATTCGTTATAACCTTTTTCGGTTTAACAAAATATTTTACTAAATATCACAATTGAAATCATGTTTGTTCAAAATTTCCATTTTAACAGCAGTATGATTTTACAAATACATACATGCGTATATAAATAAAGGCTCTGAGACTATATTTTATCAGTAAGGAAAATATACAGAGCTAATATCAATTTTGTTATAATTTTTTTTATAAAATATATCCGTGTTAAAAAAAATTGAGTCATTCTTTTTATAGAGTTCGTACAAAGTATTTTGCTTTTTATTAAGTAACATATAAGACTTACCTATAAGTGGCAATGCGTCCGATGTTGGTGGCATAGTTTCAGCGACCAGTAACAGAAACACCATCAATGACAGCAGAATAGTCACACCTGTATATAATGTTACGTGTATATATAGACACATGAATATGATGTAAAGTTGATATACTGACACCCGTATATGATGTATAGCTCATATATAGACAACTGTATATGATGTATAGCTCATATATAGACACATGTATATGATGTATAGCTCATATATAGACACATGTATATGACGTACAGTTTATATATAGACACCTGTATATGATGTATAGCTCATATATAGACACCTGTATATGATGTATAGCTCATATATAGACACATGTATATGATGTATAGCTCATATAAAGACACTTGTATATGATGTATAGCTCATATATAGACACATGTTTATGATGTATAGCTCATATATAGACACCTGTATATGATGTATAGCTCATATATAGATACTGTATATGATGTGTAATTTATATATAGACACAGGTATATGATGTATAGTTTATACATAGATACATGTATAAAACGTAAAGTGTATATATAGACACCTGAATAGGATGTATAGTTTATATAAAGACACATGAATATGATGTAAAGTTGATATACTGACACCGGTATATGATGTATAGCTCATATATAGACACCTATATATGATGTATAGCTCATATATAGACACCTGAATATGATGTATAGCTCATATATAGACACAAATATATGATGTACAGTCCATATATAGACACCTGTATATAACGTATAGTTTATATAAAGACACATGAATATGATGTAAAGTTGATATACTGACACCTGTATATGATGTATAGCTCATATATAGACACCTATATATGATGTAAAGCTCATATATAGACACCTGTATATGATGTATAGCTCATATATAGACACATGTATATGATGTACAGTCCATATATAGACATGTATATGACGTATAGTTTATATATAGACACCTGTATATGATATGTAGTTTATATATAGACACCTGTATATTATGTATACTTTATAGATAGACACCTGTATATGATTTGTAATTTATATAAAGACACCTGTATATGATGTGTAGTTTATATATAGATACCTGTATATTATGTATAGTTTATAGATAGACATCTGTATATGATTTGTAGTTTATATGTAGACACCTGTATATGATGTGTAGTTTATATATAGACACATGTATATTATGTATAGTTTATAGATAGACAACTGTATATGATGTGTAGTTTATATATAGACACCTGTATATTATGTATAGTTTATAGATAGACACCTGTATATGACTTGTAGTTTATATATAGACACCTGTATATGACTTGTAGTTAATAGATAGACACCTGTATATGACTTGTAGTTTATATATAGACACCTGTATATGATGCATATGTTATACAGAGTTGGTTTTTACATTACGACATACAAAAACAAAAAGTTGATCTAATCACGTATTCTTTCAACTATATATAGCAATGAAATATTTATCACCAAACTGGAAGTGAGTAAACATGTAAATATATGTTCATCGCCTAGTGGCCTCATCATATCACATGTCTCTCGTACTAATAATAACGAGACACTGTCCAACTTGACCGAGTGTCTAAATCAACTAATTATTTAAAGTAACGTTATTTTGCCACTGTGACGCTGTGACGGAAATGCATTCTGTCAGAACAACGTGGTAAAGAGAAATTCATATCTGCTCTCGTTAAAGTGTTTAATTTAAAACTCGTACGAAAACATGATATTGTGCTCGGCATTTATTTCTTACAATTTGTTTATTAAGTTTAATGCCGAGCATTTTAAACTACATGTAGTTATTTAATATATTTTATAATATATGACATTTCTAAGAATAACGAAAGAGTGAAACATTGCATTTGTCAAGGACAACATAGCGACTCACCTAGCGATATTTTCTCGCCGGCATCAGGTGGAAGAAGAAATAACAATAAGGACATGGATGATATAAGGAGACAGGGGATGATGATGTTGAACCCGTAATACAACGTTCGTCGCCTTATGTGGATTGTATATACCAGATCGATGTAAAACTCGGGACAACAAACGTACGATTTCACATTCCGCTTGGCTGGCACTTCTAAAATGACATAGTAGAATTAAAGGTAGAATTTCGAAATAATCTAAAACGAGTTAAAATTCTAAAAGAGATGTTTTTGTATTTCTGGAACATATCGATATTTTCAGCACCATGCGCACGTTTAAAGTATGTGTATTTTTTATCTGTTCATGAGATATGCTTACTTAACAGTTCCCATTCTCCATTCCTGATAAAGTTGGAGATATCACCGCCCTTGTCATGTTCAAGTTGTAGATCCAACATTCTGCCGTCATGCGACCAGGAACCAAACTTTAAATCGCACTGCTGATCATCAAACGGGAACCAGCTGATATCTGGAAAAAAAAAAGAACCAAATGAACCAGTCGGAGTTTTCTTTACATGATACGATACAATTTTTAACCAACATCTGAAATAAATGTTATCATAATCATATGGTCAACGTGCTGAAAGATTATATGTTACTATAATAAAAATCTTAATATCTTCTATAGTTTTGTAAGACTTTGACTCAGCATGACAAGAAATTAAAAGGCGTTCATAAAAATCGTATAAAGAGTATTTTGATGTTAAAACCAACAGGTTCCGATGAGGACATACACAACAGTTCCAATGTAATGTGGAAAACTCATTCATTAAACTCATTTAATGTGTTAAGCAAAGCTGGCAGATGTTTATCAGAAATTGGAAAACAACATCTAAAGAATGAACAGTCATGTTATATACACACCTATAGAGCACGTGCTTTTGAACATGCCTGGTGGTACCCACAGGCAACTTCCATCCGACTTTATAACAACATTTGTGTGAAATGTCCCATCAAATTTTTCATCAGCACTGTAGAATATTAAAGGTGAACACATTTTTATGTTATTTATAACACTTTCACCATATTGTGTTTTTTTTCCAAAACTACATCAAAATAACATCATGGGAATGTTAATAAGTCCAATTATAGAAATGATTGCTGGTCGTATGGGTTATTATGGTGATCGCTCGATATTAAATGAGAAACATTAAATTTTAAACAGGAGAATCTAGTTAGTCCAACCTTTATCTTTCCCGTGATTATCGCATGGACATAACGTATCCCCGCCAGAAACATAAGTGGTGCTACATGGCTGGTGTTGAAGTCTCAATCACCAATTAATTTTGTACTGTTTTACATATAGAGACATGCGCTTCTGGAACACTGAACACATTGTCAATGGTTCTAAAAGTGTCTTGTTTCCATAGAATGTCCTCTGTTAGTCCAAATATGCAGGAAAAACATGCGGTTGGCAAGGTTGCTTTTTCACCACTTTTTGATGTTTTGAGGATACCCCTTCATGTCTGACAATTCTGCCCATTTGTTGCAGTGTATCACTACGCATCTATTAACTGTTATATATTCATCCAACAATACCCAATGTCATCCAAACTTGGCAGAATTCGTGAAAATGTTCCAATGTTCTCATATGTACAAAGAAATATGACCATTTTAAGTATTTTCAACAATAAATATGACCAACCAATTTGCACAGCTTTAATGTTTTTATAGCAATAATTTTGCTACCGTCACTAAGGGGAAGTAAATGGTAAGTGGGACCTTGAAGGAGACCTTGAAATACCAAGAATGTATATAAAGATGCCTAACTGAAATCATACCTGTTGTATAAGAGTATATCTGGTTTCCAAACAGTTTTGGCTGGCACTCTTATTGAATCAACTCCACCATATTCGTACGGGTCCCACACCAGATTTACCGCCTTCCATTTCTTAAAATAAAGAGTGTGTTTTTCAATAGTATTTTTTATGACAGGTGTTCTTAACTTACACCTAATTCTTTGAATGATTTTCTTTGATGTACCAAATAACTTATTGTTTGTACGATACATATTCTATAAAAGCCCTGTAAGCTGTCTTCTGAATCCTTCTCATAGAATGTATCAGTTATATATTTTATTGCCTCCATCACTGACAGTTTATACATGTTTTCATCAATGCTCCTTATTTCAATAACTAATCTATTTCATTTCTTAAATACCTGAACCATTATCGCAATATATACAATATAAATTGTTTCACTACATATGTTGAGATGTTTTTGTCCATAAAATTTGAACAAGATCAATAATTTATACATTTTATAAGAAGTCTAGGATTGCAGTCTTGCCAGAAATTTGACATATACATTTTTTGTTCATGTATTTATTTTGTATTTAGTTTGCAAATATTATATATTGGAATTATATTAACCATGTGTTATTGTCCTTTTTTATCAATTGAGAAAGTCAAATTATCAACAATGACAATAAATCTAATGTTTTAACATATTGATAGTATTGTTTTAATAAATCAAAAAATCTAAAAAAAAAAGTGATAATTACACTTCGTACCAATTTAGAGCACGTGGTCCAATGGTAGAACATCGGTCACGTGGTCGGAAGCCGTGAGTTTTTATCCGCCACGGCTCTATGTAGTGTCATTAAGCAAAACATGTGATCAGTACTGGTTCTACTCAGGAAGACTTCGAGCGTGATTTGTCTAAGTAGTAAGAACTTGGTTCTCAATCAATGTAAACAGTAAGTAACAGTTAAACAATAAACAATAAATAAAGATAAAATACCATATGTAGCCAAACATTGGTGTTGATAATTTGGTTCTTCTCATCCTGAAATATATAATACATGACACTGAAAGCATTAAGAAACGCGGTTTATTTAAGAGCCATATTATTAAACTGTTATGAGCGATATTTTTACTTTTAGAATATACATGTTAAGGTATTTCGTATGATTTTGTCAATACTATTGATCACATTCATTAATACAGCACCTTTGCATACATACATATTCTTAACCTGTAAATATCGCCAGCAACAGTTTGATAACATGCCTGTGAAGTTCACCCGGCGTTTTTATATCCTTGAATCTATATAAAAGTCATGTCTCCTTTACCTGAAGGAAAACATAATAAAGTATCATTGCCTCTTATCTTATACATCTTTATTTGATTGAATCTTTTTCCATACATACGTAATTATTTTGAAATTTGCAGAATTATATTAAAAACATTTTATGCACGTAATACATATATAATAGCTTCTACTGAACAAATTAAAACTCAATTAGTATTCCAACTGGTGAATACTTATTTTATCATTTCCTTCTATCTATATAATAAATTTTGACAAAGGAGTCCCTTTGCGGCACATAGCTCGTCTGGAGAAGGGGACTAGTAAGTTTGGTTTTATTGAACTATTCGAGAGGGTTACTGTACTTAAAGTAACTCTGACACCCCTAGAACCAAACATAATCGCCTAGCCCGATTAGCTCAATCGGTTACACGCCTGACTATCAATAAAATGGTCGAATCCCCGCCCGGCAACAGTCTCCGTGATGATTGATATACACCATTGTGTCTCATTAGCATTATTTCGCCGCTGATTCAAGTTGGGAAGTTATCAGTTCCTTGCGGGGATGTGGTGTGCTCGAGTACTGGTCCCAGGAAACAGTGGTTAGGTAAACTGATCGTCCGTTAGCCCTCGGTGGCATAACATTTTCTAGATTTTCTATCCATTAATTAATCTATATATAATAACATTGATCTAAAGTGCGGGGCTCTTATGTATGGCAGCCATACAGAATTTCAGTTAGCCCATTCACATATATTCACTTTGAATCGATAACAATATCATTGTAAAATCTTATAGTCATCCATCCTTCAGTTATATGCGCACAACTCGGACTTGTGTTCCTTGGTAACTGAGTCATGACTTGTTGTAATTGTAAACAAAACTAATTGCTCCCTATTGCCCTTCATCAATACAAGTTATTGGCGCTGAAATGTTACCAGCAGACCAAATAATGTATATTAACCAAATATATTTTTGAATTACATCATTTGACTTTTAGCGTCTCTAATGTCTAATTGAGAATATTGTTGTATGGTATTTAACGGTATTTCGATACAAATTTACCGACCAGTATGTTTTCGATTGTACTACAATTAATGATATAATAGTATTTAACAGTATTTCGATACAAATCAACTGACCAGTGAGTTTTCGATGTTACTACGTTAAATGATGTAGGATTTAACGATATTTCGATACAAATCAACTGACCAGTGAGTTACTAAGTTCAATGACGGTTGTTAAGATGTATAATTGATGACTTATTACCTCCAATAAAGCCGAGTCTCTTACAAAAGATGAATCCTTTATACAATATTACTGACCATCATAACAGAAGTCTTACGTGTGTGGTGGCTATTAAAAGTCATTATTATTTCTAAATCTTTGGAGTTCATTCAGTGCTGCTTGAGAAAATAATGTTACTAAAGCCGGCACTAGCTAGCGGTAGGGCCGTTGCATATTTTAAAACGGCTCATAAGCAGACTCCGAATCGGTTATTGTTTTTAATTGCGTTCTGTGCTTACACGGGGTTTTAAAACTTATTGTACAGTAAGTGAAATAGTGAAACTATGTCACCACTTAATACCAGAAGAAGTGCTAGCATCAATTTGAAATGTTTCGATAGCAATTTCATCGTATGTTCTAGAGTGGTTTATCAATTGGGTTTAGCGCCATTTTAACACATAGCAGATCATATACAACATTCAGTTTTATTAAACGGAAGACATGATGACTATGAGTGAACAAATTTCTTTTTACCATTTGATATTTTTAGTGAAACTGGAGTTATAACGTCATCAAAACTAATTCGGCTTGTCTGGAAAGGTAAATAAAATGTATTTTAAATGAAGTGAAAGAGAACATACCACATCTATAATCTGCTGTAAAACCAGTGTCAATGTGACCTTTATAGGCATCGATTCGTTCTCAATTGGCCTCTCTAACGGGTTGTAGTAGTTTTCCTGAAAAAGGTGGTGAAGAAGTCGTCTTTCATTCATTCCTTGACTAGATTCTGAAATAAATATCAAGAAGATGGACTTGGGTTACAATACAAGAACTAAGTTTCGGGCGGTTTACATCACGGATATTTTACGTTCTTGCAGAAATATATAATAATGTTGTCTGCGCAAAATTTTGCAAAAAACGTGGAGTCATCTGATGTTATGAATATGAGAATACAATAGTAAAGAAAGAACAATAACATAATGCTTGTCTTTGAAAAAAGATAACTACAATTACATATTGCGTATTTTATTATTTATAGTTAATAAACCATATAATATACGATAAATATACATTTCATGTTTAAAAAAGTTAGTTATAATAGTTTTCTGTATACTTTATCGGGAGAGTATTTCGTCTCACTACTTCTTAATTGTCTTAAAGATTAACATCATGATGGTAGTGAGTTAACGCTATACTTAGCCACAAATATCCAAATAAAAATGTTCAAATTGTAAATACATTTAATAAACAGAAAAGTAAGAGAAGAAATTAAGTGATAGCAGACCAACCTCTTGGAAAGAAAGCAATTAATATAACCGGAAGAATTACTCGCACGTCCATAATGAAAGCACACATTAAGTTATCCTCTTTTTATCCGATGCAATAATTCTTCATCACATCTACAAAACTGTTCAACTGAAAAAAAAGAAAACAGCTGTTTACTATCATAAAATATAGAATTCCACTTAAATTTAACACATTAACTTTAATGAAATTCACAATTTATTCATTTTTACTAAAAGGCTAAACACATATATCTGTTTAATGTATTGTAACAACAATTATGTTTAACATATCATACATATTGAGACTCGCCACAACTCCGCAACAATTGATTATTCTTTACGACACTGTCTGTACTACTGCCTTTATCATGCCATATCTCATATTTGTTTTATAAGTTAATGCACACACGATGTTTATCGGCTTGATACATCAAATGCTAAATTCAAAGTTGGAGCATGAGTTAACTTCATAAGCGTTTTCCACAGATGTACTCAGTGTTCGTTTTTTTTCTGAAAGACATATAGTATTTAATAGTCTTAACACATTCTGTAATATCAATTAGGAACATATAGTGGTATAAGTTTCGTGTTTAAGTATTCCTGTTTGTTTTTAAAATTATTCCTTGACTGATGCACAGGCAAAAAACATAGACACCAATCCAAGCATGATATTGCCTGTAACAGATTATATGTCGAAACTCCAATTTGTTGCAAACTTTAAATATTTACATGTCATCGAATAGTTCATGCGTTTTATTGCATCGAGAAAGCGTAAACATCTGTACTTTCGTGCTCTCAACTGTTTAATAGCTTTTGGATCGTTGCATCCTCTGCGGCTGCCTTTTGTTTCATTAAAAAAGTCGATATTGAAACAGTCCCGATGCTTTAAACAACGGTTTGTTATAGTTGGTTTTTGACATTTAATGATACTTGGTAACATAATTGTTTTGCGGCATGTAAAACTAAATTATATTAGTTCAAGATTATTTCTTAGATATCATAAAATCGCAAAATGTCATCCATTTCTATAACAGACCAAACGTTGTTAAATACTGTTATTATATATACATATTGTTGAATTATATATTTATTTTGTTGATTTCATGCACACATATATATATTTTGTTAGTTTTTTATAGTTTCCATCATCATGTGAAATAATGTCACGGAACCTTAGTCTACTCAATCAACGGGTTTGCAACATATTAAATGTGACGTCAGTACGCCGTGACGTAATCATTAAGGCTTTATCTCTCAATTCGTATTTCTTTGTAGAATAAAGTTAACTTATCAATGGAATTCAAACAACATATATTCATGAAATTAATGAACGCATAATTGAAGATGGACTATATCAATGAAAATGAACTATTCATATATAAATTCAACAATATACAAAGGAATTTGAGTAGTATTGGTATGTTACATAGTTATGACATAATATACGTGCATAATTTATAGTGCGGCTTATTACACATTATAAACGTACATAATTTATAATGCGGCTTACGATACATTATGTACGTACATAATTCATATTTTGGCTTATGACACAGTAAATGCGTACATACTTATGACACATTATATACGTACATATTTTTTTTATAAAAGATGAATCACATTAACGGAATTAAGTTTATATAAATTCATAACTAGTCCCGTTCTAAAACTAATTTAATTTGTATTAATATGTAGTTGTGGTTGGAGCTAAAGTCAGATTACCCAAAACATTCAGCGTTACCACCACCTCCCCAACCCCCTCCCGAATACGCTTCCTTTCTTTGTTAAGAACACTATTTATTCCTCATTAAGCTCATATATAGTATATAAAAATAAGAGTTTAATTAAAATGAATAACTTTATCTCTTTCTTAATCTCCCCCTAATTACCACTTATATATATCAACATGTATTACTATGTCAACATACTCTACAACAAATACAATTTTTAACTTGGTGTTAAACTTTCGGCTACGTTGTTGTATTAGTTCTAAATATAAAATGATACGCATTTTAACGAACATTATCCTTTAAAATAAAAAAATAATGACATGTGGTACATTTTTCATACCGATTCACATGAAGTTGAATATTGTCGCAATATCAGTTTGGTAAAAACTTAGTGAATACTAGTTAAAGATATAAAATAGAAACTTAAAATTTTAAAATAACTTAAATTATGTCAGCCATAAAGCCTTGAAATGACTGGTATTTTTAAATGTTTCTTCTTTACCCTTTTAGATTAGTAAACAATGTGCTTAATTTATCAAACTGTTGAAATTTCCACAATTAAAATGTTCATAGTGCACGTCAGTTAAAACACATTTGAGTAGTTTATCTAATAAACATCAACTTATTTCAGTGAACTTTTACCTCGTAACTTTATTTGGGAATAAGGATGTATACAGTAGCTTTGGTGCATAACTGAGTAAAACTGCAATGAATAGTGCATTGTTATAGGTTAACAAATCTTATCTACCACGTTAATGAAACAGACATGCCAAATTGTATTGTAAGATCATGTAAAGAGATAAATTTAACACTGCTTCTACGGCAAAATGATAAAACATACTAGTTGTCTGTTTATTGATATAACACACATTTTCTCTAGAAAACAAAGCATCGTTTATCAAATAAAACTATTACTCTAGGTACAGTGCAAAATGAGTGAAGTATTACGTGATAAAAATAAAATGTAAAAACCAGTTGTTGTTTACAATGATCAAAGTGTCCGATTATTTACATCAACCGTTTGAAGTGCAGACTGGTTTTCCGTTCATTGACAGCAACTGTAACTATGTAAATTGTATACAATGTAATGCTCTTTCTGTAAATTAACAAGACTATAATATATCATATTACGTTTCTTTGATAGAGACATGTTTTACATATTTCCATTCGTGATAGTTCAACAATGAGTATGTACCCGGTGTCAATATTTGATAGACCAGATGTAGAACGTGACGTTAATCAAGGTTTGATTGAAGCTTTATTTTCCTTTCTGAAATGTAGTGTGACAGATGTTACCCTGATACGTGAGAGGAATTTGCTATTGAAGATTTTGACTAATTGAAGTGATACATGTGTGCGATGAAGTGAAATTTTCTATTGAACAAAGCAATATGGTGTAGGAAATGAATAACAGTGAATGTTTGATAAACATTCAAATCCTATCATTTTAAAATAACATAAAAAATAGGAATATAATTATACAACCGAAGATGTACAATTGAGTTAATGTCGATTACTACAATAGAACTGACAGCCAAACGAAACAATGAGTGCAGAAACTAATGGCCCTTTGAGGATAAACAACATTACATATAACATAATATATAATACATAACAAAAATATGAAGTAGAATCTATGCGTTATGAACAAAGTCTTACAGTTCAATGGCTTTGTACCACGCGATGAATGCTTGGCGTACAAACACGATGAACAGTGCTGTACGTAAGTGAGGTTCACATTTCGCGTAGTAGGAAAGAGAGTGAATAAACGGTTCCAGTGTTATTTTGTTTTTTATTGTTCTAATTTTTATCAACTTCTATATCATGTAAATGTTGTAAAGCGCAATCTAATTCCAAGCACCTTAGTATTTCTTGGAGTTTAAATGGCAAAATATGCTTGATGAAAATGGCAGGCATTCACTAGATACACAGAAACTTTCACAAAATTTCTCTTAAAGAGATTAAAACCTGGATAATAAGTTGATCGTACCACATATTTGAACTGTATTTTGATTCGAGTACCATTGTTTCACGTCGAGAAAAAGGTTTTTTTTCCGAACTGATTTGACAGTACCACTCACTATCCCGTTAGGATGAAATGTCTCTCGTACCTCTGTAGTCGACACCATAACAACTCCATCACGACCATTATCTATATCTCTGGGTCTGTGAATATTATGTGCCTTTCATTATACATCTCGTCTGGCTCCAGATACTTTATCTTGAAGCCAATTCGAGCCGTTCTTTCATCAAGGTTCTGAATTCACATTGCTGTTGTTATGCTGTTGGCTGGCATGCTCTAAAATGATCTCAAACTAGGTGTTTCTATTTTTGCACTAATTGCACCAGTAGGTATGCATTTTAGCAACATAGATTCACGATCCTGCGTAACATGTGTGTACTCTCTCTGTCGTACTACATTTATATTACTTGACACTGTCATGTTGTATGATGCTTATCACAATCTCGAAAGTATACACTTACATAAATAACAGTTTTCACATTGAGGCTTTATGTTTGTTACATTTATTAGTACAATTTAAGACATTTGCACATTATTCTTGTGAATGCATATCGAACAAACACAAAACAAATGGAGAAAATAACATCTGAACTTCACTGTGGCTACCTCCGTTGTCTTGTCTACTACTGATCGTTCCGATGTGGCTACCTCCGTTGATTAGTCTACTACCGACCGTTCCGGTGCAGCTACCTCCGTTGTCTCGTCTAATACTGACCGTTCCGATGTGGCTACCTCCGTTGACTCGTCTACAACTGACCGTTCCGATGTGGTTACATCCGTTGTCTCGTCTACTACTGACCGTTCCAATGCGGCTACCTCTGTTGTCTCTTCTACTACAGATAATCACAGAAATTCCAATCATGTTTATTTTGTGTTGAAAAGTATCTGGGTGTCAGCAACGATAGGGAAAACGTCAGCAAACTAGCTTCGATTCCATTGATAAGAAGTACTCCAATATTGCAGTATTTACGTATTTACGTAAGATATGTGTAGTTATAGGTGATGCCAGGTATAGTTAAGCTTTTAGGATCCAAGTAAAGAGTGGTTAGGTTCAATTACCGTCTAAAGAAATAAAAATGATGCTTAATATCCAATCAAGCAATTATTGTAAAGGTTTTTCTACTAGTGATTAAATTGTATCAATTTTCTTTATTATTATGTTTTATATTAAGGTAGTGGACCCGTAATGGGCTCGTTAACTTTCGTGCGATGTCGGTATCCTCCTTAACGATTTCGGAGCATCTCGGTATAGATCGGAATAAACTTATAAAATACATAATGTATAGATATTTTTTTATTTCGTAACAATTAATCCCAGATCCTGTTTTGTTTCATTGCTTTTAATAACATTTTATCGTCATAAACGTTGAATTAAAAAAAATAAACGATAATTGCTCACTTCCGGTTGTAAACAAAAATGGATTTTTACGATCGTCGAAGATATTTTTATTCGAAAAAAAAAGAAAAAAACAGCGAAGTCTCCTTCGATTGGTGGGAATATTGATCACAGATATAGCAATCAGACCGCTTGTAATGTGTCAGAGCCAGTGTATCAATATCAAATGAAGAATTGACGAAGCGCGTTGTAAAAAGTGATCGAAAATTGCTTGTGTTCGATGTTTTGTTGTCAAACTTAAAACGTTGTCAATTATGCAGACTAAGCTCTGTACCAGTTACTTATGACAGCATTGCTCAGAAAGGGTTAGGCGAATATGTGTATGTTGTGCGTCAGAACAGTGACTGTGGACATGTCAACAGAGTTGCCTATGGCAAAAGCACACCATCAAAGATCTAAAAGAATGCCCTGTTTTGCATTCAACACAAATCTAGGCCAGGTAAGACAGTATTGATGACTGTCTATTGTATAACGTTGATTTTTTTATTAGAACTGATAGTAATTAGTTGCGATGAAACTGTTCAATTATCCAGAATTTAAAAAAAGCTGAGATACATATATATATATATATTTTGCTAGACTTTGATTGATGATTGAATGTATAGAATATCATTTTCGTGCCATCGAGACCAAAAGGACGATCAGCTAGCCTAACCACTCTTTACGGGATCCTGGAAGCTTAACCTGTACTCGAGTACACCCATTTCTAAAAGAAGTTGATAACTTTCCCACATCAATCAGCGATGAGAGACGAATGACATTGATAATGAGACACATTGTCTCATATCAACAAAATACATAAAACTAAAATGTAAACAAGTAGAATTGTTTTTATAAACATGAAGATACAATGATACAGGATACAATATATTGCAGTAAGAATGTTGTGTATGTTGATTTCTGTAATCCAGTTACACTGAAGACAGCGATTCACTGTCGGCTCTCTACTGTCTGGAGGTCTCTCAGGTCAACACGCAGAGTAAACCACGTTTTCCTCTCGGGCAAGAAGTACACTGCTCTGTGCAGTAGACGCTGAATGGCACACACAAGACTTTGAAAGTTTAACATGTATGTATTTAATAATTTATAATTGATTAATTGCATTGAATTTTACGCTGTTTTTAACGTGACAATTGTATTGATGCCCTAACATGTACACAAGGAATTATATAGAGCTATACAAGTCCATGACGTACATAGTCATTGGGTTTTTGTAGATATGCAATGGTTAAGCCAGGACTAGATACCCATTATCTGTCATTATCTCTCTGCCATATGTTCTATTATAGAATGCAGTCAGATACATCTGTGTAAATGTTTAATTTCATATTTAACAATCAATACAAAACTTCCGGGCTACCTGTTTATGACAAACCCTCTTTAATGAATTGAATTGGTTTATACCAACTTATTTTAGCTCGATTGCGAAGAAAGCTCTGAGCTTTTATTAAGAGCTCTTGAATCCGCTTTCCGAGTACAACCAGTCCTGCGTGTTGGTTTTTCAGAGGCACTGGGTCGAGCTGGGGATCAATCCCGCAATCTTTCGCGTGAGCTGCCAACATTATCCACCAAACTACCGTCTCACTTTGAGTATTTTGAGAATTTGTGTTTACAACAGTGAGATCAGTCATTTTGGGACATTAGGATAGCAAAAAATGACATATGAAGAAGATAAAGAGAAAATCATAGTATTCAATTATTAGTCACTTCTTGAAAATATTAGCTCAAAGAAGTCTCAGATAACAACAGTACTTTCTTCTGTATTTGTAGTACTTGGTGGACTGATGCCACACATTACATCTATGTTAGAGGCAGTGGAAGTCGAATCTTCACAAACATTTGCCACCTATGTTGGACCAGGATTGCCTATACCATCAGAAGGTTACTGGAACCATGAGAGTCAATGAAAATAGTGTGAAACCAGACTACATTCAAACAGATATCCAGAAATTTGGTAAATGACTGGAAAAGAATTCTAATGTCGTATTAGTCGCTTACAATGGAAGATGATTTTATTATCCAGTGGTATATGACGTACCAAAAATACAGAGCAATTTTCAAGTGTGTATCAAGATTAATTATTTCCTGACAGTGTTAAGGAAACTGTTTCCAAGTCATTCACATAAAAAGGAAGACCTTGTGAAATTGCTGTGCGATATCAGCTACAGTGCACAAAATGCCGATTCGTAGTCACTTGGGCAACTCCTCAAATAATTGACATCGAAAGAGCTCCTACCCTACAGTTTGGCTCCAAATGAAAACAATTTATAAACATTCTGGTGAGGACTGAGAGGAATATTTCCTGCCAATAATGGTGATGGTGTACCAAGGGTCACCAAAGCAAAAAAGTATAAGATGAGATTACATCAAAGATTGGGGGGGGGGGGGGGGGGGGGGTTATTCTGTTATACTGTTAATGTGAACGTTTTTACATAGTATTTATATTTAATAGTTTATGTCATACTATGTTTGTTTTGAAATTGACACTATTCACAAGATAAATAATTTAAGTGTTTAAGCACGAGAATGATTCCGTGTAATGGGGTGGGGGTGGGTGGGGTTCTGATTCCATGTTCTATTTTCACATAAAAAGTACATATTATTGCTTTTAGGCTATTTCTGTATAATGTGGGAACATCTTTATTTCAATAATATTTGTCGTTATAGTTTTTGTATAAAATCTTGGAAACATTAACATTACTTTTAATGTAAACATTTACTTCTAAAGAAGTGGCGATTATGAAATTTTGACCCTATCATATTAAAAAAAAATACTGAGAAAAAAACGGATGGTAAAACTTCCTAATCTTTTGATATCATATGAGGAATAGTATATATATATATAAGTTAGTCATGTAGTATTGATGCCCCAATAGTAGAATGGATTCTATACACTTTCATTTTACAACAACTTTTTCAAAACTATCAAAAATATGGATTTCTCCTGTCCGCTAGAATACAAATGAGTTCATTTTAGATTATTTTTTTCAATTTAATGTTGCATGCTTATTTAATATCTTAAAACATATGCTTTAAGAATACACTGATACTGAAAAATGTTAAAAATATTGTAAATTAATAAAATTGTAGCAATTTTACCTATTTTGGACTTTGTAATTTTGTTGCAGTCTTTTGAAAATGGGATATGGTAAAGTAAATGCTGATAACTTTTTTTAGACGGTAAAAGTTTCTAAAAATTTGAAATTAGTCAGTGATATTATATAGTTAATAAAAATAAAAGGCTTTAAAAGATTTGAAATATAGTCCCACTACCTTAACATTTGATACATAAAATAAAATCGATGTTACTTAATAACGTAACCAATAAGACAATAGCTGAGGTATTCAATTAATAATTTCGTCATCGTCATACTTACAATGTAATATTAACAAACAACACTCGATGTATTATGAAATAAATATTTATATAAAACAAACAGTCATTCTTGTGGATTCAGTTGGAAAACAATTTGTTTGTGTTGTTAGATGAAACTACTTTCGGGAATTCTAAAGTACAGACTGATAGTTATCTTGTCTGTCTAGAAAACTATTTCTTATATGATAAAAATTATAAAATGAGAAAATATTCGGTTATCACAATAAATATGTTATAATGTCATCAATTGTTTAATCTTTGTAGGACAAGAACAGCCGAGTTTAGAGAGATAATAAAATTCATGTTTTAACATTATTTTATTAAAATGGGGAAAATAACGGAGATATTTTTGAAGATAAATGCTATAAGGAAATGGACCGATTCTACGCGAATTATATTGTAGAATACCAAAAGATATCGCAGTTCATTGATTGTAAAATGGGAAAATTAGCTTCACATGTACAATTTGTTATTGTTTTCTTTGAACGATATAATTTGGTGTTTCGATAAATGAAATACTGAACTCGTGTTCTTAATTTTGTTTTTAAATGAAATATGCTACATTGTTTTCATGCATGAACAAGATAAGACAGGGGGTATTTATATTTACTGAAGACATATATTGAGTGGTGTCCACATTTGAATTTGAAATAAATATTAAACCAATACAACGTATACACTCATACGTGTTTGATTACTGCTGTTAATATTACTTGATTTTATTACCTTGATACTTCTGCATTGACCCGCATTGAGCATTAGATATTATGGTGTATGGCAGAATTGCTGATGAGCGCAGGTCATCACCATGAAACATATTTTGAATAGAGAATGTATTGAGTTTCAACCAAAATAAAAGCATATATAACCAACAATGCGGTCCAGTGGTAGAGCATTGCATCGAAGATCGGAGTGTCGTGGGTTCAATCCGACACCACGGCTATGCGTGCTGTCCTGGAGCAAGACTTTATCCGCATTTGCTTAGTTCGTGTTCTACCAATAAAGACATCGAGCGTAATTTGTCTCGGTTGCAAAAACTTGTTTCATAATCGAGATATTAAAAAAATAGTTTAAAACAGAATACTAACAGACGATCTAGCATTTCAGAGACACATCCACCAAGTCAGCGTTGACACAATAACAACACAGACTAATTAAGATTTCATACATAAATATGATAAACAGAAGACGTGACAACAGGGGCCACCGTCTGCGAACGGTCAACAGACAGCAAATGACGACACTGGGGCTGGGTAATAACAGGGGCCACCGTCTTGGAACAACAAACAACAAATGACGACATTGGGGCTGGGTAATAACAGGGGCCACCGTCTTGGAACAACCAACAGCAAATGACGACACTGGGTCTTAGTAATAACAGGGGCCACCGTCTTGAAACAACCAACAGCAAATGACGACACTGGGGCTGGGTAATAACAGGGGCCACCGTCTTGGAACAACCAACAGCAAATGACGACACTGGGGCTGGGTAATAACAGGGGCCACCGTCTTGGAACAACCAACAGCAAATGACGACACTGGGACTGGGTAATAACAGGGGCCACGGTCTTGGAACAACCAACAGCAAATGACGACACTTGGGCTGGGTAATAACAGGGGCCACTGTCTTGGAACATCCAACAACAATGACGACACTGGGGCTGGGTAATAACAGGGGCCACCGTCTTGGAACAACCAACAGCAAATGACGACATTGGGGCTGGGTAATAACAGGGACCACCGTCTTGGAACAACCAACTGCAAATGACGACACTTGGGCTAGGTAATAACAGGGACCACCGTCTTGGAACAACCAAAGCAAATGACGACACCGGGGCTGGGTAATAACAGGGGCCACAGTCTGTGAACGGTCAACAGACAGCAAATGACGACACTGGGTCTGGGTAATAACAGGGGCCACTGTCTTGGAACATCCAACAACAATGACGACACTGGGGCTGGGTTATAACAGGGGCCACCGTCTTGGAACAACCAACAGCAAATGACGACACTGGGGCTGGGTAATAACAGGGACCACCGTCTTGGAACAACCAACTGCAAATGACGACACATGGGCTAGGTAATTACAGGGACCACCGTCTTGGAACAACCAACTGCAAATGACGACACTGGGTCTTGGTAATAACAGGGACCACCGTCTTGGAACAACTAACAACAAATGACGACAATAGGGCTGGGTAATAACAGGGGCCAAGTCTTGGAACAACCAACAGCAAATGACGACACTGGGGCTTGGTAATAACAGGGACCACCGTCTTGGAACAACCAACAGCAAATGACGACACTGGGGCTAGGTAATAACAGGGGCCACCGTCTGTGAACGGTCAACAGACAGCAAATGACGACACTGGGGCTGGGTTATAACAGGGGCCACCGTCTTGGAACGGTGAACAGACAGCAAATGACGACACTTGGGCTGGGTAATAACAGGGGCCACCGTCTTGGAACAACCAACAGCAAATGACGACACTGGGGCTGGGTAATAACAGGGGCAACCGTCTTGGAACAACCAACAGCAAGTGACGACACGGGGGGCTGGATAATAACAGGGGCTAAGTCTTGGAACAACCAACAGAAAATGACGACACTGGGGCTGGGTAATAACAGGGGCCACCGTCTTGGAACAACCAACAGCAAATGACGACACTGGGGCTGGGTAATAACAGGGGCCAAGTCTTGGAACAACCAACAGCAAATGACGACACTGTGGCTGGGTAATAACAGGGGCCACCGTCTTGAAACAGTCAACAACAAATGACGACACTGGGGCTGGGTAATTACAGGGGCCACCGTCTTGGAACAACCAAAGCAAATGACGACACTGGGGCTGGGTAATAACAGGGGCCATCGTCTTGAAACGGTCAACAGACAGCAAATGACGACACTTGGGTTGGGTAATAACAGGGACCACCGTCTTGGAACGGTCAACAGACAGCAAATGACGACACTGGGGCCGGATAATAACAGGGGCCACCGTCTTGGAACAACCAACAGCAAATGACGACACGTGGGCTGGGTAATAACAGGGATCAACGTCTTGGAACGGTGAACAGACAGCAAATGACGACATTGGGGCTAGGTAATAACAGGGGCCACCGTCTTGGAACAACCAACAACAAATGACGACACTGGGGCTGGGTAATAACAGGGACCACCGTCTTTGAACGGTCAGCAGACAGCAAATGACGACACTGGGGTTGGGTAATAACAGGGACCAACGTCTTGGAACATGGAACAACCAACAGCAAATGACGACACTGGGGCTTGGTAAAAACACGGACCACCGTCTTGGAACAACCAACAGCAAATGACGACACGGGGGCTGGGTAATAACAGGGGCCACCGTCTTGGACTATTCAACAGCAAATGACTACACTGGGGCTGGGTACAACAAGTGTCACCTTCCTGTGACAGTCAACAGCAAATGAAGACACGTGGGCTGGGTAATAACAGGGATCAACGTCTTGGAACGGTGAACAGACAGCAAATGACGACATTGGGGCTGGGTAATAACAGGGGCCACCGTCTTGGAACAACCAACAACAAACGACGACACTGGGGCTGGGTAATAACAGGGACCACCGTCTTTGAACGGTCAACAGACAGCAAATGACGACACTGGGGTTGGGTAATGAAAGGGACCAACGTCTTGGAACATGGAACAACCAACAGCAAATGACGACACTGGGGCTGGGTAAAAACAGGGACCACCGTCTTGGAACAACCAACAGCAAATGACGACACGGGGGCTGGGTAATAACAGGGGCCACCGTCTTGGACTATTCAACAGCAAATGACTACACTGGGGCTGGGTACAACAAGTGTCACCTTCCTGTTACAGTCAACAACAAATGAAGACACGGGGGAGGCTGTGTACAACAGGAGTAACCGTCTTGGAACCGTTAACAGCAAATGACTAGTCTGGGACTGTGTACAACAGGAGTAACCGTCTTGGAACCGTTAACAGCAAATGACTAGTCTGGGACTGTGTACAACAGGAGTAACCGCCTTGGAACCGTTAACAGCAAATGACTAGTCTGGGACTGTGTACAACAGGAGTAACCGTCTTGGAACCGTTAACAGCAAATGACTAGTCTGGGACTGTGTACAACAGGAGTAACCGTCTTGGAACCGTTAACAGCAAATGACTAGTCTGGGACTGTGTACAACAGGAGTAACCGTCTTGGAACCGTGAACAGCAAATGACTAGTCTGGGACTGTGTACAACAGGAGTAACCGTCTTGGAACAGTCAACAGCAAATGACTAGTCTGGGACTGTGTACAACAGGAGTAACCGTCTTGGAACCGTTAACAGCAAATGACTAGTCTGGGACTGTGTACAACAGGAGTAACCGTCTTGGAACCGTTAACAGCAAATGACTAGTCTGGGACTGTGTACAACAGGAGTAACCGTCTTGGAACCGTGAACAGCAAATGACTAGTCTGGGACTGTGTACAACAGGAGTAACCGTCTTGGAACCGTTAACAGCAAATGACTAGTCTGGGACTGTGTACAACAGGAGTAACCGTCTTGGAACCGTTAACAGCAAATTACTAGTCTGGGACTGTGTACAACAGGAGTAACCGTCTTGGAACCGTTAACAGCAAATGACTAGTCTGGGACTGTGTACAACAGGAGTAACCGTCTTGGAACCGTGAACAGCAAATGACTAGTCTGGGACTGTGTACAACAGGAGTAACCGTCTTGGAACCGTGAACAGCAAATGACTAGTCTGGGACTGTGTACAACAGGAGTAACCGCCTTGGAACCGTGAACAGCAAATGACTAGTCTGGGACTGTGTACAACAGGAGTAACCGCCTTGGAACCGTGAACAGCAAATGACTAGTCTGGGACTGTGTACAACAGGAGTAACCGTCTTGGAACCGTTAACAGCAAATGACTAGTCTGGGACTGTGTACAACAGGAGTAACCGTCTTGGAACCGTTAACAGCAAATGACTAGTCTGGGACTGTGTACAACAGGAGTAACCGTCTTGGAACCGTTAACAGCAAATGACTAGTCTGGGACTGTGTACAACAGGAGTAACCGCCTTGGAACCGTTAACAGCAAATGACTAGTCTGGGACTGTGTACAACAGGAGTAACCGTCTTGGAACCGTGAACAGCAAATGACTAGTGTGGGACTGTGTACAACAGGAGTAACCGCCTTGGAACCGTTAACAGCAAATGACTAGTCTGGGACTGTGTACAACAGGAGTAACCGTCTTGGAACCGTTAACAGCAAATTACTAGTCTGGGACTGTGTGCAACAGAGGTAACCGTCTTGGAACCGTTAACAGCAAATGACTAGTCTGGGACTGTGTACAACAGGAGTAACCGCCTTGGAACCGTTAACAGCAAATGACTAGTCTGGGACTGTGTACAACAGGAGTAACCGTCTTGGAACCGTTAACAGCAAATGACTAGTCTGGGACTGTGTACAACAGGAGTAACCGTCTTGGAACCGTTAACAGCAAATGACTAGTCTGGGACTGTGTACAACAGGAGTAACCGTCTTGGAACCGTTAACAGCAAATGACTAGTCTGGGACTGTGTACAACAGGAGTAACCGTCTTGGAACCGTGAACAGCAAATGACTAGTCTGGAACTGTGTACAACAGGAGTAACCGTCTTGGAACCGTGAACAGCAAATTACTAGTCTGGGACTGTGTACAACAGGAGTAACCACCTTGGAACCGTTAACAGCAAATGACTAGTCTGGGACTGTGTACAACAGGAGTAACCGTCTTGGAACCGTGAACAGCAAATGACTAGTCTGGGACTGTGTACAACAGGAGTAACCGCCTTGGAACCGTGAACAGCAAATGACTAGTCTGGGACTGTGTACAACAGGAGTAACCGTCTTGGAACCGTTAACAGCAAATGACTAGTCTGGGACTGTGTACAACAGGAGTAACCGTCTTGGAACCGTGAACAGCAAATGACTAGTCTGGGACTGTGTACAACAGGAGTAACCGTCTTGGAACCGTGAACAGCAAATGACTAGTCTGGGACTGTGTACAACAGGAGTAACCGTCTTGGAACCGTTAACAGCAAATGACTAGTCTGGGACTGTGTACAACAGGAGTAACCGTCTTGGAACCGTTAACAGCGAATGACTAGTCTGGGACTGTGTACAACAGGAGTAACCGTCTTGGAACCGTGAACAGCAAATGACTAGTCTGGGACTGTGTACAACAGGAGTAACCGTCTTGGAACCGTGAACAGCAAATGACTAGTCTGGGACTGTGTACAACAGGAGTAACCGTCTTGGAACCGTTAACAGCAAATGACTAGTCTGGGACTGTGTGCAACAGGAGTAACCGCCTTGGAACCGTGAACAGCAAATGACTAGTCTGGGACTGTGTACAACAGGAGTAACCGTCTTGGAATCGTTAACAGCAAATGACTAGTCTGGGACTGTGTGCAACAGGAGTAACCGTCTTGGAACCGTTAACAGCAAATGACTAGTCTGGGACTGTGTACAACAGGAGTAACCGTCTTGGAACCGTGAACAGCAAATGACTAGTCTGGGACTGTGTACAACAGGAGTAACCGTCTTGGAACCGTGAACAGCAAATGACTAGTCTGGGACTGTGTACAACAGGAGTAACCGTCTTGGAACCATTAACAGCAAATGACTAGTCTGGGACTGTGTACAACAGGAGTAACCGTCTTGGAACCGTTAACAGCAAATGACTAGTCTGGGACTGTGTACAACAGGATTAACCGTCTTGGAACCGTTAACAGCAAATGACTAGTCTGGGACTGTGTACAACAGGAGTAACAGTCTTGGAACCGTGAACAGCAAATGACTAGTCTGGGACTGTGTACAACAGGATTAACCGTCTTGGAACCGTGAACAGCAAATGACTAGTCTGGGACTGTGTACAACAGGAGTAACCGTCTTGGAACCGTGAACAGCAAATTACTAGTCTGGGACTGTGTACAACAGGATTAACCGTCTTGGAACCGTTAACAGCAAATGACTAGTCTGGGACTGTGTACAACAGGAGTAACCGCCTTGGAACCGTGAACAGCAAATGACTAGTCTGGGACTGTGTACAACAGGAGTAACCGTCTTGGAACCGTTAACAGCAAATGACTAGTCTGGGACTGTGTGCAACAGGAGTAACCGTCTTGGAACCGTTAACAGCAAATGACTAGTCTGGGACTGTGTGCAACAGGAGTAACCGTCTTGGAACCGTTAACAGCAAATGACTAGTCTGGGACTGTGTGCAACAGGAGTAACCGTCTTGGAACCGTTAACAGCAAATGACTAGTCTGGGACTGTGTACAACAGGAGTAACCGTCTTGGAACCGTTAACAGCAAATGACTAGTCTGGGACTGTGTACAACAGGAGTAACCGTCTTGGAACCGTTAACAGCAAATGACTAGTCTGGGACTGTGTACAACAGGAGTAACCGTCTTGGAACCGTTAACAGCAAATGACTAGTCTGGGACTGTGTACAACAGGAGTAACCGTCTTGGAACCGTTAACAGCAAATGACTAGTCTGGGACTGTGTACAACAGGAGTAACCGTCTTGGAACCGTGAACAGCAAATGACTAGTCTGGGACTGTGTACAACAGGAGTAACCGTCTTGGAACCGTGAACAGCAAATTACTAGTCTGGGACTGTGTACAACAGGAGTAACCACCTTGGAACCGTTAACAGCAAATGACTAGTCTGGGACTGTGTACAACAGGAGTAACCGTCTTGGAACCGTGAACAGCAAATGACTAGTCTGGGACTGTGTACAACAGGAGTAACCGCCTTGGAACCGTGAACAGCAAATGACTAGTCTGGGACTGTGTACAACAGGAGTAACCGTCTTGGAACCGTTAACAGCAAATGACTAGTCTGGGACTGTGTACAACAGGAGTAACCGTCTTGGAACCGTGAACAGCAAATGACTAGTCTGGGACTGTGTACAACAGGAGTAACCGTCTTGGAACCGTGAACAGCAAATGACTAGTCTGGGACTGTGTACAACAGGAGTAACCGTCTTGGAACCGTTAACAGCAAATGACTAGTCTGGGACTGTGTACAACAGGAGTAACCGTCTTGGAACCGTTAACAGCGAATGACTAGTCTGGGACTGTGTACAACAGGAGTAACCGTCTTGGAACCGTGAACAGCAAATGACTAGTCTGGGACTGTGTACAACAGGAGTAACCGTCTTGGAACCGTGAACAGCAAATGACTAGTCTGGGACTGTGTACAACAGGAGTAACCGTCTTGGAACCGTTAACAGCAAATGACTAGTCTGGGACTGTGTGCAACAGGAGTAACCGCCTTGGAACCGTGAACAGCAAATGACTAGTCTGGGACTGTGTACAACAGGAGTAACCGTCTTGGAATCGTTAACAGCAAATGACTAGTCTGGGACTGTGTGCAACAGGAGTAACCGTCTTGGAACCGTTAACAGCAAATGACTAGTCTGGGACTGTGTACAACAGGAGTAACCGTCTTGGAACCGTGAACAGCAAATGACTAGTCTGGGACTGTGTACAACAGGAGTAACCGTCTTGGAACCGTGAACAGCAAATGACTAGTCTGGGACTGTGTACAACAGGAGTAACCGTCTTGGAACCATTAACAGCAAATGACTAGTCTGGGACTGTGTACAACAGGAGTAACCGTCTTGGAACCGTTAACAGCAAATGACTAGTCTGGGACTGTGTACAACAGGATTAACCGTCTTGGAACCGTTAACAGCAAATGACTAGTCTGGGACTGTGTACAACAGGAGTAACCGTCTTGGAACCGTGAACAGCAAATGACTAGTCTGGGACTGTGTACAACAGGATTAACCGTCTTGGAACCGTGAACAGCAAATGACTAGTCTGGGACTGTGTACAACAGGAGTAACCGTCTTGGAACCGTGAACAGCAAATTACTAGTCTGGGACTGTGTACAACAGGATTAACCGTCTTGGAACCGTTAACAGCAAATGACTAGTCTGGGACTGTGTACAACAGGAGTAACCGCCTTGGAACCGTGAACAGCAAATGACTAGTCTGGGACTGTGTACAACAGGAGTAACCGTCTTGGAACCGTTAACAGCAAATGACTAGTCTGGGACTGTGTGCAACAGGAGTAACCGTCTTGGAACCGTTAACAGCAAATGACTAGTCTGGGACTGTGTACAACAGGAGTAACCGTCTTGGAACCGTTAACAGCAAATGACTAGTCTGGGACTGTGTGCAACAGGAGTAACCGTCTTGGAACCGTTAACAGCAAATGACTAGTCTGGGACTGTGTACAACAGGAGTAACCGTCTTGGAACCGTGAACAGCAAATGACTAGTCTGGGACTGTGTACAACAGGAGTAACCGTCTTGGAACCGTTAACAGCAAATGACTAGTCTGGGACTGTGTGCAACAGGAGTAACCGTCTTGGAACCGTGAACAGCAAATGACTAGTCTGGGACTGTGTACAACAGGAGTAACCGTCTTGGAACCGTTAACAGCAAATGACTAGTCTGGGACTGTGTACAACAGGAGTAACCGTCTTGGAACCGTTAACAGCGAATGACTAGTCTGGGACTGTGTACAACAGGAGTATCCGTCTTGGAACCGTTAACAGCAAATGACTAGTCTGGGACTGTGTACAACAGGAGTAACCGTCTTGGAACCGTTAACAGCAAATGACTAGTCTGGGACTGTGTGCAACAGGAGTAACCGTCTTGGAACCGTTAACAGCAAATGACTAGTCTGGGACTGTGTACAACAGGAGTAACCGCCTTGGAACCGTTAACAGCGAATGACTAATCTGGGACTGTGTGCAATAGGGTAACCGTCTTTGAACAGTCAACAGCAAATGACGACCTTGGGGCTTGGTAATAACAGGGGCCACCGTCTAGGACCAATCAACAGCAAATGACGACACGAAGGACTTAAACCTGAGGAACAGTTGTAAAATATAGCAACAATTACATAAATGAAAAGATAACATGATAAGTTCACTTTATGTGTTCGTTCTTATTTTTAAATGCAATGTCGTTTTTTTAATTTGCTTGTAAAATACGTACATCTTTTACACTGTACTGTATACGTAAACTATTATATGTTAGCTATTTTACATGCTACAACATTCCACACAGTATTAATATTGCATCTTGCCTTCTCCCAGCAAATAACTGCTTCTAGTTCATTCAACTCCTGTTTGATTCATTTAGATTTTATTCTGAATGCATTTCCTCCTTCCGTTAAACGTCGGTTAATGTCTTGAAAATCATGATTTGATTTACAACTGTGAATTGCAAATTCTTATCTCAAGCAGTATTACGGCGCTGCATATGTGTACATCAACATCAAATGTACTGAAACGCGGGCAAACAATGGTCAAGTAGATATGTAAAAAGTTTGTGTCCGATGTAACGTAAAGATGAAATTTGATATAGTACAAGTGGCTATTTACAAAGCATTTTATGTCGTATTTGTTATATTTAAGGAATATTTTTAACTAATCAAATGATAATTTCATATAGAAAGGGGTCATACGTTTATACTTTGTTCAGTCGAAATCATTCTTTAACTATCTCTAACTGGTTCACACTCGGATCTACAAACATATTCCCATCATATCATATATTACATACTTTCTCTCTGGACACTTCCACACCTGATCAAATGACACCCATACATGTGCAATAATACAAAGGTAACATGCATTATCAATATACAACATATGTATACAAGAAAATACATAAGACATGATAATACTTTACTAAAAACAGGTTCCAAGATGACAGATCTATATATAGTTTAAAAAAAATCAATCTCAAACATTATCTACATAGGTATAAGTTAAAAAAAAACAAGTTTACTAACTGTGTATATTTAAAAAATCACACGTAGATCGTTTAACACATATCAGGTTTATTGTTGGTTGAAGACAATGACTCTGAGCAGAACCATTGTTCTTTTGCTAGTAACGGGTAAACTTTCTCACATAAAGCATTTAGGGCGAGCCTCAAATCAAAGACTTCAACTGTGACAGGTAATTGTTCGTTTGACGCCATCGTCCTAACAAGAAGAAGTGCGACCATATAGAGTATCGCCTCCAAACGGTCAGTAAGTAATGTTATACATGATCAATACATTAATCATAACATGTCTATTTTAAAGGAGCATTACAAACATTATTGGAGAAAAATGGCACTATATATTTAAGCTACTGCACAGGTGGATCTTGAAGTGCGTCAGTGGCCTTGACTCCTTCACTAAGATCATCTAAATATTAAAAACATACATATTGCATTTAATGGTATCATTTATTAACTTAGATACCCCATGAATTGATTTTAAAATATTCAGAAAATACATAATCTAGGATCGTCCTATTCGTAGAAAACGTGTGCTTGTTAGAGGAAGATGGATGTATATTTTGTAGAAATAACCGTTCAGCCTTTCTGATTAAGAGTGTTCCAGATATCTGAATTTGTAGTGAATACCCTTTCTCTGAAATTCAAATTTGATCCGCCTATGGACAGTATCAATCAATAAAAAGACATCTTTAAGATAATCAAATAGAAATGTTTCTACACAAAATGTTCTTGGTATTATACGTAAACAGCTTTGAAGGAAATATTTCCAGTGAACCAGATTATAACTTACCATCAGTCATATATATGTCATTAATCTATAGAACCAGTCATATATATATGTCATTAGTCTATAGAACCAGTCATATATATATGTCATTAGTCTATAGAACCAGTCATATATACGTCATTAATATATAGAACCAGTCATATATACGTCATTAATCTATAGAACCAGAAATATATACGTCATAAAGCTATAGAACCAGTCATTTATAAGTCATTAATCTATAGAACCAGTCATATATAAGTCATTAATCTATAGAACCAGCCATATATATGTCATTAATCTATAACACTTTTTTGTGTTATTGTCAAACTGTGTAAGATAAATAAACGTTTCATCAGTCGTACCATTTCTTAAAAATCTACTTTAATTGTTTTGCGTTCTTTTAAAAAATATGTACTGCATGCATCGAATATTCGAATATTCGACTCAAATTCCAAATTTTGTACTCCAAAAAAAAGGAGAAATTTCGGTTAAGGGTTTCTACAGCAGACAATGCGTTGCAAAGCACTTGCCGTGTGCCTCTCTATATGTTTAATAAGAAACAGAAGTGCTCAACGTTTTCAATATCGCCATACACGAGCACAAAGGAAATTCAAAACATATATTTTGAAAGAAATAAATTGATTGAGAGAATTAGTACGATGTTGGATTTGCAAACTCCTTTCACTAAATTTAAAAGACGCACTTTACTTAGGTTTGTGATTAATTTGCTTTTAAAGGTAATCAACGATTTCATATTTATTTCCTTCATCAGAAATTATAATGTCATTCTTTTTCCGTGTGGATGACGGGGAGAAATGAGATGTAATATTTTATGTGCGTGCTTATCATTTGAATATTCGAATTTTAAAGATTGTATATTGAAGTTTTACTGACAAGTACAGAAAACAATATTTAGATAGGAATTATTACATTCGAACTTCTTATTCAAGATAAATGTCAGCTATCTAGAAACTATTTTTTTTATACATTTTATAAAATTATTTTTGTTGCATCTTAAATGACTATTGTTTTCATATTAAATAATAAGCATACCTCCACCTCAATAAACGGTTATATTTACAGATATGTGTATTACTACAGACAATGTAATATCTCGGGTAACGGATTGTCACTCAGGCTATCCGAGTTCGAAAAGCAGTAAACTACTTTTGTTCTTTTCACTAACAACTCTTTTTTCTCTAGGATTTCATAATTACAAATAATTCAATATATCAAACAATATTAAGATTCCAACAAAGGACATACAAACAAAAATCAAACTTGTTTATTCATATATGCATTTATACCTTAACAAGGGTTAGCAATCCTTTCGTGCTATATGTGATAGCTTTAGTTTAAAAACTCCCAACTTTGACAAAAATGTCACCTTATTTCATATATAGTTTTATTCTTCAATGTATTCAAAGTGTCATGGTGATTTTACATATCAAGCAGAGACTGTAAATGTGAAATGGACACAAACTAGTTCCTTTTGCGTAATTCGGTGGAATTACCGATTACATGTCCATTTTGGCTTTTACAACTTGCAGAGTATTTACGATTGCGGATATCTTTTTATGTCAGCTTACAGACTGACATGTTATAGGGAAAGAATGATAAGGAGAAGAAAATGAAGAAGAAAAGAACAAAAAGAAAAAGAAGAAATAGTACAACAGCAATAATAATAATATAAATTAGAAATAATGATTTATTGTATTTCGTTAATGTTCTGTAAGGTGTAGTTTGATTACTTGTAAACATACAATTCATCACCAGAATGATTATACTTAATGAAACCTGACGTATCGGAAATAATCTAAAAAAGTGAATTCCTGGGATTGTGCTGTTGTGGTCGTCGTCTTTGAATGTACAATGATGAGGATAGGAATATTCATGCTCCAGTGAACTACCATTATGTTTGCCTTGTTTATGACATGGCTAATATTTCTGTCTGTATGTGACGGTCATAGACACATAAACAATCCAATGCTTTCCGATATGTTTGGATGGCAGCCATGGGTCCTTTGTGATGTGGAATGAATTCATGTTACCTAGTGAAAGTGGTATATTAGAACGGACAGGTCACTTGAATGAGACTGAAGTGGTGTCATAAAACAACTGAAATGTGGGAAAACAATAAGAATCTGCATTGTTTGAAAATAGAGTATTACTTAAGCCGATAACAGGTGACATGAGACGTGCTGTAATCAATAAAACTGGAACTGCTAGTTCACGGATGACAGGTGGCATGAGACGTGCTGTAATCAATAAAACTGGAACTGCTAGTTCACGGATGACAGGTGGCATTAGACGTGCTGTAATAAATAAAACTGGAACTGCTAGTTCACGGATGACAGGTGGCATGAGACGTGCTGTAATCAACAATACTGAAACTGCTAGTTCATGGATGACAGGTGACATGAGTCGTACTGTAATCAATAATACTGGAACTGCTAGTTCACGGATGACAGGTGGCATGAGACGTGCTGTAATCAACAATACTGGAACTGCTAGTTCACGGATGACAGGTGGTATGAGACGTGCTGCAATCAACAATACTGAAAATGCTAGTTCACGGTTGACAGGTGGCATGAGTCGTGCTGTAATCAATAATACTGGAACTGCTAGTTCACGGATGACAGGTGGCATGAGTCGTGCTGCAATCAACAATACTGAAACTGCTAGTACACGGAAAACAGGTGGCATGAGACGTGCTGTAATAAACAATACTGAAACTGCAAGTTCACGGATGGCAGGTGGCATGAGACGTGCTGTAATCAACAATACTGAAACTGCTAGTACACGGAAAACAGGTGGCATGAGACGTGCTGTAATCAACAATACTGAAACTGCTAGTTCACGGATGGCAGGTGGCATGAGACGTGCTGTAATCAACAATACTGAAACTGCTAGTTCACGGATGGCAGGTGGCATGAGACGTGCTGTAATCAACAATACTGAAACTGCAATACTGGAACTGCTAGTTCACGGATGGCAGGTGGCATGAGACGTGCTGTAATCAACAAAACTGGAACTGCTAGTTCACGGATGACAGGTGGCATGAGACGTGCTGTAATCAATAAAACTGGAACTGCTAGTTCACGGATGACAGGTGGCATGAGACGTGCTGTAATCAACAATACTGAAAATGCTAGTTCACGGATGGCAGGTGGCATGAGACGTGCTGTAATCAACAATACTGAAACTGCAATACTGAAACTGCTAGTTCACGGATGGCAGGTGGCATGAGACGTGCTGTAATCAACAATACTGAAACTGCTAGTTCACGGATGACAGATGGCATGAGACGTGCTGCAATCAACAATACTGAAACTGCTAGTTCACGGATGACAAGTGGCATGAGACGTGCTGCAATCAACAATGCTGAAACTGCTAGTTCACGGATGGCAGGTGGCATGAGACGTGCTGTAATCAACAACACTGGAACTGCTAGTTCACGGATGACAGGTGGCATGAGACGTGCTGTAATCAACAATACTGAAAGTGCTAGTTCACGGATTACAGGTGGCATGAGACGTGCTGTAATCAACAATACTGAAACTGCTAGTTCACGGATGGCAGGTGGCATGAGACGTGCTGCAATCAACAATACTGAAACTGCTAGTTCACGGATGGCAGGTGGCATGAGACGTGTTGCAATCAACAATACTGAAAGTGCTAGTTCACGGATTACAGCTGGCATGAGACGTGCTGTAGTCATCAATACTGAAACTGCTAGTTCACGGATGGCAGGTGGCATGAGACGTGCTGTTATCAACAATACTGAAACTACTAGTTCACGGATGGCAGGTAGCATAAAACGTGCTGTAATCAACAATACTGGAACTGTTAGTTCACGGATGGCAGGTGGCATGAGACGTGCTGTAATCAACAACACTGAAACTGCTAGTTCACTTATGGCAGGTTGCATGAGACGTGCTGTAATCAACAATACTGAAACTGCTAGTTCACGGATGACAGGTGGCATGAGACGTGCTGTAATCAGTAATACTGAAACTGCTAGTTCACGGATGACAGATGGTATGAGACGTGCTGTAATCAACAATACTGGAACTACTAGTTTACGGATGACAGGTGGCATGAGACGTGCTGTAATTAATAATACTGAAACTGCTAGTTTACGGATGGCAGGTGGCATGAGACGTGCTGTAATCAATAATACTGGAACTGCTAGTTTACGGATGACAGGTGGCATGAGATGTGCTGTAATCATACTGAAACTACTAGTTCACGGATGATAGGTGGCATGAGACGTGCTGTAATTGATAATACTGAAACTGCTAGTTCAATGATGGCAGGTGGCATGAGACGTGCTGTAATCAATAATACTGAAACTGCTAGTTCACGGATGACAGATGGCATGAGACGTGTTGTAATCAATAACACTGAAACTACTAGTTCACGAATCCATTATTTTGTTAACGTCTGGTGATTATTACAAGCATATGGTGAATATGGATTTTATATCTTGTTCCTAGGAAGCATGAAGCCTGATAGCAGTGTAACTCGAAAATAAAATACCGATGCAGGGGGTCTTGGTATATATCATAGGCCATTACTTTAATTGATTCCGTTATGTGAATATACTTTATATCACATAGTATATAATAATCCAGGACTTGTTAAATAACCAACATCAAATTAGACTTAAAGTTTAGACTAAATCACCCATGTCATTATATATACATTAACTAGTGGATTGTACATCAATTTAAACAAGAAGACAAACTCTATATAATAATGTTTATGCTGAACAATGCATTTTGGCTTTACATCCTTCATCAGGTTCAAAATACATAATAATAAATGTCATAAATTGGTGACGTCATCAACAGTAAAAATAGATGTAATATGCAGAGTAATTGCGTAATAACCAAAAATGCATACCCAGGAGGTAAACAGGATATTTATATATAATACGTACAGAGATCAAATTGATACATAATTACCAAAATATATAATACTGTTTAATGCCCGGACCTGGTTTTAGTTGTAGACTACTGCAAAGAAAACATCGTATCCAACCAAGTTGTTTGAAATACTGTTAGATTAAAGCCAATTTAATATATTTGTTTTCGATTCATGTATTTTTATATCTAATACAATAAATGTAACAATTTACTGACACTCGTAACAAAATCCTTTTATATCTATAACTCATTGTACTTGATTTGAAAACTTTAGAATTTTAAAGATTCTGAACGTACAAGATTTCAACTTAAAGTGATTTGACGATTCAGCCAAGGTTTTTTTTTCAATGTTTTATTTAGTAATATTTGTATGTTTAGTTCAGACATGTTTTCTTTCAATCTAAATAATGTGTTTTTTTCGCATACAGACGCGTTTATTCTGAAAACGTATTTTTGATGCTTAGGAGCGGATGTTATATTTTCATAGCACCGTATAACTCATTATTGTTGCAAAACCTTAAAGTCAAACGTGATCTGGTAACATTTTGAATTAATGTTGATCAGAATTTATTGCATCTTGCATTGTAGATGCATGATTCGGAGATCTGGAAGGCATTTACTGACTGGGAGGCCTTAACTGAAAGCTAACACTGCTTCGAATTTAAGAAACCACTGGAGCATGTGTTAAGTATTCTCATGAATCACTTAAATTCTTCTACGACATCTTCTTTCATTATAATCTGATATATTTAAATTTTACGTAGTTAATAATATCAAAGCAAAAATAAAACATAAAGATAAACAGCTAAAATCATATCATTCGTTGATAAGTTAGGATTAAATGTTTATATAATTAACTATTTCAAACTTTCAAACAATCACTTTTTACTTTTTTTTATTATACAACATATATCTATGCTCATGTATTAGAAAATGCGAGTGCCATTGTCGTATGTATACGTATATTTTATATTTTCTCTTCATATTTGATAGGTAATAAAATATCTAAACAAAAAAACGTTATATTCATGTAAGTAAATACTGACACAGTGAGACTACAGAGTATTATTTCGTTTTGTCCTATTAGTTTTTCCTATCAAACGTTCACAGTTAAGTCAACACTAAGTCTTATTTAATGATGTATCATAGACATATTATACAGAGTGAACTGTAGCAAAATTTCGATAACGTAAGTCAATGATGTATGTTAGCAGTAAAGCCCACTCGATTCACTTTTTAATTGAAATATCTCATAAATAAAGAGAAATATTTTTTACAAATTAACAATTTTATAGATGCATCATACACAAAAGACATCAGAATATAATTTTGCTGTTAAAGCACGTTTTATTGTCGTGAGTAGGCGACGAAAACTGAAATATTTTACATCTTACAAAATATCAATTCTGGATTGATTCACTATCAGTATGTTTTCCGCCTTTTCTTTACAAAAGATGCCGTAGCAATGCCGTAATTAAGTATTGACATATCAATATACGGTTTCTTAATCTTTGTCATACAGCGTCTTTAACAGGGACTGTACAAAATAGGTGCAGCTAGAAATCAAACCCCCGTCGATAAGCCTTTATACATACTATTTTCTCTGGCAGTGTCATTTTTATTTTTAAATATATATTATACTTTTCCATTCCCAAGGCGTGTCTTAATGATAACACATATCGAATGCAGCAAGTATTGTACTGTACGATTTCAGCGAACCCACGAGCTTTCGCATGTGAGTCAGTGACTATTTACGTTGTAAAAAGGCAATAATGATATTTATAAAGCATCCAGCCTGATATGCAAGCACCTGGCTCTCTTTCAACCAGATACCCATCAAGTATATGTATACAGGTTCAAATAAGAACTCTACAATTCGTCTATTATTCAATCTATTACAAATATGATGGAATGGTTTCTTTTTCTGTCAGCTTCTATCCATTTAATTCCCTAACGATGGTCTAGTGGTAGAACGTCAGCTTTTAATGTGGAAGGCCGTAGGTTTAATCATTATCCCAATGTATTTCAATAGTATGGTACATGTATATTGTAACTTGTCTTGTACTATAAAGTATATACACATACGCCCGTGATTCTTCTACAAAATGCTTACTTCGATAACATGTATAGACATGTCATATTTAACGTATTAACATATGTCCAATGAACATTCACCATTGTGATGCATAAAATGAGCATGAATTCTCCGTCTGGTCGCTGGTGTTTTTACGTTTTAATTATCCCACTTTTTTAATAAGAATTAGGGGGATATTGAAATGCCGTCTGTCCTTCATCCAACAGTTTTTACCTGATTCAAATATAACGTGCAGTACACCAGGCGCATGATCTAAACTTGCGCACGTTCCAATCTAGTGATTTATTGAGTTGTGGCCCTTTGATCTTTAATTTAAATTCATATAACACTTTAGACAAGTAACAAGCGCAACTTCTTCCACAATTGTAAGTCAATTTGAATGAAATTCGTTGTACAGCAGGTATATGGTGGTCCGAACATGTGCTTGTTGTTTAGATTAAGATTCATTGATACATAAAATAGGTTTTATTTGATGGTTTAAATGAAAATACATTCATTTGCAACTTTGCATTTCAGCGTATACTATAGTACAGCACCTACCCTTCGTATGGGGACAAGCCTTCTGTAAAGTATTACATTCATTTGCAAAGGGTCATTCACCTAATTTAATAATACAATATAAAATATAAGAAATATTAAATAAATGGGAAGGGAGTAGGTACATGTAGTATCTGTTATTTATTCTTGTCGAACTTCATCACTTGTGTAAAAATAGTCATTTGAATATTCTGAAAACCTTACTTTGACGATGTCTGGTATGCGTGTGTTTTGTATGACACACTGCAGGATAATGGTTGGGACGTCATAAACCATTACTTAATTGAGAGCTTCTTGTTTTGTTTCTAACAATACATCACCAGATATATATAAATAGTGCGAGTTAACTTGCAATGGTTGCAAAAACAGAAGGAATTAGACATGCTTAAGTAAATGTCTACTTCTTACAGAACCAGCTATTTTGACTGTCTGGTCCGATGTAAGTTTAATATAAGTGTAATGGTTTTAATAACAGGAGAGCTATTCCTAAAGCAGAGACGACAATAGACACAACATTTCTTGTAGTAAGTAATATTCGTGTATTGATTTTGAAAAGAGTTACTAGATTAAAAGCTTAAAAAATAATGAACATTTTCAAAACAAAGATAGTGTATCATAAACCAAAACATTTAGTGATAGTATTCAAAATTTCGATATTAATGGCTTTATATATGTTAATCTTAATCGAGCACCAAAGAACACCAAAGACAGAACACAAATACATGTATAATCAAACCGGAATGTATTGTACATGTATATCAAATAGGTGAACGGTGTTTTATTTTATTTTAGTATTATAATATTTCATGAACACATGTATGTTAGTACTATATAACTAAAATGCAACATTTTTAGCACTTCGCAGGTCTACGTATTTTATGATCTACTATTTGCAGAAATGATAACTAAATACGTATGACAAATTACCGGGCCTGTCCAAAACATATTTAAAAAGTCAAACTCTAAGTTTAAAAGTAGTATGTCCCTTTTTCTTAAAGTCATAATCTTTGATTTAATTATATACATCCAAGTTTCCATCTAACGCAATGTGTATGTAAAATAGATATACTACCGCTTTCTTCGGCATTTCGAGAGAAAATATAACGCCATCAGCACGCACACAATTCAAAGATTATAATAAGTAAGCTCCTAAACTTATTTTTTTAAAGGTATTCATGTTCTAAACTATTCAGTACATAGAGGAAAGCTCGTCGTATTGCCTTAGGCTAGTAGTGGGGCAGATTTGAGACATAATAAGGTAAGCGTGTGCATTTTGTTACAAAAACAAAAAACTTGGCATATATAGAAAACATATCTTACTGAACATTTTCTGCTATATATAAATATATGTCAGAATTTTCAAAATGGCCACCAAATATAAAAAAATAACACAATTTGTTTTTAATAGTTTGTAAATCCCAGTTTATTGAATGTCACACATTGAAATGTAAAATATATATTATTAGGCGTTTTTACTATGAAATCATTACTTGGAATTTAATTTAACGATATGTATTATATTAGCTTATGGAATTTCATACATTGATAAATAAAACATATTGAGCTTTTATAAAAAAAATGTTAATGGTTCGTTAAATTTGAAATACCAGATAATGATACATGTACTTAATTAATATTTTATATGGTTACAGTTGTATTGGTTGATTTGATATAAAAACATCAATACAATTTGATTTCAACAATGTCGTATGTCCCTTTGAAAAACAATTAAACAAAAAGTGACTTTTCACAAGTGATTTATAGTTATTTATAACCTCTCAGCATACTCTTTAACAGTTTAACAATCATGTGACTTTTGTATTTTGCTATAAACGTTATTTAAGAGGTTCCTTTAGCGGTTGACTAGGATGCATGTGTTCGGTTTTCGATAATGCCTTGAAGAATACATTACAGAAACACAGTCCAGATTGTGCTATTGCGCATGCTCAATTAAAATTAAAAACCTACGTTGCAGCTTACCTATATGAATTTAATATTGTGTGACAAGTAATTGCATAAAAATAAATAATCTTCGGTTTTGATTTTGTGTAGTCTAAATTGTTTACATGAACATGCGAGTTTACTGTACCTAAATTTGTTTTTACCAATCAAATGGACATTTGGTGGACATACCACCCTTCACCTATTTTACTTAAATCAAACCTATTAAACTAGTTTGCTAAACTCTGCTTTGGATTGTGTTTTCAAAGAAATCAACTTGTTAAAACTACGTGTTTTTCCTCTTGACCAGACCTCATTTTTCCAAAGCAAGTCCTGAGGTAAAGTTGTTGCGTGCTAAACTAATGCTGATCTTGTATTTTAATTTCAACCACCAATTTGAATATCCATTTTATCACCCCGTAATACCTGTTTGAGAGTCGGTGGGCCATTCTTCCATACAGCTTACATTAATTTTGTGTAAAGGTAAAACTATGAGATTTTTTTCCCCTTTCTTTCCAATTTTTGCGTGTGTAGTTTTCTCTTGAAATATGATTTCTTAAGTTATTATAAATGTTTTATTCACATAATTTATATTTGTATTATATTAAAGCGGTTGAATACAGAATTATTTCTTTTTATGATTTTTTTTCACCATGCACATTTGGAGAGAATATAGTATATATATGCAGTATCTATATTATGATATAAAAAACAAGGTTTCTATGAATCTCAAATACCATTTTGATGAATACTGCCTAATTGATTTTACTATCAAGTAGATATTCTTTTAAAGGTATTAAGGTTAGCGTGTTATTTAAACGTACTAGTGTTCAGAAGAGTAGTATAGTATTATAGACTACAGTGTATATGGCAAAACAAAAACAACAGTTAAACATAAACATAGGAAATTATAGGAATATAGGAAATTTTTTATCAAGACGTTCATTCACGACTTTAATAGACTGTTCTTGACTTATTCCCTCTATTTGTCTAACTGTTTGTTTAACACTGAAGCATTTCATGTCACGTGTTTCCTCGCTACTCTCCTGTAATTTTCTTCGCAAAGGAATCACATAATTAACAATTTAAATTTTAGTAATACCGACCAGTGCTGAAACTGCAGCCTTTCGTGTATCAACAGAATCACAATTGCTCTCTATGAAATCAATATAAGCAGCGTAAATTATGTTATATAGGGCACTGGCATACTCTGGGAGTCAATTTAATGCACATTGGATAGCCGCAGCGATTATGCAGATATTTTCTATACGTCTAAAACTTAATAATTGCAATTGACTTGTATCACACTTGTCCGTCATACTAGTGATGCTTTCAGAAGTGAATGTTGATGAATCGGCTGATGATACGTTTGCCAGAACAAGGCACTGTTAAGCCACTGCCCTCTAACCATTTGCTACCCTAAAATCCGTTTGTTTGATATAATCAAGTATAGACTATCCGTTAGAGTTGACGATTTTATCAAATACCTACGTTACGATTTATCATCAATTTTATTGTCGTCGGGCAAGAATAATGCATACGAATTGCTGTCTATTAGAAAATAATCACACTGTTCTCCAATTCTTGAACTATCATGTCATACAAACATAAAATTACATCGATCATCTGTTGAGGTATATACTAATTTCCAGGAGAACGTCATAAATGTTCGTATCAGTAAAACTCGAGTTAGATGGAATCACAAGAGAAAGACGCACATATAAATCATGTTACCCTCATGTCTGCATTAGATATTCTGGAGATATTTGATAAACTTGGCTTGTCTTTCCTATATTGCATTATGCAAGCACTGTTTTTGATGTTAAAGCGCATTTGATACCACAATGTTGTAAATCATTCCTAAAAATAATATATCGACAAAATCTAGTTTATTCTTCAGTTAAAAGAGGATAACAAAGAATACTGAAAATAAAAGGTTTTAAGAGGAATTCCAAATAAATATTTCTACAAAATATTAAAATTAAGAAAATTAATTATCTATTGTAGTTTTATATGTCTCATTGCATAAGAGATCATTTAAAATTATGTTTTCAGTTTCACTTATGGACTGGACAGTTACAACACGTTTATGCAATACTGCTTTGTGAGATAAAGTGTTTTTTTTTTACCAAAATACTTTTTTCAAATTGAATGAATACAAACATTTTTTACAAGGAAATAAAATCCACAAGATATTTTTATAAAAAATCCAGCACAATTCACACTTCAATATTCGCTTGGCGGTATCACAAAATCAGAATTATAGTTATGACGTTCGCGATTTTCATATATAACTAAGTACCCGTGTGATTTTGAATACCCCCTAGTATTTTACATGTTTTAAGTTGTATTTGTGCTAAACTCATTTTTGTTGTATTTTATTATCAGTCAAAACGATGACCATAACATAACATACTCATTAATAGTAATGAACATTAATGAGCGGTTTTTAATGATATTTAATTGCGTAGAAATGTCAGCTGATAGTACTTATAAGTTCTCTCAGATCTGTATTTTCTGGATTGAATATGAATGTATTCCTTTCAACACTTAAACAAAAACACTGCAAGTTGTAAGGTGCCGTCTCAAGATCATTTACTGTTCACCGCTGTAGTTGTAGGTTCGAGTCCTGCTCGCTCCAAAAACTATATATGAGAAAGTTTGCCAGTTACTTGCGGAAAGACAATGGTTCTGCTCAGATTCATTCTGAGGTATACCTCCACCAATGATATTGGATATACCATATATTACCTGAAATGTGTTGAACCCTATTCATATAAACAGATGTTTAAGCTCATTCAATGATGGTCTAGAAACTAGAATAGCAGACTCTTAGTGCGTGAGGGTCTTACATATTTCAGTATCCCACGCAGAATGACTGATGCAGTAAATTAAATTTTTTATCAGACATCATTTATATATATATTTATATATTTATATGAATTTTATTCTTTAACAAAGGAGTACCTTGTTTGACTTGGGGAATGAAAGTATTGTCTATATACGTAATACTTTGAAACATAAACATATATCATTTTATTTATTGAAAGTATTGAACCTCAATAAACCCATAAATGGGCAAATAAAAATGCTTTTATACTTTCGAAAGTCTCTGATTATACATTTATATAAATTACAAACATATACAAGGAAAAAACTTAAACTGTATAACACGTTTATCTAGATTCTTAACGAGAGGTTGTTTTCATTTGCTATAGTCGTTATCGTCTACTATTATTTTGCCATTTTCGTTTTATGCTTCCAAATTATCCATTATAGACATTATAGATATTATTGACTTGAACAACATCATTGCGTGCTGTATTGTGACTGTAAGCGGTCATTCCGTACTTTCGATTCAGTGTTGTTGTTATTTCTGGTCCTTTGGGGTCATGGATCTTATCAATTGTAGTCTTACTTTAAAAACGATTAAGCCAGTGCCACGAGACACGAAGGGCATGTATTTAACGTTACGGTGCCAGGAAACATGATAGCGTGTATTTAACGTTACTATTACGGTGCAAGGAGACACGAGGGTGTGTTTTTAACGTTACAATGCTGGGAGACGCAAGAGGCGTGTATTTAACGTTACGGTGCGAGGAGACACGATGGCGTGTATTTAACGTTACGGTGCCAAGAGACACAATGGCGTATATTTAACGTTACGGTGCCAGGAGACACACGGGCGTGTATTTAACGTTACGGTGCAAGAAGATACAATGGCGTGTATCTAACGTTACGGTGCAAGAAGATACAACGGTGTGTATTTAACGTTACGATGCCAGGAAATACAAGGTGCGATGTAACTTTTGACAGTTTCGACAAAATGTACAAATTGCTTTGTTAAAGCCATTAACTGTTTCTAATTAGTGTCAGTTTACAATTATAGACCGTGTATCCGGATTAATGATGGAGGATGACTGTCAAACATGTAAATGAATACATGTATCAAACCTTGTTGTTTAACATTGAAAGCAATAAGAAGAATTAGTTATGCGCGTGTCTGTTTCCATTAGGTGACGATTTTAATTTGCTATAGTCGTCTGCACTGTTGTTTTTTTTTTCATTTAAACTTAATCTATGTGAAGGTAGTTGTATTGTTAATACATGTATATAGAATGTGTATCCATATGTTGATTTTACGTTCTAATGTATCTATGTATTGTACTTGTTTTACTTGTTCTGAATAGTTATTATATTTGTTTTGTTATGATAGCTGTATCCTTGAAAGCATCGTTCGGCAACTATTTTATTATTCATCCGGATTTTGATAAATGCTTGAAAAACAAGCAAAACGCAAACAAAATATTGAATGTTAAGATACAATAAACAAATAGCTGTCATATTAACACCGCATCTCCATACAATATAATATATCATAAATATTTATTTCCTATAATGATTTACGCATGAAACCTCTGTTGAGATTTCCGATATGTCGGTTTGGATGATTCACTCATATCATATTGGTCTTAATATAAATATAGTCTTATTGCATATTAACAGCATTGGCATAATGAATCATTGTTAAAACCACGAGATAACTACACAAAATATAAACAACGCATGTGAAAAGTATAATAAGAACAATACTTGTGTCAATACTATTTTTGCTGCAACTGTCATTGCAACTGTTTATATCAAAACGACTATCACTATTACTGGCACTGATATTATCACATGATGTTGTTACAAGCAATATGTAACACATTCAATCGTTCAGATAAGATGGTTCTATAAGAGTTGTTGATACATACAGTCATTTTGAACGGTTTTCTTGCATACCAGACACCGATATCTTCCATTTACCAAGATGAAACATTGGTTATAATATGTATAACCCATATGATAAAACTGTCCCCATGTGCCATTGGAACACTCGTTGAGGTCATGTTAATATATATATGACATCAAAAAATATTTTGGTCTGCAACATAAAAGTATCACTTATGACGGTACTTTTTCGGATTGCAAAGCCTCGTAAGAGCAAAAAACATGCTAAATCCGTATGTGAACGTCAAAGCAATAACACTGATTTATATTCTTAAACACCTACACGTATACCTTTGGAAACGGCTTGTGAAAAGCATGCTAATTTAGTTTACATCAAGCAACGCTATACGTTATTGTTGCTGTTGTTGCTGTTGTTGTTGTTGTTGTTGTTGCTGTTGCTGTTGCTGTTGCTGTTGTTGTTGTTGTTGTTGTTGTTGTTGTTGTTGTTGTTGTTGTTGTTGTTGTTGTTGTTGTTGTTGTTTAGTGTTGAGCGTCTCTTTCAACAATTATTCAGTCTGTCATATCGCAACAGTGTCTACTTTGAACATTATCCCAAGTGCTGCAACACTTGAGCATCATGCCGCTGTCACATGGTATAATATCCAATCCAACCACAGTATACTGACAGCAGGCCGAGCAGACCTAGACCTAGCCTCTAAATGCTGCCCGGCAAGCGAGGAAGCTTTTTGTACCAGTTATTCAGTAAGGCGCCAAAATTTGTATTTTCTCAAAGCACGTGCACAATAAGCATTTCGTGCCAAACACATGCACACGGGTAATTGTATACAAATCCACGATTGGCCTATGTAAAATCATTACATAATTGTCTGTTAATGTCGTGCACAAATTTCATAACGTTATTAAATATATTGGTAAAATGCAAACGTTAGATGTTTCGTTCAGTATATGTTAAATATGCTCAAATCAAATGTGGCTTATTTTACAGGTGCTTCCTGTTCCGCTCTTCCTCCGCGTTAATATTAGAGGTTACAACAACACCGTTTCGTGGTAAAAACAATATATTCCCGATAACACATTTCTGTATGTTCAACATACACGTTTATTGCATGTGACGCAGGATTAGCGCAGTGACATTGACAGATAATTGATAAGTATTCACCTTTAACTGTTTCAACATCACACATAACTAACACAGAAAGCAGGATTTTCTATATATATTTTATTCGACTACATTTTGTATCTGTTGCATCCACCGAGTCTAAACCTAAACTGCGACTTATAGAATATTCTCCTTTAAACAACAACTCTGGTTCTTAATATCTAGCAAACATTTCAATAATAAACATAACTCCTGTAAGGGGTTTACAAGTATGTTCATGTCCTTCATTATAACCAGCTCATTAAATAAATGATATATTCTTGTTAGGATATATAAACATACATGTATACAATTTCTACACAGCACATTTGACATGTATTTTCCAGTATACGCTTTAAAATCTTCCTAATTGTTTACCTGTGTCACTCGCTAATGCAAACATTCAATTACAAGAAGTACGATATATATCAACATGACTTTACTGTTTGGTGAATATACTTTATATCGTTGGACAAGTAGTCGTCGCCAATCATTAGAATATCGCATAGAGTGTCCACTTAGCGTTTTATAAAAGTTTTATATATCCAATCATGGTTCCAATATTAAACCTATTAAACTAATTTGAAAAAATATAAAATAATTACTGAGTGACTCACTATAATACATAACAAAATGATTCAAGAAGCTGTTCATATCAACCTATGTTCAACAGTTTCACAAATTATATTTAGATACGTCATGTTCAGAATTTACATTTATTCAAGTTAGGATTGGCTATCAATAGTGTTTTGTCAGTCATATACTCGTACAGTGTTGCTGTTAACGCTTTACTTCATACAGACACCTTTGGACACCTCTAATATAGAAGGCTTTGGACACCTAACATAGATGGCTTTTGAATTATTGGGTGAATTATGTTTATATTAACTGACAGAGTGGAAAACAGTGCAGGAAGTGTTCAGATTGCAAGTTACGAGCAATCTGAACTCTTCCTGCACTGTTTTCAAAGGCCTTCTGTGATTGGTGTGGGAAAACGCGTATCTATGGAGTAAAGGGTTATATCAGAAGATACTGATATAAACGTTTGTAAACTCTAGTTTGTATTTTAGATTGAACGGTTATACGGCGATAACGCTATAGACAAAGTATTCACATTCCTATAGGTACCTGCCTAAGCTGTTAAGAGCACGCGTTATTGCCGCAGGATGTACATATGTATATGTGCAAAGGCAGGTGAAATAAATAGGATTTACTATTACTCAAATCAATGTCAATACAATATTATACGTTATAAAAACCAACAAGCATAAACCAAATAACTGTAATTAAGTTTACAAATAATGTTAATAACGACAGAAAATAATGAAATAAATGAAAGGATTATATGCAGGTTAGAATTGATATGATAAAGAAGAATAAGTACGTGCGTCGGTCTTAGGGTTCATCTGACGTTTCCTGTTAGTAATTTTACAAGCTCATTGTATGTTTTCTTTTCGAGCAGTATATGTTTTTCCTACCTAATTGTATATTATACAAATCAATAATCTGAATGTGAATGACATGTTGGTCTGACAATGTCTGTTTGTATTTGGTTTGACAAACTACAGGATTAATGGTAAGAAACGGTATGAGCCATTTTATAACTTGTCGGCTTCGTTTCTAATATTGATCAGATAAGGTTGAAATGCGGGAAAACAGATTATAGAAGCTTAAAAGTCAGGAAGGCTTTAAATCAGTGTATATCTCTTTATATGAGAACTATATGAATGTTCTGTACGGTTTCAGCTTGATAGATCATTGTGAGATATATCATGTATCTGTTGTATACGCCTATATCTGTGTATAACTGATATTTTACAATCGTTGTGAGATATACCATGTATCTGTTGTAAACGCCTATATCTGTGTATAACTGATATTTTACAATCATTGTGAGATATATCATGTATCTGTTGTATACGCCTATATCTGTGTATTGCTGATATTTTACAATCAATGTGAGATATACCATGTATCTGTTGTATACGCCTATAGCTGTGTATAACTGATATTTTACTATCAATGTGAGATATACCATGTATCTGTTGTATACGCCTATAGCTGTGTATAACTGATATTTTACTATCAATGTGAGATTTACCATGTATCTGTTGTAAACGCTTATATCTGTGTATTACTGATATTTTACAATCATTGTGAGATGTACCATGTATCTGTTGTATACGCCTATATCTGTGTATTACTGATATTTTACAATCGTTGTGAGATATACCATGTATCTGTTGTAAACGCCAATATCTGTGTATTACTGATATTTTACAATCGTTGTGAGATATACCATGTATCTGTTGTAAACGCCTATATCTGTTTATTACTGATATTTTACAATCGTTGTGAGATATACCATGTATCTGTTGTATACGCCTATATCTGTGTTTAACTGATATTTTACTATCAATGTGAGATATACCATGTGTCTGTTGTAAACGCCTATATCTGTGTATTACTGATATTCTACAATCGTTGTGAGATATACCATGTATCTGTTGTATACGCCAATATCTGTGTATTACTGATAATTTACACTCATTGTGAGCTATACTATGTATCTGTTGTATACGCCTATATATGTGTATTATTGATATTTTACAATCATTGTGAGATAAACCATGTATCTGTTGTATACGCCTATATCTGTGTATTACTGATAATTTACAATCATTGTGAGATATACCATGTATCTGTTGTATACGCGTATATTTGTGTATTACTGATATTTTACAGTCAGTGTGAGATATACCATATATCTGTTGTATATGCCTATATCTGTGTATTACTGATATTTAACAGTCATTATGAGTTATACCATGTATCTATTGTATACGCCTTTATATGTGTATTACTAATATTTTACAATCATTGTGAGATATATCATGTATCTGTTGTATACGCCTATATCTGTGTATTACTAATATTTTACAATCAATGTGATATATACCACGTATCTGTTGTTTGCGCCTATATCTGTGTATTACTGATATTTTACAACCATTGTGAAATATACCACGTGTCTGTTGTATGCGCCTATATCTGTGTATTACTGATATTTTACAGTCAGTGTGAGATATACCATGTATCGGTTGTATACACCAATATATGTGTATTACTGATATTTTACAATCATTGTGATGTATACCATGTATCTGTTGTATGCGCCTATATATGTGTTTTACTGATATTTTACAATCATTGTGAGATATACCATGTATCTGTTGTATGCGCCTATATCTGTGTATTACTGATATTTTACAATCATAGTGATGTATACCATGTATCTGTTGTATACGCCTATATATGTGTATTACTGATATTTTACAATCATTGTGAGATATACCATGTATCTGTTGTATGCGCCTATTACTGTGTATTACTGATATTTTACAGTCAGTTTGAGATATACCATGTATCTGTTGTATGCGCCTATATATGTGTATTACTGATAATTTACAGTCATTGTGAGATATACCATGTATCTGTTGTATGCGCCTATATCTGTGTATAACTGATATTTTACAATTAATGTGAGATATACAATGTATCTGTTGTATACGCCTATATCTGTGTATTACTGATAATTTACAATCATTGTGAGATATACCATGTATCTATTGTATATGCCTATATCTGTGTATTACTGATATTTTACAACCATTATGAGATATACCATGTATCTGATGTATCTGTTGTATACGCCTATATCGGTGTATTACTGATATTTTACAACGATGTGAGATATACCATGTGTCTGTTGTATACGCCTATATCTGTGTATTACTGATATTTTACAATCATTGTGAGATATACCATGTATCTGTTGTATGCGCCTATAACTGTGTATTACTGATATTTTACAATCATTGTGAGATATACCATGTATCTGTTGTATGCGCCTATAACTGTGTATTACTGATATTTTACAGTCAGTTTGAGATATACCATGTATCTGTTGTATGCGCCTATATATGTGTACTACTGATAATTTACAGTCATTGTGAGATATACCATGTATCTGTTGTATGCGCCTATATCTGTGTATAACTGATATTTTACAATCATTGTGAGATATACCATGTATCTGTTGTATATGCCTATATCTGTGTATTACTGATATTTTACAACCATTGTGAGATATACCATGTATCTGATGTATCTGTTGTATACGCCTATATCGGTGTATTACTGATATTTTACAACCATGTGAGATATACCATGTGTCTGTTGTATACGCCTATATCTGTGTATTACTGATATTTTACAACCATGTGAGATATACCATGTGTCTGTTGTATACGCCTATATCTGTGTATTACTGATATTTTATGATCATTACTAAGAAAGCGATTTATACATGGCCATCTTCATCACAATTATCTTAGTCATTTTTTCTAACTACTAAAACCGTAACACCCCATTTTCTAGTACAGAATCGATTTTATTTGTCTTTATCTTACTTTTATTGTGATGGATTAACCAGCTTCGGCGGATACTTCAACAATATCACTTTAAATTCTCATTTGCCAAATCATATCAATATCAATTTAAAAGAAGATAATATCAATCGATTTTACAGCGCATTGCAAATTTGTCGGCCTATCCTTTAATGTGTGTGTGTATTTATTTTGCCATATATTTGTAATAAGTTATCAAAGATATATAATGCGAGGCTCTGCCCAGCGTTAATTTTTTTTTTTTTGCCAACATGTTTTGATAAATTATAAATGAGCACAAATGTAAGATTATTTGAATCACATACCTCAGAGAAATAGTATATTTACCATTGATTTAACATATCATGTTTATAACGAACGAAAAAAAGTACGGCATATTTGTTTCCATTATTCATCGTATGTCGTAACGTCTCTAAAAAACGTCATTTTACCATGACAAATCAACATCATTTATATATACTTGCAATTCAGAACAAAGTTCGGCATTTTTACTTACGGCAGTCGAGTTATATGGAAAACATCAAACGACGAATCGGAAGTAATATTACAGTTAATATGCAAATATATGTTGTCGGTTTGATACACTCCGGCACCGTAAAGTATGTGATAAGCAAATGTCGATAACACTTTAAATGTAAAGTAGTTCATACGAACATTTCAACTGTCAAAATGTAATATATAACCTTCCACTTAGTTACCTCTTATTTGCTCCATCCTAAGAGTCGTTGCTTCTGGTTCATTTAACTCGTTTAGTTAAAATCTCATTTTTTTTTATTCTGTATGCGTGCATATCTTCGGTAAACTTTCCCTAAAGGATTCTAGGCGATTAATTAAGTGTTAGGTTTTATAAATTGCATAATTAATGCAATTATTCATGAATTTTTTTTTTTTTTTTATCAAAAATGGTGTTTTAGCGTTGCAAAATATTTTATATTTAAAAGACTATTAGGCTGGTGACATGCGGTCGCTATACATACAAAGGGAACTTTTGTTTTTCTAGCATATACGATTGTGTTATATGATATAATTATATTAATCATATTAAGTCTTTAATACTCGGGGCCTTGTTTATGTTTGTCATTTAATGTAGGTTTACTTATATAAATTAAACTAAAGTTTAAATAAAAAAATAACGATGTACATGCGTATTTGTACAACTTCCACTACTAGTACATATGTAACTGCACCATCAGCTCTGTCGCTACAAATATTATTGGACATATTTAAGATTTAAGATAAAACCGGTTATCACATTTATTAAAATAAAAGACCATTGAGAAAAAACATTGAAATCTAGACGTCTGGTAAACTCGACTAAACGGAAATATATACTAAATATATTTTTTACAAAAAAAAAAGAAACCAATGCCTTTTGTTTAAGGAATTGACTGTTGAGTCAGCGATATAACCAAATAAATCGTGCTCTTCACATTACTGTTATTATGTGCAGTAGTGACACTTACGTATGTTGACGTATTTCAGTTTTCTGAAGCTTTGCAGTGACAGCTTCATCATGCAAAACCACATATTCCGCCAGCGTATATATTGAACTAATGAACAGATCGCATCGCATTCCAATAACCAATATCGTGCAAAACCTTTCTGACAATGCTAATCAGGTATATTTTAAAATAAAGTATATCTGCTTTTGTAATTCCAGTCATATTTTTAGCATCGTAAATGTTTTGTAACTGCATGATTTGCAGCTCTAAAAGGCTATTAGCTGACTGCAAAACCAGACAGGACTAATGTGGAAAAGGAAAGTCTTTAATATGGGGCACGAAGGATTCTTGATATATTCTCTTGAACTATTTGGAGAAAGTCGTTATAAATCTCTAAGTCAACGCAATATTAATAAAATTCAAATGAGAACAACGTCACATAGTATATAATAACGTCACACAGTAAATATCGACGTCACACAGTAAATAGCAACAACGTCACACCGTATATGATAAAGTTATATCGTGAATAACGACGTCACACACTAAAAAACAACGTCACACCGTAAATAACATGTAATTGAAATATTCTTATTCAGTGCTGTTGCTCCAAAAATACGTATTTACTGTGTATGAAACAGAACACATTACTGTACTCTTTTACTCCTACATTTTTCTAAAATGTTTGTCAGTTACATTTTGAAGGATGGTAGTTCTGTTCAGATTAATTCTGAGTTGTTCCTTCATCAATAAAACTATATGTTCCATTTATAACCTGCCATGTGTTAAAAATGGTGTTAAAATTAAATGTCGAAAAAGATATACATCTAATGCAGACGACTGAATAAAAACAAAGTTCATATAAATGAAATACTTGAATCTGATACATATAAGAAAAATATAATAATACGATGACATTACCAAGTCAATTTGTATGGGTGCCGTTTTATTATTTAACCTCAATAAGTGATATCACTTATTCGAATAAGTGATATCACTCATTCGAATGAGTGATATCAACTATTCGAATGAGTGATATAGCCTATTCGAATGAATGATTTCATTCATTTGTTTCGAATAGGTGATATCACCTATTCGAAATAAATTAGTGATATCACTTATTCGAATGAGTGATATCACTTATTCGAAATGAATTTAGTCAATGATTTCTCTCAATGATGTTAATATATATAATAAAATATAGATGTAGATCTATAACGATAATAAAAAGGAAATAGCAAATATATTGTGCAAAAAGACATTATGTTATACAATAGATATTATTGTGAATGTAGAATATATATTGGCTTTTCTTTAATCATTTTATAAGACCATTTATTTTGGCGGCTGAGGGTCATATCTTCACTGCTGGATCACATATATCTATATCTGCTGAATCATTTTCATCATGTATTCACTGCTGAATCATTTAGGCAGGGATCAGTCTGTTTTTTTCTTGCTTGATAGATCGAATACGTGATATCACCTATTCGAATAAGTAATATCACTGATTCATTTTGAATAGGTGATATCACTCATTCGAATAAGTGATATCACTCATTCGAATAAGTGATATCACCTATTCGAGACGGAAAAGTGATATCACTTATTTGAATGAGTGATATCACCTATTCGAATTAGTGATATCACCTATTCTAATTAGTGATATCACATATTGAGGTTAAAAAGTGAAACGGCACCCCATACATTTGATCTGGTTGTTTTTCGGTAGTCGAATTGACATGTTTAAGACGATAAACTGGCGGCTATATCTATATACATTACATATATTAGGTACGTATGATGTGACGTAGCAACTTTTGAGAAAATCTGATCCAAGACAGTAACCACGTTTTATCTAAGTTTACATGATTTTTAATATACGAATAACTATTATTTTTAATGAATTATTTGTAATTTAACTGTCATTGCGGCTTTGTACTTTGAACGCTGCGTTTCTTGTTTGACTACGTTTTCCTTTTTCTTCTGAACTTATTTATAACAAAAGTATTCAATTTCTCTTTTACTGAAAACCAATCCCATATTCACGTAAAACCAAGAAATACATATTAGTTATTAACAGGTGATACTTTAGCAATGCTGTAGTTTAAAAAATTAAAGCTGTATCAGGTATCGTTATCTTTTTCCTACAGTGTCTTTAACAGGACTTAAGCATGAAGCCCCGCCTAGGCTAGACACATCGTGTAGGTCAACAATTATGCGTATCCTATTCTAAAGAATTTCCGTTTACAATGCAAATATTCACCTTCAAGTTTTGACAACGTATTTTATAAATGCTGAGATATAGTCCGGTACATGGCTTGCCTTCTGCTTGTGGCAATTCGGCAGTAACGGTTCATGTTGTCAATATACAATATAAATACAATCCATTAACCAACCCTTTGAAATATTGTGTTTGTTTTTGGAATCGCCATTTTTACTCGTATTCGGTTATATATGATATATCCAGTGTTATTGCTGGAAGAAGTCTTTAGAAAGATTCTGAACAGAGCCACCATTCTTATTACATAAGGCTTTTAGACCGAGCCAGACTGAATCCATAACCTCAGCCGTTAGAGGTAAGTACTCGTTGGACGACAGCGCCCTAGATCACTGGACCGTGAATGTCCTTTTTAAAATAAATGATTCAGAAGTATTTTCGACCATATAAGGTATTTATTTTGTTTCGGTGCTTTCTTAAATGCTTCACTTAATATCTAAACCATTATGATATCGACTATCTGATATTTATGTGACATTAAGTAAAACCATTTTCAGAAGTAATATTTTATGTAGCATAGTAACTTCTCTAAGAGACATAAGAAGACATTTAATCCGTCGAGTTTGAATTTTTTACAAGTGTCATGTAACGAACGATTATTCATAGGAAATAACCAATTGATTGTATGTAGTTAATGTCCGTGTGAAGGAATTTAGAGATTAATTAGTGCAAGACACCAGACATCTTCCCAGTAATGATGACCGATGACAGCCGAACTGTAAATGAATACATGTATCAAGCACCGCTAGACGTTAAATATGATAAAACACTGGTAAAAGTGTATCGGTGAGTGTTTCAGACGGGCGTTTGAATATTGTTAATTGTATCTGCAGGGCTGTGTTTTCTCTCCACAGTTTTACCAAAACAGTCATTAAAATATGTGATATGTCGTAGTCGCTCTTGTAATAAATACACTTAGTATGATTTATAACAACTCCAATTTTAAATGGTAATTTCATTTTAGCTCGACTTTGGAAGAATAAAAGCAGAGAAGCTATTGTTTTCGCTCCGGTGTCGGTGTTGGTATTGCTATTTTGGTTATGGAATTTTGGTATGCCCATATCTCAGTAACCTCTATCAATGAATAAAACTTCAAATGTGTTTTCACTACTATTAGGAGCACCCAAGCAAGTAAGTAGGAGACTCCATTTTTTAATTCTTGGCAAAAATATGGCCCATTTCATGCTTAAAAAATTTTGTTCAAGTTTATAATAAATTTCTTTCTTATTAACTACCAGTAAAACACCAATGGATTTTCATATGAAAGTTAACTCCTGTTACAAAAATTCGACGGGCTATAAGTCCATTGTGATGCTATGCAGACTTATTAAATATACAACATACAGTTGATACATTGTTATATTTTATCATGCTACTTTTGTTTATTTTTGGGTATTTGATTTATAAGGTCATTTCAGCATATTCGACTCATAGCATGATATGTTGCCTCACAAAACGTGTCATAAATGATAAGTGTGTTTTATTTTCTACGTCATTACACGACGTACCTTAGACTTACGGTATGATATCCCATATGCGCTTGTATCTGATTATTGAACAAATTAATCCGAAAATATTCTGTCAAATTGTTGCTATTTATGTAATAGTCATAATTATTTAAATTGCATTCATCGAAATAATTTAGTCTTTAATTGCAAAGTATTGCATCTGTAAGATGCATTATATCACAGAGGCTTTAGTGTTAGATACTATCAAGAGGACAAAGATCCGTCCCCGACTGATCATACTGGTACTTGCTATCAATCTTTCTACTGTAATTAGGTGGATACTGCAGCATTGGTCACTCATGACATTAGACTTGACAAATTGATTTACTGTAAAATTCAGGAACTTTGTCAGGAACTATTCATTGACAATAATACAAATGAAGCTTTATTTTTATACGTTTCAGCATATAATATCATTGTTTATACATAACGTATTATGATAGCTTTATGTTCGGGATTCATATGTTTTATCGCTGAGGTTGATTTGCATGTTGACATGAGGATAGACGAAGGATATAAGCGAAAGAGTACGTAAATGTAACAACTATCGCTGTTGTAGATAATAATGTGTCATGGGTCTAACTTTAGAATAGAAAACTGGCGGGAACCTAGGACTACCGAGTTCCCGCGGAAACAGTTATCCAAAGTGACGGAATTTACAATATAAAACAGAAAGAGTCATCAATGATTCTTTTTCTTGCATATTAAACACATTGAATAACTATTCCAGTTCAATAATTATGCAAATTGAATTCGTCATCAGCTCTTACCACAACTGTTTAAAACTGTCAAAGCACATAATGTTAATGTTATGTCAGAGTGTGTGGAGGGTAGAAAATACATGTGTATGGAGGGTGAAATGTCCGTACCAGAAAAAAATTGAAATACATTATGCCAAAAAAAGTGTACTATCCATGTAACATCTTATGCGGTACATATACACGTATGGTGAAAATACATAAAACACCAGTGATCAATTTGACTATTTTACTTTGATCGCGAGTACTATCTATTCAGGGACCCAATCATAATTAACACATGCCCGCGCATCAACTCAACTTTTATACATAACAACGTATAGCTATTGTAACAAGTATTACTAACAGAAACTTTAAATTTAATATCGTATTTATACATTTATTTTTCATAAACTTGTGGCGTCATTCGGGTTTTGAAAATATTAGTAAAATTTTTTAAAAACATGCAAATGTTTTTCTTGATTTTTTTCTATCAAACCGCTGATTAAAATAAAACCATAGTTGATACACTGACTACGAAATACGAAGTCTGTGAAACACTTTAAGAGTTATGTCTTTCCAAAATAGAAACAAAACGAAGGATCCGCTCATGTAACGAAATATTTTTAGTTGCACCTTGCAGATATGTAAAACATGTATATTCAAAAATATTTTAATAATCCAACAAAACCTGTTTCCCGTTAAACTATGATTCTTGTGTTATTGTTGTTGTTTTTGTGTTGTTGTTGTTTTGTTTTGTTTTTTTCTGTCTGGCAATAACTTTGTTTTCTTAATATCTATATTTAAGTCATATAAATGTATATTGATTTTAACGCAATACAAACAATGTGTGTTATATTTTAATGCATCTTTATAATCTTAATTGATTTTACGTCTTGCAACTCAGAATTTGCCAGCTGTATCTATTATAATCTTCCTATCGCAATATGACGTAGTATCCTGTGAACTAATCTCCTATTTAATTGCTGTATAAATACTTCGTCAAATATCAGGTCGCAGCTGTTTTATCATTAACCATTTTGTAGCTTAAAACGTTTTAACTACATTAAGTTTGATTAAATACAATCAGTCATTGTGGAACAAGTTTTCAATATCAGAATTGCAAACACTTATTGGATGCTAAACTGACCTACCTGTCAGGACAGCTCGAATGCAAATATAATCGGATCAACATTTACATATATTTTTTACCATTAATTTAAATTGCACATGCGATCAGAAATTGTAGGTTTAAATGTTGGATTACAGAGCCGCATATACATGCTCGTGCGTTTCTCAATATATTTTTTATCTAATTTAACTATTGCAAAAGTATAATATCCAGTTCTCATGTACGCAACATGCCAAACTCAGTTTGATGTTGTACCGACTTAATCGATATAAGTATGTGATTTACCATTCTCATTGTATCCTCTAACCTATTAAAGAAGTACGCTTAGTCAACTGTTTTTCTTTTGTTTTTCTTTTGATGAAAATGTTGTTGTTTTCATTATGATGATTCTATGTTACTCTGTTTCTGCAAAATGAGTTTCCAAATACATTGTATGTGTTCAAATCCTTAATTCCATTTGTATTTTAGAAAGAGGCATAATTAAAAGACAAATCAATATGTGGTGTGTCTTTGTGTATAAGCTGCTTCCTGCTGGATATTATACACAACAATATGTTGCATGTCGTTGTGTGTAAACTGTTTCCTGCTGGATATTATACACAACAATATGTGGCATGTCGTTGTGTGTAAATTGTTTCCTGCTGGATATTATACACAACAATATGTGGCATGTCGTTGTGTGTAAAATGTTTCCTGCTGGATATTATACACAACAATATGTGGCATGTCGTTGTGTGTAAATTGTTTCCTGCTGGATATTATACACAACAATATGTGGCATGTCGTTGTGTGTAAACTGTTTCCTGCTGGATATTATACACAACAATATGTGGCATGTCGTTGTGTGTAAACTGTTTCCTGCTGGATATTATACACAACAATAAATGGTATGTCGTTGTGTGTAAACTGCTTCCTGCTGGATGTTTCTTTTGTCTAATTGAACATGATTTAAGTTAATATCTAAATGTCGTTATTTAGCAATTGGTTTACTACATTTGTCACAACTTCACTTAATACTGATTTATAATTATAAACGCTAGCCAGTATAAGAAATCTATAAACCCGAGGTAATGGTTTTTAAAAAATGGCCAACCGAAATGTAAAGGAAAATACAATTTTCAACCAAATGACCAATGGAATAGAATCCAATCAAATGGGTATAAAGAAAATGAGTATGTCCAACAAATGACTATCAGGTCATGACATTCATTGGATAGCCATAAAGAAAACGTCTAACTAATCCAATCTAATGACCTTTATAAAGGTACTTAATTACTGAACAACGCGTTCCAATACTCTGTCCATTGTGCTATATACGAATATTAAAGGGTCAGAGATACAATTATGTTTATAAACATATCTTTAAATTTAATTTTAACCGGTGACAACCGAAAATTTCCGAACGGATGCAGCCGAGGCGAGACAGGCCAAGCCATTGACGTTATTCCATAGATTAATTCTATATATGTTTTTTGACGATAAACAACAGCATTTTACACGAGATATGATCCAGGTAATCATTATTAATTCTAAATATTACAGTTATACCATTTCATTGCATTAACACGATATAACTTAATGTTTATGCCGCATTATGTCATAACAGTAACACCTCTAACGCCTCTAGCACGGACTAAATAGTATCCTAGTTTCCAGTGATATAATATGCGTTCCGTGATACCAAAGAACCAAAATTTATAACGACACTTCGTCAAAATAACGGGTGGGTGACTTATTCAAAAATGAAAATTTGCCATTCCGCTTAATCAGAGTTTCTCGTTCACTCTAACTCAGTTTGGAATTTTAATGTTAACCTGCCGATTTGTTTCAAAGCATGTAACAGTGTAAATATATTACTTTAGGTAGTCTAACAATTTCGCATTAGTGACGTTATGTAGAACTGCTGTTTTCTTTTACTGTAGGTTGCCTACCAGTACTTCCTTTCCTGTAACTAGAATGTCTGATATCGCTGATATTACGTTTATCCGTGACTTCTTTATATCCATTAGACGGATTTTAAACCTACACTTAAGATTTATGTTAGAGAAAAATGCACAGAAAGAATGTTGTGGCGCTACAACTGGCTCCATTTCCAATATCAGATGCAGAATGGCGGGACATTTTAGATGCTTTACAAAGATAGCAATTAGGTTTCCATTTTGTTGCTGAAGAACATTTAAACATCAAAAATAAGAATATATTTCAATACAAAACGACATACTACCATCAACACAACATGAACACAAGAAATATAAATAACAACATGTCACTGCTCTGGACCGGTCAGAAGTCAAGGCGGTCACTGGCAAGCTAAAACCTATGGGTGCCTCCGTTCTCGCTCTGCCTTGTTGTTAGACAGCGTAACTATAAATATACACGCCATACCAATAAGCTGATAATCTTATTTTGAAAAAAAGTACAATTAATTGTCAGGTCACGTGTGTGTTTTGTTGGATTCAGTATCTTCTGTAATATAAACATCCAAAACCTGGATATTAAGATAAATGTATCCAGCTTGATAAATGTTGGAATATATCATAATACAAGAGTTGTACCGCGTTTGAACATACCCAGTCCCATTTGCCCATTTCTATCTCGGTACCTTGTTATCCTTTGATAACTGCTCTAGCACATCAATTATTCGGTATCTCTCTGTTTCATTTCGACTCTGGTATATGCTAGAGCCCGCGACCACAAGCCGCCCGACACCGACACGTCGCGTGTTATTTCTTGTTTAAATTCTGTTCTGTGTAAAAGTATAAATATGTCTCCTTTTTTACAATTATTTTTTTTAATTCTGTTTTGGATAAAAAAATTATAAGGAGATATAATACTCTGTCCAATTTCAACTTTGCAAGTGTATATCAGCGTGTACACTATGTGTCCATAATATTAATATTTTAACAACAAAGAACAGATTAGAATATATAAATAATGTTAGGATGGGTAGAAGGGGTGGCTATGAGCAAGTCTACTCATAGAATGGGATAGAAGCAGATAAAAATAGGAACACCGAGTATAATTAAGGTAGTGTTTATGCTTTTTAATCATATTTTCTATACAGAAAAAAAACAAACAATATTATATAAATAAATAAATGGTGTTGGATTGTGGCGATCAAGCAATTACCAAAGTTAAAGAAATGGGCAATTTAGGGGTTATAATCTAAAAACAATGTTCCTTATAAATAACCATCCTACGTCGCATCTCAGAAATCTCTCAAACGAACAAGAGATGCCGGAGATTTGATATAAGTGAAATAGTAGATAAAGTTTTCCCGTTAGACTAATTTCACTTCTAATTTCTCCATAATATTTGTAAATGATTTTGGTTTTGTAATATATTTTATGCCATTGTTAAATAAACGATTTTGTAATCTATATGGGAAGGGCCGACTATAAAGTAGGCAGAACTTGTGGCCAAAACCCATTTCATGTAAAATTATGAAATACAATTTGTTTAAACTAAACTTCTAATTGTCTTTTGCTGTATTTTCTACACATGTTAATTATATCCGTTTATCCGAATCATCTGCACTCCATTAGCCAGATTATGAATCTAGACAGCAATAAATCAACTGTCAATGTTTGGTGTAGACAGCGTTTTGTTGCGCTGCAAATGGCTCCATCTTCACATTAGATGCACAATAACTAGACATGTTAGATGCTAAACAACGATTACAGTTATAGTTCTAATGCACTGCTGAAGATTAATTCAAGCTTAATTTGAATATTAAGTAAACTGTTTTATTTTAAATTAGTACCTTCAACTATTGAGCCATGCAGGAATCATTCCTGTTCAAATTCCATGTTCTTCGTTATCAAAGTAAAGACAATAATAAAGTTAAGGAAATAACAAAATGTTTTATGAAAGTCATTATTTTTCCCCTTTGTGACTTTAATTATTTTAGTTTAAGTAGCACCATAGTTATACTATTCAACTTAAGATTTCCTTAATTCAACAAAGCTTCCCATTTCACTAATAATCTGTTTGATGCATTGTTTAACAAGTTTATTACATCAAGCTGACGTTCATCCGACTCTTCTACGTCACCATTTAACGGAATCGGAATATACACTAAAGGCTTTACATTGCAATAAATAAACTGCAAATGTTTGGCGTAGATAGACTTTTGTGGCGCTACGAGTGGCTTCATCTCTAGTATCAGATGCCAAATGGCGAGACATGTCTCATTGCAATTACGTTTCTGTTGTATTTTCGATGTCTCACACAGATTGCAGTTGTATTTCTCTGGTGTTGTTGTATACAATTTAGAAACTATATTTGATCACTAAGTACAATTATCAGGTCGAGAACTAGCAATTTTAGCTCGACTTTCAAAAAAGATGGGAGCTACTGCAGTCCCTTTGACATCGACCTTGCTGTGGTTTTTAGGTCGACTTTTGAAGAGATGGGAGCTATTGTACTCGCCCCGGCGTCTGTACTCTTTTATTTTTGTTTGAGTTTAGCATGCTAAATAACCCCTAGACAATAACATCAATGAAACACTATATGTATGTTCAACACTATAAAAGGGACTCAAGGGGACTAATAGGGCAATTCTATTTTGATTTTTACCAAAATGATGGCCCCTTTCATAATTATTTTTTTAACAAACATTTATTTCAGTAACTACTAGTCATTCTTCATATTATGTCTTTATTACCATTAAGGGGGTTTAACAGAATAAGTGAGATGAAATATAACAAACCATATTACCACCGGGAGAAGCAAAGACACAACCACAACAGCAACATGGACACATTATGGACACATTATTATAAGGAATGACCATAATATGTAAAATGCGCAAGTAGATAAAAATTGACAACATTGACAAGCAGCTTGTATCAACGAAAGGGTGTTTGGTGCTTTAAGATGTTCTTATCTCAGTAATTGTGCACTGTATTTCAGATGGACTTTATTGTATATACAAATCTTATTATTAAAAATATGTTAGAAGAGCAATGTTGGGCAAGCTACTTAAAGTTTATCTTGTTTTTTAATAGCTCTAAAATTAACTTAACATTTGTCTTTTACAAATCGAAGTACGGTACAAAAAATAAAACTTTAAAAAGAAATGGCAAATAAAACTATTATCGAAATGTCTTATTGTGTACCTTCCTATTGTGTACTCAGAGATGAAACACAGTTGTAGATATTGGTTAAAACCACGAACTAGGAGTATTGTGTAGGAAATAATGTTATGAATACCTAGCATGCCACAGTTTCAAAATAGTCAACAAAAAGGCATGCTATAAAAGTTTAATATAATTTATACCTAAAATGTGTGTACCATATCATCTATGTATGTGTGTACTATATCACCTACACGTATAGATGTTTGTACTATACTGAGCGGAACAACTGACCCGTTACTTTTTTATTATATAATATCTTTGTCAAAATAGTGAGTAGTGTTAAAACAGTTTTTATACGACGTTAACATACATTTGTGTATTGAATTTCGTAGCCAAAATGTTGTTTCTTATTCAAGTCCAAACTTCAAGGAAATTGCTTTACCACTTGTTGAGGAAACACATAAAATGCAAGGTACATAACATGACCGGTGGCGGGTTAGTTGTTCCGTTCAAAACATATCACCTACACGTATAGTATTATATCACTTGCACGTATGTATGTGTGTACTTCATCACCTAAAGGCTATGTATGTGTGTACTTTATCACCTACACGTATATATGTTTGTACAATATCACACACACACGTATGTATGTGTTTACTATATCACGTACATATATCACCTATGTATGTAGTACATCGCTTTGTATGTGTGTATTAATACTATCAATCTGTTAACGATATCTCCTATTTTACTATATCACTAAAATAACATGGTATTGATTACAACATGTAATGAAAAAGTATGAACTTTGCAGTAATGATTGAAATGAGATATGGACCTCAGCTTTGCTCGCATTGAAGCATGTTTAATTTCTTATATAATACCGAATCTATAGGATTGTATATAAATAATCTTGATCGACAAATTGAGAATACACAACAAATTATCAAAAAAACTTTCACTTACCTTTAGGCCAAAAAACTGTACAACCGTTAAAACTGTATCAATACTAACAACTATTGTTTTCGGGGTACCATCAGCGTATCGTGTTTTATCGCCTGTCGTCTTTATATCACACCCGGTCTACCATAAGAAATGGTGACCGGGTAAAGTCAAAAGGTTAAAATGTGAAATCGGGGTATTATATAAAATCATAGCAAATGAATGTGGCTTTATGTTGCCGTAACACTCTACTCGTTCTGACAGTTATATAAAAAACAAGAAAAGCATTCGGTAATATATTGTTCATAACGCAAATTGCATATTGAAATCCACCCCGACAAACGATAGAAAAAGAAAATGATTTATTGTAAACAAATGCAGATTTGTTTAACAAGTCGCACACTGACATGAAGACTAAGTATATGCAAATAACTGCATTCCAGATATATATTTACTTGTCTGTTAGATTCCAGATTTATCTGAAAATTGAAAAATTGAACCGTAATCTATCTGAAAATTGAACAATTAAACGATATATCTCAGACGTGATACATCATTGTGTTTGCAGAACAATTGATGTGCATGTTACTACGTGTTCGCATGTAACAGGGATTAAAATTTGTATTACCTAATGAATCTTGTTTTCAATAAAAAGCAAAGGAGAACACAACTCTATGGCGATGAAGTAAACTGTCATTCAAAGGAAATAACTGTATAAATGTTATTTCCATGGGGATTTTTCAAAATACATGGCATAATCGTATATCAGCTATTACACGTTATATAACTATCAATACATTCGTACAGTAGCTTATCACACAAAACATCGCTCACAGACGGTAGTTGCTGAATGGATAACGCAGATATAAATGATAATTTTAATAAATGTTAGCTTTATAAAATTGTGTTCTTTCACATTTAACTGTCAGTATTGACATTTGTGTGGAACGTCAATTACTTTATAGTAGTATATGTATTCATGTGTGGTCTACAATGATACTAGTAGACACAGACTTACAAGCTACTAAGTTATATATGCTCAGTTTAGTGTTGGTAAATGTAACAACTGTCTCCGCTAGCATAAACAGCAGTTACATCCGGCACGCTGATTGGTCAATTCCTTCAACGGGAATTGAATAACGTCACAGTTAAAACGCATAAGAGTGGTATGAATTGTGGGACAGTCACAAAAGTATATTATTTTACTGTAAGATATAGATATTGTAGACCTAAATTGGGAATTTCCAGATACGGGGACAGGTTATATTACTATAGGTCTCACTACACAGTTAAATTTTGTTCTTTGTTCTGTATAAAATAAGGTCAAGGACTTCCATGTTAAAAAAAGAATTCCGCATAGAATTGTTTTTTAAATGAAGTTGTTTTTTTCATAACAAGATGTAAACTCACATAAAAATGCACAATATTCGGTAGGTTGACCTCGTCAGTTTTTTTCAAAAGTGGGTGCAGTGACATCCTGAGACTTTTTGAAAAAAAGAAGTCCTGAAATGCTCATAAATACATGCATATGTTGAAATTCTATAAAAGTCACTTTTTTAACACCAGTAATGTCTTATTGCAGTATATGCTATACCAACTTTTGCTCTACTCATCTGCAACAAGAAATCGCAGCTACTCTGAACCAAATTACACAGGCCTTGTTTTTAAGCGTAAGAATCATGTTACTGTGGAGGAAAAAAGGGGCGTAACTGTGTAGTGAGACGTTTAAATTAGAATGGTTTTGTACGTGTTTTATCAACACTATACTTAAAAACCATTGACGTCAAGCAAAAAAAAGTATTTTCGGTACTAATACATTCTGTTTATTTAAGTAAAAACAGGAGCATTGTACAATAGCAGTTTTAAAATTGATAAATTCGTATTTATCATAACCGTTTCCATGTCATCTTGTGGGGTAACCAATGGCCAGTCAGCTGAATGAGGCGATATAATATCGCCAAAGCATTCCAGGTTAATAACACATAGTTCTGAGTAATGGAATGGTCAGTGTTTCACCTGTAAGTTTATCTCACATTGAACTTATATGGAAATCGTTTTATTCAAATTTTAAAATAATTATTATTTATGTAAAATCATGTTTTAATGTATTTGTTTTATCAGCCAGGTACGTTTTTACACATTAATCCGTTTAGCGTAATCTCTCCGCCTTATCGTACATGTGCTAGTAACATGGTAATTTTCTTATAGCACATTAAACTTTTTTTAGCTATGAAATAGGAGTTATTTGATTATGAGTAAGTCGCAGAAAGCATACTTTAGTTTCATTCTTCAGTTTTCGAAGTTCAACATTCACAATGTAGTTCTTCGTAAGTAATGCAGCGGTTTCGGCCGCTAGGTGCGACGCTAGCATTCTACAGAAGTGCATAAAACTTATGCTTAAGTAGGACTTCTAACTAACTTCTTATAAATTTAAGTTCAAACAGGAACAATTACAACTTCAGACAAGAATGTTAATAAGTAGTGACTGCAATTTTGTACAATATTACTATAGTGCATATCTGCGGATATTCGATGTATTTTCTTCAGCTACACGTGTTTCTCCTATTACACTTATATGATTGTATGAACGTTTATATATTGTTATTTACTCAACGGATGTTTATGTTGTATAAATACGTTTCATTAATAAACAATTTGAAATACAATGGCTGAACTTTACATCAAGTCTTTATCTTCAATCATTACCGTCTTCAACCATTACCGGCAGGACAAAACATTTCATAGATGTTACAGTATCCACTTAATATGCATGAAGAACACAGCAATTACATAATTAATGTGAAAATGACAAATAAATGGATAAGTACATAAAAAATAAACAAAATAAATGGATAAATAGATAAATAATAAATAAATATATATTAAATAAATAAATACCTATTTAGATAAATAAATAAGTGCATATTTAGATAAATAAATTAATACATAATTAGATTAATAAATCAATACATAAAAGTTTTAATTTGACTTAACTTGAAGAATCTGAAACTAGAAACAATACTTATTTTTAATTTTTGATGAATCAACAAAGAAATATATTTATTTTTTAACTTTATATCATATGAATGACTGTTGTTCTATCGTTTCTTTGCGCCCTTTCGAAGATAAAAGTATATATAAGTGTTGCTTTTCTGTTGTAGACAGTAGCGTTTTGGCTACGTAAATGTACAATACATCACAGTGGATAATTAGGTCCTATGGGAAGCTGGCTGGTTACATACATAACGAATGTTATTACTAAAAACTGAATTGTGTTTCGCTACACGCCAAATCTACTGAATTATATCAATAAATTTAAATAACGATGTTTTCCTACTGCATAATGCGTTTTTTTGTTTTAATGTTAATGGGGTTAAATTCACGAAAAATACAAACTGAACAGTCTTGCTAATCTTATTTCTCTCAGTATAGTTAAATTTTGACTCTGTGTTGTTATTATGTGTGTTTTTACTTTGGAATCATGGAACGTATTCAATGTTTCTCCAAGATATAATACGACTAACTGGCGTTAGGGGGCGTGAGTGATGTTACATATTACATAACCTCACTCTCATAAATATTCTCATTTAAAACCGAATATTCATGTTACATGCTGTATGTTTTGTTTACCCTTCGAAAGGTCATGTTAATTTCCGCTTCATGTTTTGTTAGTTAAACTATTTACAACGACCACACATACGGAATTAACAACTAAGTGGCGGTGACACGGACAACGTAAATACGTTCAGCTAGTCAATAAATGATTGTGTATAGGATATAGGGTGATAACTTATAATAATATCTATTTCATTAGAATTGATACGATGTTTACAAAATTACATTGGGTTAGACATCATTAGTGATCTGTTTTTCTAGTTGGTCGATTCTGTACAGACAATAAAGGTAAACGATGAGCATTTGTCAATAGACGTACCTTGTCCCGGTTTAAAATGACAATCTAGACTATTTAATTGACGATTTAACTTGGTTGAGCAAGAATGAGGTTGGACGCTCGCGCATGTAAGGTTTCAACTCCACAGGGTCGGCTTTACTATTGACCGCCCCAGATCGATTATCTTTTTTGTCACATTTCTGTATAAGAATTGTACTTATATTTATTATTCTTTATATTAATTATGTTTATGCTGTTGTGATGTCACGTTTTCTTTCAATGCTACGTCTCCTTCTAGATATATATATTCTTTTTTTATCATGAACAACATATTACGAGTGAAACATTATGTGAAGAGCATTTCTAGAAATTCACGAATGCTACAAAGAGACAACCTGTTGACTACTTGTTTATCAGATATGTAGTGAAACTATTCTTTATTTTACACCACTACTGTCTAGACAATTATATGATAGTGTTACGATTCATTTTGGCAATTTTGTGTTGGCTTTGTGTTTCGTCGTAAATATATCGCACGAAGACTTGTATAAGTTATATATTAGTTTATCAGAAACACCAATTTTGTAATTTGCAAACACTTGTTACAGTAACGGAAAATAGCAATGGAATCAACAATGACATAAAACATTCTTCAGACAGACTAGATAAGAAATTATGGCGGTGAATGTACCAATGTAAACAATTTTACTGAATGATGTGTCCCACCATAAAATATAATACTTTTATATAACCGGCGTACTGGATTGTATAATGAAGCCTTGAAATATCCTATAAAAAGACATTCAACATTAAACGGCGACAAAACTTTCAAAGCAAACAATAACCACATTAACATAAACATATTAATCACTATATTGGATTGATAATTGCAAGTACAACTTATGTATATTATGCAGCAATGAGCATACTGTTTTTATTTACTAATATTACATATTTCTAACACGATTTAGTTTAACATTTAGTCAATTATTGTGTATTTAAATACTCGCTTGAGGTATAACAATGTGCTTTTTTTTAAATATTAGATCTGGCAATTTTTTACGATATATCTTATTGCTTGGAAACAAAATAATAAATTAAAAAAAATGATACAGATAAGCAGACTTTAAAAAAAAACATTGTACAAAGATAGAATATCAGTAAGACATTGTAATTATATATAGCTTATAACGATGAAAATATCTATTGTATCTATTAGCTACTTGCTTACTTACTTAGCAACCTGTTATGTCTGAGATGTCTTACTGATGTATTGAAAAGTGGACAGCATTATGTGAAGCTTTTACAGATATGCTGTTTCTGTGATGCTTATAGGTTTGAAGCGTTAATAGCATGCAAGAAAATAAAAATTGGCTTAGATGAAAATAAAAAATAATGGAAAACGACATATGAAGGCAATTAAAGGCCAATTGCCAGTGTCAGTCTTTGATGTGCTTTTCAATATAACTGTTAAAGCTGGAAGTGATGATAATTTACATGTTTAAATGCCTGGTGACTCAGATGTTGTGTATGATAAAATATTAAGAAAACGACTTAAAATTAACATTTTTAGTGCGTTCTAAAACATTATGTGACACTTTATTTTGTGGAGTTTTGGACTAAGCAGTAATGATAATGTTAATTTAAATATATGTACATGCTGTAATTGTTGGTAAATGACAACATTTATTTCATGCTACTCAGTAACATGTGATTATGAAAACACTCCAACTAATTTAGGAAATTCAAGGGATAGCAAACATTAAACTATGTTCAATCATACTAGCTATAAGCCTAAAATGATAAATAACTACTAATGTTGGTGCAACCAAGTGATTATGACGCAAATTGTTATGTCTATTAATATTCATTGAAAAGAATCATGCTGAACTAAAGTAACATTGTGCCTTATTGATTACCGGGTTATGGCTGAAGGAAATATAGAAAGACCAAATGAAAAAATGAATTACCTAAATCATACATTTAATGAACACGAATTCATAACATGAAAAATAATCATGAACTTCTTTATTACATTGTTTTGTTAAAATGAATGAAGCTTAATATGTAAATATATATATATTCCAGTTCTTACTTAGGCAGAAAATAATCCTGAAACATCAATGAACAACACAATAGACCTTAATTTTAATATCTGTAGTGTTTTAACAGATTATATAGCATTAATATTATTTCTTTAAATGCATGGGGGCCATATTTGCAGCCATTTTAGATATTTGACAAAACTCCAAAACAGTTTTAGTAAGAAATGAATTTTTGAACATGACATACAATTTATCTCCAGAAACATGCATGACTAAAGAGTTGTATTTTTTGTATCTTAAATACGGAATGTTCATATAAATTTGTTTATTGTCTTGCTTTGTTAGAGTGAAAGATGCATAGCGTAAAGAAGATACAGATAGTCCAGTTTGTATGAAGTAAAGGTATAATCTTTAAACATGTTCAGTATTTTCAGAACCATTATAGATAAAAAAAATGAGGCCACAGAATTCAACAAAATGTGTATATTTGCAGAAAAATAGTAGTTTTTCTTATTTTCGCAGCCATTTTGTCTCTTGTTGATACTTGCTGTACGTGAATCTACCACCTTTTACTTATTATATCATAAAACATGTCATAAAACCCGCAACAACATAATCAATCTAAATTTAATAACTTTGCAATGTTTTCTATCAGATTATAATTATACAACATGAATATCAATATTTGGCGGCCATTTTGGTAACCGTCTTAAATTTGTGACCAAACTCCCCAACAGCCGTTAGTAAAAAAAATATTTCCAGACTGAGCATAAATTTTACATCCAGAAACAAGCATTTATGAGTGTCATGTTTTCATATTTTGGCTGTTATTTTGCCCCTTGTTTTGACTTCATGCAAATGAAACGACCATATTTTTACTTTTTTTTTATCATAAAACATGTCATAAAACCTGCAACAACACAATCAATCTAGATTTTATAACTTTGCAGTGTTTTCTATCAGATAATATACATGTATTATAACATGAATTTCAATATTTGGCGGCCATCTTGGATTTGTGACCTAACACCCTAACAACCGTTAGTAAGAAATAGATTTTCGAACTCAGCATACATTTAACGTCAAGAAACAAACATTTATAAATAAAATTAAGACCAAAACATTCAACGAAATGAATATATTTGCTGAAAAAGTGTCATTTTTACATATTTTGGCAGCCATTTTGTCCCTTATTTAGACTTTTTTTTACTTCAATGAACAATAATGTTATTCTTTTTTTAACCCTAAAACGTGCCATATAACTAACAACAACACAATAAATCTAAATTTTAACACTTTACAGTGTTTTCTATCAGATTATATATCATAACATGAATTTCAATATTTGGTGGCCATTTTGGCAGCCATTTTGAATTTGTTACAAAACACCCCAACAACCGTTAGTAAGAAACAGATTTTCGGACCCAGTATACATTTTACTTTACTTCTAGAAACAAGCACTTATAAATAAAATTAAGGCTAAAGCATTCAACAAAATGTGTATATTTGCAGAAAAGTGTCATTTTTTTCATATTTTGGCAGCCATTTTGTCCCTTATTTAGACTTTTTTGCTTGAATCAACTATGTTTTTATTTTTTTTACCCCAAAACGTGTCATACAACTAACAATAACATAATAAATCTAAATTTTAACACTTTGCAGTGTTTTATATCAGATTATATATCATAACATGAATTTCAATATTTGGTGGCCATTTTGACGGCCATCTTGGACTTGACCAAACACCCCTAAAGCGGTAAGTAAGAAATAGATTTTCTGACTCAGTGTTAAGTGTACCTCTAGTAACAGGTTTCAAACCTTTTGGACATAAATGGTAACTAACACCCCCCCCCCCCCCCCCCCACACACACACACACACACCATACACACACACACCTTTCTCTGGGCCTACTGGTGTTGGATATTTTACCTCCAATGATGCTCCCAAGATCTTAAATGTTACAGTCTGATAATTAAATACAGAGGCTATTTATACGTACACAACACATTCACCAAGTGCTTTCCAATACCACGCGGCGATATATCACTATGATTTATAAGAATGAATATCATTTGAATATTTAGTCTGCATACTGGTCCAATGTTTCACAAATGTGATTCATCATATGGCTAGGAACAGAATTCCGAAAACTGAAAAACGAAACTTTCGACGCGCGGTTCTGGTCCCTTGATACATGACAGGGTAAAATAAATATACAACAGTCGGCAGCGGTTGTAAATATAAAAATGCAATCCTATTATTCAATGACAAATTGTGATTGTAAGAAGAACTGAAATCGCACTTGAAACCAAATCTAGTTGCTGGATTCCAGTACACTCAATCAGGTGAGCGTTTTGTTTAAAGCAATGATTATTTTTCTTTTATTTCAGCTATACGAGAGCTATATCCCATTTATTCTCCCTGTCTTACGAGGTATATTTTATTTATGTCTCTAACTTTCAATCTATCATCAAAGTATTTGTTCGCCTGAAATTAATTTGCACTGTGTCTAATATACTTCCACTCTGTCTTTGTTTCTCCTGATCCTGACATGTAATTCCACATCTATCAAGTGATCTTTATGTTTAGTTTATTTCTTCACATTCAACTAAAACATTTTTTTTTAAATTATCACAACATTCTGGTATTTCATTTCCATGTTATTTCCAAAGGCATTTCCTGTAATTTCCAGATGTCTGTTAACAAACTAAAGTGCTCTACCATGACAATTATACGTCTTTGTACCCGTTTAAGTCTACCACCCCCAACCCCCAGGGGCGTCTCAGAAAGTGATGGCCAACGCCCTTTACTTATTCTGTGCGCATATATTGTACCTATTGTGATTACTCTGTACATTGGTTTTGTTTATATTGTTTTAATGGTTATGACGATTCGGGCTGGTTGTATATGTTATTATTTTAAAACAGATATTACAGCCTTGAAATGGCCAATATACAGAGCGTAAATACTTGATAGTTTGTTGAAAAATGTTTTTATAAAAATCGGGTAAGTTTGAATATCGTTGTTATGATGATATTGTGCATATAAAAAACGCCAACATCCTTCACGTAATCAGCAGGGTCATTCTAAGTTGTATTCATTTAAACTGTCTGGTGCTTTGGTAATAATATCACATGTTTACTGCATAGTATTTCCTGTAAGATAAAAAAACATTTTCACATCTCAAAAATTTATTTAACCAAGTTTTCGTTTAGAGTTATAATACACATTCACGTTGAATATTGAAAGAAAATAACAATTTCAAAATGTTAAACAGACGTGTTTAAAATTAAAATTCAGATGTATAAAGCACGTTATACCGATCGAAAACCTCAATTAAATCTTTCTTATTATCAAAAACAAGGCACTCTGAATATTGAAAGCAAAACAGGTCAAAAGTTTGATCTCATATGTGTTTTACAATTAACATAGAGAAATCCCATCACATTGTTATAACCGTTCCTTCCCCTCTTTATATTTCTGAAACACTCCAGTGTAATATAATATGTTTCAAATCAAAGAAATAAAAAAACAGCTTAATTGAGTTATTTAATGAGGTGAAATGAGATGTGGAACATCCCTCACGCTCTCTGACATCCTGTTATTTCTATTACCGAACAATATTAAACGAGAACATGATTCCAAAGATTAGGAATAATAACTACTCGGAGTCAAAATACAAGACGACCTTTCACGGTCATCAGACTGCACGGTGTGTCATAACACACTTAAAATACATTCAAAGACCATGATTACATTGCAAAGTTTCGATGTCGTTTTATTAGCATATAAACACAACTGTTGTGTGATGCGTAATACGCTGGATGCTTAATCATTCCACATCGTTTTTCATTTACACTTTTTCACGAAAATGACGGTCACTTTTATTGATTAAAAATAGTTTTCCTTTCTTACGTAGAATTGTTGACGAAAACAGTTGTTTTGAAAATGTACCTTTAATTTACGAAAATTTGCTTTGAGCATACATTATGCAAATTAGATCGTGCAAGCCTTACGGAACGTATGACGTGAATTGAAATGATTTTTCATTATTTATATTTTTCGATTTCAAATTATATTTTCTTCAATTTTTTAAGCGTCAATAACATTTTAACTTCAAACCCAATACAATACATGCGCATAGACAAATGAATCACCCTTACATCTCACTTGCTAAATTTTCTATCTTATACGTTGTCAATGAAAATATACATCATCTGTAAAAAAAATCTCAGCAGACGATATTTTTTAATTAAAATCCTTTGTCACTACAAGTAAGCAAATGGCAAAATATAACCTTGATTTAATTCGGTCTTCAAATATTGAAAACGGACTTCCTGCAAATAAGCGATATATATATATTCGGCTTTACCCACAGGGATCACAAAACAGCAACAATTGATTGGAAGTGTCGGCGCTCATTTACGTCCGTCACATAACTTTACTCACTAAATAGTAATAGTTTCATTGAGACATTATCAGACGATATTGAGTAGAGAATGGATACAAGAGAAACAACTTTCACAAGTGGTACTGGAAAGTTGTATATTATTAGTTAGAAGAATTTAATTTAGTTCCTTTGTTTAGATTATAACAAAGCGTGGAATCAAGGAAATAATTACACTTGCTGTATAGCTGTTTTTCTATTATTGTGTTTTAATAAAGTCTAATTTTATTCATAGATAATGTAAAATAGTGTTTTAAATTTGTTTATTTTATTTTATCATAGTGTTCATTTATTGATGTGTTTTTAATGTGTTTTATGTATATTTATGAAATATATGATCTACCCTAGAAGTGTTTGTTTTATAGCCGGTCCCGATTACCTCAGTAGTACATCTGACTATCAATCCTTGAATTCGAATCCCCGCTTTGTCAGTCTCCGTGATGATTGATATACGATATTGCGTCTTATTATCATTCATCTTTCATCACTTGTACTACCGCAATTCGCCTCTCATTTGCAAATACAACTGCGAATAAAAACATTTTCCGATATGGCTTGACTTTACTTGACGTTTCTTGTGGTGTGATTTTAAGGATTCACAAGGTACTGTGTTATTACCACTTTCAAATTGTATTAGCTAAACATATCAAAAAGATCATTTTATACTGCAACGAACTGCATGTGTTGTTGCTGACCCTTGTATAGTTGACGAACACGCCTTTCTCTTTAATCGTTTAACCAACGGAATGGCTGGGAAATCAATGTTCGCGTATTTCCCCTAAAGCTTTAAACAGACACGATAGATATTTGACATTATCTCCGTCTTGTCGTACATTTACTTAATCATCGAGTACAATCTGCGTATACAAGCCCCTGTTTTTCTCTCCTTATATATATCTACGCGGGCATGTCTCTGTTTTACAATATACATATGTGCATATTACTGTATTTGTGACAGAATAGTCTGGCTGGAAAAAAATGATTTACACTGTATCTGCTATGATATGACGACAATAGAAAATCAAGGTTGGATTCACCTTTAAACAAGAGTTATGCTTCAGATTGGAGATTTGATACTGACCATTTCAATGCGGTGACCCGTGTTGCCAGTTTGTCTATGTATATACGAGGGTGATCCAGATCTAGAAATACGTGGTATTTGTCATACCTTTGTTGTTGTTTGGATTGTAAAAGTGAACATTTAAATTTCTTTGGGTTTTTTTTATATGATTTTAGTAATTAGATACCGAATTATCAGTTTCATCAGTTGTCATAGTTACCAACCAATGCAATAGTGGAGCAGTAAATCGCGTTTAATAATTAAACTTCAAAACAAAATGTTGGCTTAATTAACTTCTTTTTCCGACGGTTAGAAAAACTTTAAACAGAAAGAAACAATAATTTCTTAACAAAAGAAATGTGACATAAAAAACATTCACGGAACACCGCGCAATTTATCAGCTTTTATGTTAAATTAGGAATAACGCCAACACAAACGCGGGGAATAATACAGAAAGCTGAGATTAAACCAGCAGTTTGCTGTGTGTTAAAATTAATATGGCATCGGAGATTTAAGAACGGCCGAGAAGATGTACAAGATGATAGATGGCCGGGCAGACGATCGCTAATCAGCACCTCATTTGACTCATTTGTCGCCGTTCATGAAGATCGACGCATTACTGTGAGACATATTTGTAACATCATTGGAATTAGTATCGTATGGAATTGAATATATCGCATATATAACTGAACATTTAAGTATACATAACGTAAGTGTCAGATGGATGTTGATATAATAAGGCATTAATGAAGTTCTTAAAAATCTATGGGAGATTTGGGAATGATATCCTGAATCGATCGTATTGTGTTACCTATACGAAACGAAGGAACTCTCTCTGTCTCGTTGTAATGGTAACGACCTTATTCTCCGTCCCCCTAAAAGCCCGAGTAACATTGACGTCTTTCTTACCTCACTGGCATGCTGTCCAATCCGGGATTCACATACCTTGTACAGAGCGGCATCACTATATGTTCATTATCAGATGTATCATTTCTCATGTCTTCACATCAATACAATAAGTATGAGTTTAGTTTATATGTAGTTTTACTATACAAAATCTAAGTTACCCCTCGTAATATAGTCCCTTAAATTAATTGTGTTCGTTCTGCTTTGGTGACTGTGACCAAATGGCATAGTCTCATGTCGGTTTCATATCTATTTTAATTGTTGACTTCTTAAGAAATATTTAAAATTCGTTGAGAATTTAAATTTTTTCTATTTTACAAAATATTGTATTCTAAGACTTGTTTTATATAAGAAATATCACTTTACGTTACAACATGTGTTCGTAGTTTTACGCAGTAACTAAAGTGATATAACCTGATATATAATTTTGTATTTTGATACGTCCTTGAGCAACATTTTATTTCATTGCGAATAGCAACCAATGTTTACATGTGGTTTTCAAGACGAGTTTATGATTTCATTGGTAGTTTGGTTCCTTTCATTCATTACAAGGAATTTATCATAATACTAGAAGGACACATAATAAAAGAAATAAATGCCAGTTACATTGATTTAAAATAGTATTGACGTCTGCGTTGCACTCTTCGCAGCACTTCAGTAAACATGGACACACACTTGTTTTCATCTTTTTATTAGAAATTCCAAGCCTATTTACACAACACTTCAGAGTTCTTTTTCAGCTGGTTTAGCCTTCAACAAAATCATTTGGAACTGTTTCAATATTGGAACAGACATCCAAATATCGTTTTATTAGCTCTGTTTCAAACTGCCCTTTACAGCTGCCTATACAAAGATAGTAAGACTCGGAAATACAAATAAGAATTACGCCTTTCTAAGTACCAACGTCATCTCCTCTGGTTAAACAGCGACTGTTCCTATAAAATCACAGTGATAATCACTTTATAGATTTGTTGCCAATTTATTTCAACTCGGTTGAGATGTAAGCTCTTAAATGTTTTGAATTGCTGTTGTGTCCGTTCCTTGTTCAGAACTGTATTTGGTGTTGATTTTGAAAAAGTCATTAGGTAGATCGTGGGATCCAACCTTCGAGCTCTGGCACATATAGCCAATACTGTATATTACTACACTCGGGTATAAAAGAAATGGTAAACAGTCCTCTGAGGCACGAGTTGTAAAACATGGAAATCACTACATGGCAGTTTTAAACAACTAGCTTACAAATAAAATGACCTTTTAAAAGAAACGGCTTGCATTCTTGAGTAACTTAACGTAATTATAAGTATGTTGTAGGTAAACGATACTCTAATGGGCGTAAGAGCACTTCAATTACTGGAGAGAGGCAACCTGGGGGTAGTGTGTGCCAAAGATGTCCCTCTCCCGCTGGTGGCAATTATTCTACTTCACTCCCGCTATTTGCTATTGTGATACTGAACCGCTCCGAAAAATGTTTAATATCTTAAACATTAACTGCTTAACTTTACTCATTTGTTAGAAAATATGGTTGTTATTTACGCCATTGTTGTTGTTTTTTTACTTTTATGCGTTATCACACACACATACACACGCACGCACGCACGCACGCACGCACGCATACTACTTAGATGTAAAACAAATATCCAACAAGTATCAAACCCAGTACTGCGAGTCGAGACGTAGTGGATCAAAGCATGCATTCTAGTGAGTTTACTGAGGAGGGGAAAGGGGGTATGAATATTATTTACTCCAAAACGTCTTTTTTAAGAAACAAACATACACACATTAGAAACTTAAGACTAAACACCATAAGGTGTATAAACATATTGAATTCCAATCGCGTTTCACTCCCAGTACTACGCGGCGAGACTTTGTGAATAGTGTCTCTCACCCTTCTGCAAATGTGAGTAGATGTTGTGTGTATGGCAGTTGCCCAGCTTGGTTAAAGTCAACGTGCAGGCCTAGACATTTTGATGGGGGCTAAGGGGTACTCCGCCATATATTGTTTTAAACTGTATATTACCAATGGTGCACTATCAGTGGTTTTATGTGCATTTGTCTATGTAAAATCTTTATCAAGTACTTAGGGACTTTTATTATTCTGGGAATAGTGCAGACCCTGGCCTGCATTGCCTACGTGAAGCTGCACCGGTGTGTCACTGCCATAAAACTGGATTCGCTGCCGCCAGGAATGATTAGTGTGCCATATACAGTGTTTTATGTAGCTTGCAGCTACACTGTTATTTTTTTTATCACAATACATGTTGCGACAATGTTTATACTGACCCCACATATCTCACCCAACCTAAACATTGTAACAGGGGGTCATCCCGCCCCAACTGCTACGCCTTTGCTCTCACTTTCATATATATTTATTAGATAAATTGGCAGTTTGGCGGGAAATAAGAAAGATTCCATAAAGGTAAGGGATAAATTTCCACCATTCATGGCATATTAAATTGTGTTTTGAAATAAACAACAAAAGTAGCGTCGGCACCTACATATCTAACAAAAAGAGAAAAAAACAGGTGTTCCAGGGTTGTCCATATCTTTTTACATGGAACATTCTTATATTCGCTGAACGGTGATAACCTATATATTAAAAAAGACAAGTCCGCATATCTTTTGAAGTCTTGATCAGTACCAGACAGTATAATGGCCTAGTTTAATGATTTGATCAACTGAAACAAGCAGACCTTAAGGAAAAAAAATCGTAAAAGATGGTCAAGACTATACTGTTCTGTAAAAGCTTAGAATACAGAATGTATCCGATTTTGATGGTACCCTGCGCCATATTGCGTTGTATGACTTGATTCATTTTGAACAGAGTACCTAACAGGAAATCAAAATCTATCTTAATACTTAGGCTGGTCTCCGTAGCGCTTGTAACGTTTACTGCAGAAATGCCAAAAATACCAAGTATTCGTTTCCTAACATTTTTGCAATTCTCGGCAAGATTATCAAATAGATACAAAGAAATGGCCAACGGTATTATGATTTGCTAATAAAACTTGACTAAGCATATTCCTGCACATCAAATTGGGCTTTTAATTGGTAGTACTACATTCCTTGCAATTTAAACAATAAATTTCGGATACATTCGGTCAAACCATATTATATGTAATTCATTATTTTCACTGATATTATATGTGGAAAAAAACAAATTGCATAGAACTTAGATGTTTGTTTGTTCCATGTATAATACCAGTCAACAAGAAACACTAATGTAGACTTATCATTGTCTTACTGCTCTGGCTGCTCCATTGTCATCAAGTACGTCTGCTGTTACCTTTACTGTATATTATACTATGGTCATTGTTGTGTTTGATACAATACCCATGTGCTTGCGACCGTATTTGTACGGTGATAGTTTGTAGAGAACTGCCTTTATTTGCAAGGTTCCAAGTGACGGTGCTAACCGTGGTTTAGGTTTCCCAGTGGCAGTTCTGCTACTAACCGTGGTTAAGGTTTTTCAGTTTCGGTTCTGCCACTTACCGTGTTTACAATTTCCCAGTGGCGGTTCTGCTACTAACCGTTGTTTCGGTTTGGTTTGTCAGTTTCGGTTCTGCCACTAATCGTGGTTTAAGTTTCCCAGTGTCGGTTCTGCTACTAACCTTTGTTTAGGTTTGGTTTGTCAGTTTCAGTTCTGCCACTAATCGTGGTTTAAGTTTCCCAGTGTCGGTTCTGCTACTAACCGTTGTTTAGGTTTGTCACTTTCGGTTCTGCCATTGTCCGTGGTTTAAGTTCCCCAGTGGCTGTTCTGCTACAAACTTTAATTCAAATTTTCCAGTGACGGTCATGCTATTAGCCGTTGTTTATATTTCCTAGTGACGGTTCTGTCAATAACCGTGGTATAAGTTTCCCAGTTTCGGTTCTGCTGCTAACCGTGGTTTAAGTTTTCCCAGTGACTGTTTTGCTACTTACCGTGGTTTAGGTTTCCTAGTGACGGTTCTGCCACTAACCATGGTTTAAGTTTCTCAGTAACGGTTCTGTAACTTACCGTGGTTTAAGTTTCCCAGTGGCGGTTCTGCTACTAACCGTGATTTAGGTTTCCGAGTGACGGTTCTGTGACTAATCTCTCCAAGACGGGGATCATTGTTTCCACTGTTTCTGCATGTTTGAACATGTGCTTAGTATGATCATTCTACAAAGTGTGTTTGTGTTGTTTGAGTGACTGCTTCCTCTTTGGCATATTACAGTGTTTCCAGTTAGATACATACTTCCTTATTTTTATACTAATTCAAATTATTCGTTTCATATGGCAATTTAATTTGTGTCGGTCCATATATCTTCTAGCGTCGACATCACATTGGCATCAATAAATTTTACATTTAAGCCAATAAAAAAAATCCAAGTTATTTTTCCTTTGTATTTTTGTTCAGTTATAATAAAGTGAAGTTATATAACAATGGATTATTTCATATAAATAAATAAAGCTATAAAAATGTCCTTATCATGGTATATACAAGCACAGAGCGTTTAAAATATATTCCGTTAAAAAATCCTACGCTGTAACTAACATGGAAGTACGTTTCTTAAGCCGTCATAGTCATTATTTAGAACTCAGATAATTGGCGTAATTTTTGACGCCATATTGAACAGTTATCGTTATAATAATAATTTGTTTTTAAAGTTATTAGAATAACACTTACCTTTTGTATGTTTAAGGGCAACCGTCAAACAGAATGAACAGCTGTGTGCCTGAAAAGTATTTTGTTAGAATTTGTAGGAATTGTCAGGACTTGTATATTGTCGTTTTATGTTCCAGTTGTTTATGTCCTATTTTTGCCATACGTGCATTAGTTGTTTTTTTGCATGGGGTTATGTTTTTTTTATCTTGTTGGTGCCGTACAATGTGGAAGTTTTACATGATGAATTATGTTGGGGCTTTCTTTCCTGTTGGTGTCGTACAATGTGGAAGTTTTACATGATGAATTAGGTTGGGGCTTTTTTCCTGGTGGTGTCGTATCATGTTGAAGTTATACATGATGATTTAGGTTGGGGCTTTTTTCCTGTTGGTGTCGTAAAATGTTGAAGTTTTACATGACGAGATAGGCTGGGGCTTTTTTTTCTGTTGGTGTCGTATCATGTTGAAGTTTTACATGATGAGTTAGGTTGGGTCTTTTTTCCTGGTGGTGTCGTATCAATTTGAAGTTATACATGATGAGTACGTTGGGGCTTTTTTCCTGTTGGTGTCGTACAATGTGGAAGTTTTACATGACGAGATAGGCTGGGGCTTTTTTTCTGTTGGTGTCGTATCATGTTGAAGTTTTACATGATGAGTTAGGTTGGGGCTTTTTTCCTGGTGAAGTTGTATCATGTTGAAGTTATACATGATGATTTAGGTTGGGGCTTTTTTCTGGTGATGTCGTATCATGTTGAAGTTTTACATGATGAGTTAGGTTGGGGCTTTTTTCCTGTTGGTGTCGCACAATGTGGAAGTGTTTTAGTTAGGTTGGGGCTTTTTTCCTGTTGGTGTCGTACAATGTGGAAGTTTTACATGATGAGATAGGCTGGGGCATTTTCCCGGTGGTGTCGTACAATGTGAAAGTTTTACTTGATGGCTTAGGTTGGGGCTTTTTCCCGGTGGTGTCGTACAACATGGAAGTTTAACATACAGAGTTAGGTTGGGACTTTTGGTCAGTTGGTGTCGTACAACATGGAAGTTTAACATGCGGAGTTAGGTTAGAGCTTTTTTCCTGTTGGTGTCGAAGTTTTCGAATAAACATTTTATATATATATATATATATATATATATATATATATATATAACACTTTTAATATTTATTTGTATGCTGATTAATTGAAATTTGCATTGACATACATATTAATTCACATTGAAAAGAAGCATTAAAATGTAATTACATTACCAATTCTTCAGATGCTGCAGCGGAGTTGTTAAAATTTGAAAACAAGTTAGTATAATCTTCTGAATAAAATGCTTCTCCAGAATGTTTGATTTAAATATCAATGTCTGGATAGCATCAAAACTCTTTTGGATCATAGTAATTTGCCAATGGAATTGAAATATGAATCTGATTAAATTTGTATCAATCTTTGCTTTTTAGGGCATTTCTCTTGATATTTGACGAATTAATACCAGTTATTAGGAGCAAAATGCTTTTGTCAGCTAAACTGATTGATGAGCATGTTATGAATACAAATCTAATTAGCTCATAAATAGTAATGGCGGTTGCTCATTTGATCTCTGGTAAAGTATGGGTTTATTAGAGGGAATTCTAATCCTGTTACATTACTGCTTTCTCTACGAAGAGACCGCTATGGTGGGTATTTACTTGATACACTGATTCACTGGGATAATATAATGACTTTATAATGACATGATGTTTAAGATATTATAGAACCCAGAATCATAATGCAATCTGCAAAACAACAATTGAATTTCAAAAGAAAACAAATACTTTAATTAAAAAATAGTTCAAACTCCGATTCTATATGATAGTATGTCAAATTATTTAATATGTAGGTGACTTAACCGTTCCCCGTATCAAAGGTTTTCAGCTCGGCTTCATTTCACTTATGTAGCGCATGTCTGGTGGTGCTTAACACTTTATAGTTGTTCTGAACACATCTGTACCGCGTATATATGGTTAGTTTTAACACAGATATAGCAAATATACGGTGTATCTTAATACTTGTGTAGCGCACGTGTAATGAATATCAATATTTCATGGTCAAGTATGTAGCGCATGTATCGAGGATCTTAACTTATATGTAACGCATGTAGGGTAGATCTTAACACACATATACATGTTTCACATGTAGGGAGTATCTTAACACATATGTAGCGCATGTTGGGAGGATCTTAGCACATATGTAGCGTAGGTAGGGATGATCTTAACACATATATAGGGTATGTAGGGACGATCTTAAAACATATGATGTGTTATTGTCAGTCACTTCACTTATTAATTGTTATATTTTATTAGTTTGATATTGTAAATATGTAATTATGTGGGGTATCTCATGGTTAAGATGAGATTATATAATCTTAGTCCTTATGTACTGGTCAAAATGGGAATACTTCAGAGGTCACTTTTGATATATAACACTGTCAAAAGTTAGCGTACAGCAGGCTAAAAATAGAATAAGTTAACATGTTTTATGGACATTTAGCGACATCTATGCAGGAAGTTTACTGATAAATCATGACCATTAGCGTAAGTAATTCTCAAGCTACAAGCTTTACAAAGAGATGAGTTTTTAATATAGTTTGCTTTCCAGAGAGCGGATGTGAAGTTATGTAGTAATTTAAAGGCACAGTTTATATTTGGGGAGACCAGCTGTAAAATCATGTTTTAGTTTAGAGGACAGTTTACTTTGGGGGAGACTAGCTGTGGGGTCATGTTTTAGTTTAAAGAGGACAGTTTACTTTTGGGAGACCAGCTGTTGGGTCATGTTTTAGTTTAGAGAGGACAGTTGACTTTGGGGAGACCAGCTGTGGGGTCATGTTTTAGTTTAGAGGGGACAGTTGACTTTGGGGAGACCAGCTGTGGGGTCATGTTTTAGTTTAGAGAGGACAGTTGACTTTGGGGAGACCAGCTGTGAAATCATATTTTAGTTCAGAGGACAGTTTACTTTGGGGGAGACAAGCTGTGGGGTCATGTTTTAGTTTAGACAGGACAGTTTACTTTGGGGGAGACCAGCTATGAAATCATGTTTTAGTTTAGAGGACAGTTTACTTTTGGGGAGACTAGCTGTGGGGTCATGTTTTAGTTTAAAGAGGACAGTTTACTTTGGGGAGACCAGCTGTTGGGTCATGTTTTAGTTTAGAGAGGACAGTTGACTTTGAAGGAGACCAGCTGTGGGGTCATGTTTTAGTTAAGAGAGGCAGTTTACTTTGGAGAGACCAGCTATGGGGTCATTTTTTAGTTTAGAGAGGACAGTTGACTTTGGGGAGACCAGCTGTGGGGTCATGTTTTAGTTTAGAGAGGACAGTTAACTTTGGGGAGACCAACTGTGGGGTTTTGTTTTAGTTTAGAGAGGACAGTTAACTTTGGAGATACCAACTGTGGGGTCATGTTTTAGTTTAGAGGAACAGTTAACTTTGGGGAGACCAGCTGTGAAATCATTTTTTAGTTTAGAGAGGACAGTTTACTTTGGGGAGACCAGCTGTGGGGTCATGTTTTAGTTTAGAGAGGACAGTTTACTTTGGGGGAGACCAGCTGTGGGGTCATGTTTTAGTTTAGAGAGGACAGTTTACTTTGGAGAGACCAGCTGTGGGGTCATGTTTTAGTTTAGAGAGGATAGTTTGCTTTGGAGAGACCAGCTGTGGGGTCATGTTTTTTTTTAGAGAAGGACAGTTTACTTTGGGGAGACCAGCTGTGGGGTCATGTTTTAGTTTAGAGAGGACAGTTGACTTTGGGGGAGAGCAGCTGTGGGGTCATGTTTTAGTTTAGAGGAACAGTTAACTTTGGGGAGACCAACTGTGGGGTCTTGTTTTAATTTAGAGAGGACAGTTGACTTTGGGGAGACCAGCTGTTGGGCCTTTTTTTAGTTTAGAGGAACAGTTAACTTTGGGGAGACCAGCTGTGAAATCATGTTTTAGTTAAGAGAGGACAGTTTACTTTGAGGGAGACCAGCTGTGGGGTCATGTTTTAGTTTAGAGAGGACAGTTGACTTTGGGGGAGACCAGCTGTGAAATCATGTTTTAGTTAAGAGAGGACAGTTTACTTTGAGGGAGACCAGCTGTGGGGTCATGTTTTAGTTTAGAGAGGACAGTTGACTTTGGGGGAGACCAGCTGTGGGGTCCTGTTTTAGTTTAGAGGAACAGTTAACTTTGGGGAGACCAACTGTGGGGTCTTCTTTTAGTTTAGAGAGGACAGTTTACTTTAGGGAGACCAGCTGTGGGGTCATGTTTTAGTTTGAGGAACAGTTAACTTTGGGGAGACCAGCTGTGAAATCATTTTTTAGTTTAGAGAGGACAGTTTACTTTGGGGAGACCAGCTGTGGGGTCATGTTTTAGTTTAGAGAGGACAGTTTACTTTGGAGAGACCAGCTGTGGGGTCATGTTTTATTTTAGAGAGGACAGTTTACTTTGGGGAAACCAGCTGTGGGGTCTTGTTTTAGTTTAGAGAGGAAAGTTTACTTTGGAAAAATCAGCTGTGGGGTCTTCTTTTAGATTAGAGAGGACAGTTGACTTTGGGGAGACCAGCTGTGGGGTCATGTTTTAGTTTAGAGGAACAGTTAACTTTGGGGAGACCAACTGTGGGGTCTTCTTTTAGTTTAGAGAGGACAGTTGACTTTGGGGAGACCAGCTGTGGGGTCATGTTTTAGTTTAGAGGAACAGTTAACTTTGGGGAGACCAGCTGTGAAATCATGTTTTAGTTTAGAGAGGACAGTTTACTTTGGGGAGACCAGCTGTGGGGTCATGTTTAGGTTTAGAGAGGACAGTTTACTTTGGGGAGACCAGCTGTGGGGTCATGTTTTATTTTAGAGAGGACAGTTTACTTTGGAGAGACCAACTATGGGGTCTTGTTTTAGTTTAGAGAGGACAGTTTACTTTGGAAAAACCAGCTGTGGGGTCATGTTTTAGTTTAGAGAGGACAGTTTACTTTGGGGAGACCAGCTGTAGGGTCATGTTTTAGTTTAGAGAGGACAGTTTACTTTGGAAAGACCAGCTGTGGGGTCATGTTTTAGTTTAGAGAGGACAGTTTACTTTGGAGAGACCAGCTGTGGAGTCATGTTTTAGTTTAGAGAGGACAGTTTACTTTGGAGAGACCAGCTGTGGGGTCATGTTTTAGTTTAGAGAGGACAGTTTACTTTGGGGAGACCAACTGTGGGGTCATGTTTTAGTTTAGAGAGGACAATTTACTTTGGGGGAGACAAGATGTTAAGACGGGTTTTAGTATAGTTGGGTTGTTGTAGAAATGTGGGTTAAGGCAGTTAGGTTTTAAAGTGGGAACTAATACTAAATATGGAAACGTATTTTGAACTATATTTTAAAAACTACACATGTTAATATAATTCATTAAAGTTCAAATGACAGTGTAACAGAGTAAGAAATAAATATATAAAGCTTTATTTGTTAATGATGTGCGATAGTGAAACTATGAGGCTTACGTAGGGATGCTCTTTACAAATATGTTGTGTATGTATAGAGGATCTTAACTCATCTGCATCGCATGTAGGGATGACCTTAACACATATGTAGCGCATGTAGGGATGACCTTAATACATCTGCATCGCATATATGGAGGATCTTAACTCATCTGCATCGCATGTAGGGATGACCTTAACACATATGTAGCGCACGTAGGGATGACCTTAACACATATGCATCGCACGTAAGGAGGATCTTAACACATCTGCATCGCATGTAGGGATGACCTTAACACATATGTAGCGCATGTCGGGATGACCTTAACACATCTGCATCGCATGTAGGGAGGATCTTAACCTTTCTGCATCGCATGTAGGGATGACCTTAACACATATGAAGCGCATGTAGGGAGGATCTGAACACATATGTATCGTATGTTGAGAGGATCTTAACCCATATGTATCGCATGTAGGGAGGATCTGAACACATATGTATCGCATGTAGGGAGGATCTTAACCCATATGCATCGCATGTAGGGAGTTCTGAACACATATGTATCGCATGTATGGAGGACCTTAACACATATGTATCGCTTGTAGGTAGGCCTTTAACACATATGTAGCGCATGTAGGAAGGATCTTAACTCATCTTAATCACATGTAGGGAGGACCTTTACACATATGTATCGTATGTAGGGAGGATCTTAATCCATCTACATCGCATGTAGGGAGGATCTTGACACATATGTATCGCATGTAGGGATGATATTTACCCATCTACATCGCATTTATGGAGGACCTAAACACATATGTATAGCATGTAGGGAGGATCTTAATCTATCTTCAACGCATGTAGGGTGGACCTTACCACATATGTATTGCATGTAGGGAGGACCTTAACACATCTGTATCGCATGTAGGGAGGATGTTAACACATATGTAGCGCATGTAGGGAGGATATTAACACATCTGTATCGCATATAGAGAGGATATTAACACATATGTAGCGCATGTATGGAGGATTTTAACACATATGTAGCGCATGCAGGGATGACCTTAACACATATGTAGCGCATGTAGGGAGGACCTTATCACATATATGTTGCATGTAGTGAGAATCTTAACCTATGTGAACCGCATGTATAGAGGATCTTAACACATATGTAGTGCATGTAGGGATGACCTTAACACATATGTATCGCATGTAGGGAGGATCTTAACCTATGTGCATTGCATGTATAGAGGATCTTAACACAAATGTATCGCATGTAGGAAGGACCTTAACACATATGTATCGCATGTAGGGAGGACCTTAACACATATGTATCGCATGTAGGGAAGACTTTAACACATCTGTATCGCATGTAGGGAGGACCTCAACACATATGTATTGCATGTAGGGAGAACCTCAACACATATGCATCGCATGTAGGGAGGACTTTAAAACATTTGTAGTGCAAGTAGGGAGAATATTATCCTTTCTGCATCGCATGTAGGGAGGATCTTAACACATCTGTATCGCATGTAGTGAGGATATAAACACATATATAGCGCATGTAGGTAGGACCTTAACACATATGTATCGCATGTAGGGAGGATCTTAACACATATGGAGCTCATGTAGGAAGGATCGTAAACCGTCTGCATCGCAAGAAGGGAGGACCTTAACACATATGTAGCACAAGTATGTTTGATCTTACCCCATCTGCATTGCATGTATGGAGGATCTTAACACATCTGCATTGCATGTAGGGAGGATCTTATCCTATATGTCGCGCATGTAGGGAGGACCTTAACACATATATATCAAATGTAGGGAGGATCTTAACACATATGTATCACATGTAGGGAGGATCTTAACACATATGTAGCGAATGTAGGGATGGCCTTAACACATATGTATCGCATGTAGGGAGGACCTTAACACATATGTAGCGAATGTAGGGAGGACCTTAACACATCTGCATCGCATGTAGCGATGATCTTATCCTATATGTAGCGCATGTAGGGAGGACCTTAACACATATATATCAAATATAGGGATGATCTTAACACATATGTATCACATGTAGGGAGGATCTTAACCCATCTGCAACGCATGTAGCAATGATCTTATCCCATATGTAGCACATGTAGGGAAGACCTTAACACATATATATATATATAAATGTAGTGAGGATCTTAGAATATATATATCAAATGTAGGGAGGATCTTAACACGTATGTAGCGAATGTAGGGTGGACCTTAACACATATGTAGCGCATGTATGGAGGACCTTAACACATTAATATCGCATGTACGGAGGATATTAACACATATATAGCGCATGTAGGGAGGACCTTAACACATCTGTATCGTATGTAGGGAAGATCTTAACAGATATGAACCGCATGTAGGGAGGATCTTAACACATCTGCATCGCATATAGGGAGAGTCTTAACAGCTATGAATTGCATGTAGCGAGGATCTTAACCCATCGGCATCGCATGTAGGGAGGATCTTACCCCATCTGCATCGCATGTAGGGAGGATCTTACCCCATCTGCATCGCATGTAGGGAGGATCTTAACCCATCTGCATTGCATGTAGGGAGGATCTTACCCCATCTGCATCGCATGTAGGGAGGATCTTAATCCATCTGCCTCGCATGTATGGAGGATCTTAACCCATCTGCATTGCATGTAGGGAGGATCTTACCCCATCTGCATTGCATGTAGGGAGGATCTTAACCCATCGGCATCGCATGTAGGGAGGATCTTACCCCATCTGCATCGCATGTAGGGAGGATCTTACCCATCTGCATCGCATGTAGGGAGGATCTTACCCCATCTGCATCGCATGTAGGGAGGACCTTAACACGTATGTAGCGCATGTAGGTAAGATCTTAACACATATGTAGCGCATGTAGGGAGGATCTTAACACAGTTGTAGCGAAAGTAGGGAGGATCTTAACCTTTCTGCATTGCATGTAGGGAGGATCTTAACCTTTCTGCATCGCATGTAGGGAGGATCTTAACACATATGTATCGCATGTAAGGAGGACCTTAACACATCTGTATCGTATGTAGGGAGGATCTTAATCAATCTGAATCGCATGTGCAGTGAACCGTATTGCATAACACATCGGTAGCGCATGCATGGTTGTGTATTCAATATTTGTATAAAATATTACTTTTATTTTTATTGCAGCCGAGTACGGGTTACTGTATTTGTAAATCAAAACTTCTGAATTATTACTTTTGTTATATAGTACATTTGAACATATCAATGAAAGATCTCCGTGTCTGTTACAGTATACCGCCATATATATTTTGTTAGTATAAAAAAACGCTTGATGTCGATTGTTTCAGTAACATTCAGTGCTCCAGACAACTCATAATTGATCCACACCGGTATATCTCATACACGAAGACAACCGAAACATAAACATTATTGTCATATATTAAATTGGAAGTTTTGACGTTTTCTGCAGACTTAACTGTCGTCTGCACTCACACTGTCATTATTGCTGCAACTGGTAAATAATTCAAGCCTTACATCAGACTATACCTGAGTTAATTCACGTTATTATGTTAAATGTTTATCAAATATATATTTTGTCTGGGAGATATGAAATGTTTTGTCTACAGTTAATAGTAACGCTGATATATTGATATTGCTGTATAATGTTCATGTTAGATATAATTGAAGTCTAAGAGGTTGCGCTTGGCGTTCGTCTTAAATTGTGAAGCATCATTATTTATAAGTAATGCTATCACAATTCAAAACATATTTGATATGATTAATGAAATAAAACAAAGAAATGCATTATCGTACGTCATTAACTTATAATAAAACAAAGGCAGCAATATATGTATTGGGTTAATGTTAGACAGACGTGGTCATCCCATGCTATACATACAATAGCATGTTCTTAAGAGAAGCAATTGTTTAAAGTTGGGATTGTGTCTTATTGTACTATAAATAATCTTAAAACAATTATACAGTATTTTTTTTATAAAGGAGTAATCCTTTTAAATATTTTGTCAATTTCTTTTTTTGAATGAAAAGTATTATTTGCAAATATCAAGATTGCTCAGTGTGTGTATATATATATATATATATATATATATATATATATATATATATATATATATATATTGGAATTGTTCTTTACGTTCGCCTTTTTGTTTGTTTTGTTTTGCGGTTATTGGTTTTTCGTGATGTCGTTGTTGTTTTGTTGTTGTTGTTTGTTTGTTTTATAAGGGTTAATATCATTTTTATGTTTAGTTTACATTTTATCATCATTTTTCATTGTAATATATAAACTTTTGTGATTGGCAGATTTGATATATTGAATTTCAAGTATTTTATGTTCTTTGATAATCAACTCTGTGCCAAGTTCGCTTTGACATAATTTTCCCAAAATAAATAATTGGTTATGATCTGTTTTTTGTCACTGAGTACTAGTGCAAATATCTCAAACAACATAACTGGGTTTCTCGTGCTTTCCCTATAATTATTTCCATTAAGTCCCATTTTGCAGTACTTTCGTTAAGTTACTGATGTTTGTTTTTGTGTTTTTTAATTTAAGGATTTGAGGCTGTATTCGATTATCATGTTCCAAAGATCGTATCGTAAATGCCCTGGTGTTTTATACAATATTAACATATCACTCCTTGTCATAAGACATAATTGTGTTTTCGTTGGATATCACCAAACTTTCAATTTACTTATCACACTTGCGGCTAATCTGTAAGCATGTCAAGAAACTGTTTTAATAAAAACACAAGGAATCGATGCGAGATGTCGAAACGGATAATGAAGCTTCAATCTCAATATTAACAATTAGATTATTAAATTTTTATTCTGAAACATAAGACATTTGAACGACAGTTATGTTATCGATAGAACGCCATTTCTTTTTTTCTATATTTGTATATATTTTAATTTGAATAGTATTTAACGCTCTTTTAAAAGCATGGCCGGTTTTATATGGAATATCCAGTTGTATTGATAAGGAAAACCTTAGAATGAATCTGAATAGAACCACCGTCCTTTCACAAATAACTGGCAAATCGTCTCACATAAAGTATTTAGGAAGCGTGGGGTTCAAAAGCACGACTACAGTGTTGAGTGGTCAATGGTCATTATATGGTAGCGTCCTTGACAACTTGACCACTTGGCGACGGAGGGCACGTTATATGTTAACTATTCAACTTAATTCACGTGAAAGTAAAATATCAGCTGTAGGTAGATTGTCATTTAATCATAGTTATCATCAGAACTTTAGGACACAAAGTTGCTGTTTAAGGGTGTGAAACGTAAGATTACACACTTTAATCAGTTGCGGACGTTAACTATTATATTGACATTCCTTCTGAAATCAGTCTAAATTAAATATATAGATCGAGTGTATTTTATTTCTTAATGTAAAACAGTTGTAGTTTGTAAGTCGACGTTTCTGCAAGTTACCATAAAACTGCGGTGCGTTCATTCAACATGTTCACAACATTGCTGTTTCGGCAATGGCATTGAATTGGCAGCCAAAAGTGTATAACATAATGAAAAATAATAGATTATTCTTTTATTTGAAATGGTTTCATCGCCATGTGAAAAATCAAAAGTGTCTATTAAATGACATTATTATTGTTTAATAACATATGAAAACATGTTACAAAAGAAACGGTATATAAAGGTGCATTGCAATGTACCACCACACGAATTCATTATATATTCAGTTGAATAATCACAACATTGGTTTTGGAAAATAAGAAAATATAACTAATAACTAAAATAAGGCGTAGAGTTGAATTCAGTCATTGTTTGCCATAAACTAAGATATCGGTTAAATACATTTTTCTACTCGTGTAGACGAGTTTTAAACGTCATGAATCATTGTTTCATGTTTCATTGATTACTACATCTTTTAAAAATAGTGAGGGGGGAATAGAGCAATGACTGGATCAGGAACTTAAAGGACAAAGGACAAGTCATTGCAATCACACATATAAAATGTTTATAACGAACGAGTTAAAATAGTCAGAAATTTATCATAACAAAATAATACAGAGAATATAATGAAGAAGCTTAAATGTTGTTTATTTGACTACTCTTTTTTACCTTTATAATATCTCCATTGGCAGGAGTGCGTAGCGCCATTAATGACCTTTATATACAATTATGCTTCAAAATGGCAATATTTGTTCCATGAATGTTAATTGCTACAGATAAAACAATGTGGCTGTCCTAAGCATAGTTCTCTCCATATGAAATTCAAAATTGAGTGCCAGACTGTTACCTCTGACTAGAAACAATACTGTCAGTAATGAATGACTCGCATGTATCAACACGAGCCGATGCTAAATACGAAATGAACTAATGGAAAATACCACGATATTTGCTACGCAACTAATGAAAATAAATTATATAATCCTGTTAGAGTCTTTACAAAACTGTTTGTCTGTAAATAAGTTTGTGTTGATTGTTGACCATCCATACACTATGATGTGCAACGTTAATAATTACCTTATAAACGCTAAGGTCCTTATAATGCACCTGACCAATCACTGTTTTATGTAGTTATCATCAAGTACGTCCTGATAATATGGATAATCATTACTAAATATGAATAATCATTACTAAATATGAATAATCATTGTATCTACATGTAGATACTAAAATGTAACGTAGTGTGTTTTAACTTCATTGTATCTTTATAGTTAGATGTAACGTAGACTATAGCAACTTCATTGCACCCATACATGTAACATAGAATGTAGCAACTTCATTGTACCTATATACTTAAATTAAACGTAGAATGTATCAATTCCATTGCATTTTTATACTTACATGTAACGTAGGGTGTAGCAACTTTATAGTATCCATATACTTACATGCAAATTAGAATCTAACACGTTTATTGTACCAATTTACTTACATGCAAAGTGAAATGTAACAAATTCATTATACCTGAATACTTACATGCAACGTAGTGTGTAGCAACTTCATTGTACCTATATACTTACATGAAGCGTAGTTTGTATTACCATCCTTGTACCCATATACTTACATGAAACGTAGCATGTAGCAATTTCATTGTACCCATAAACTTACATGAAACGTAGTTTGTAGCAACTTCATTGTACCCATATACTTACATATAACGTAGTTTGCATAACTTCATTTGTACCCATAAACTTACATGAAACGTAGTGGGAAGCAACTTCATTGTACCCATATACTTACATATAACGTAGTTTGCATTACCTTCATTGTACCCATATACTTACATGAAACGTAGTTTGTATTACTTTCATTGTACCCATATATTTACATGAAACGTAGTGTGAAGCAACTTTATTGTACCCATATACTTACATGAAACGTAGTGTGTAGCAACTTCATTGTACCCATATACTTACATATAACGTAGTTTGTATTACCTTCATTGTACCCATATACTTACATGAAACGTAGTGTGTAGCAACTTCATTGTACCCATATACCTACATATAACGTAGTTTGTATTACCTTCATTGTACCCATATACTTACTTGAAACGTAGTGTGTAGCAACTTCATTGTACTAATATACTTACATAAAACGTAGTTTGTAGTACTTTCAATGTACCCATATACTTACATGAAATGTAGTGTGTAGCAACTTCATTGTACCCATATACTTACATGAAACGTAGTTTGTATAACTTCATTTGTACCCATAAACTTACATGAAACGTAGTGTGTAGCAACTTCATTGTACCCATATACTTACATGAAACGTAGTTTGTATAACTTCATTTGTACCCATAAACTTACATGAAACGTAGTGGGAAGCAACTTCATTTTACCCATATACTTACATATAACGTAGTTTGTATTACCTTCATTGTACCCATATACTTACATAAAACGTAGTTTGTATTACCTTCATTGTACCCATATACTTACATATAACGTAGTTTGTATTACCTTCATTGTACCCATATACTTACATGAAACGTAGTGTGTAGCAACTTCATTGTACCCATATACTTACATATAACGTAGTTTGTATTACCTTCATTGTACTCATATACTTACATATAATGTAGTTTGTATTACCTTCATTGTACCCATATACTTACATGTCACGTAGTGTATAGCAACTTCATTTTACCCGTATACATACAAAATGTAGCTACCTTGGCATAATTGTTCGGTGTAAAATCATATGATAAAATGTATACATTTTTTTGTTTTTAATATCTTTATTCAATTATTTTGTGTGTTCATTTTAAATTATACTGAACATAACAAACACATACATTGTCACATATGTAATATATGAAGTACAATCTATATTTTGTAATGTACTGTCTTCTGTAAAGTGTTGGTTCAAATAATAACTTCTTTTACCATAAAAACATCATTTCCTACACCATACGACTTTGTGCAGGATATGACACTATGGCTAAATGATTGAGTCACGTCCAAATCTCAAACATTAAAACATTATCACGTATCCAGTGTAACATGTGTCACATCACTTCAGGTTCGAATGGAAAAAAACAACACTTTTAATCAAAACGCAATATTCTGCATCAGGCAAATCTGAGCAGTCGTTGTTAATTCCATGTGACAGATTGTTCCTTAAATTTGTCAAAACTGGAAATTTGGAAATAGAAAATTCACATCTGCATGAAATATGATTAACGTTGGAACAAATAAAAACGAAATAATTTACACGGCACACTTTTATTGAAGTTAGTAAGAACGTTAAATTAGCCGGTTATCTACAATATTAAATTTAAACAATCTTAGATAATTATTTCGATTAAAGAATATTCAATTACGCATGTGTGTCTACAGTTTAATCTGCCTTTATTAAACAATTTTAAACGTTTTTATATGGTTATTGCAAATTCTACTATTTTAGTTACAATGGCTTCCAATGCGTTTGGTGGCTGAAGAGTTGTGATTTATATACTTGGATCTGAATAGAACTACCATTAATTCTCGGGCGACCAGCAATTTTTAGTTTAAAATTTGATATTTGCTCGTACCAAATTATATATACTATATACTATATATTATATATACTAGCAAGGTATGAAAAGTGTAATAGTTGTGCATAACTCACTCCCATATATGTGTTTACTCGCTTACTGTCTGGATTATTCCTCACGCACCTGTATAACCAAGCTTTGTAGTCGGTCATATACAGTGTAACTATATTATCCACATGAACGAATTTTATATAATAATATTCAAGTTTATTCTAAATGAACCACAAAGAGTCAAATACGTTGATCGAAATGTTGACCTATACAAGAGCATTTACACGTAGATTAACATGCGTTGTTATAACAACATACATCACGTCGTGACAGTTCCTGCTGATTTTTCAGCATCAGTAGCATAAAGAATTACCATAGTAGACAGAATACGAGTAAAATATTCTGGAACACTGTGTAGGGGTTATATTATTGATAATGATGCTAATGAATCGACATATCGCTTCAGTAAGCACCAACAAAGTCAGTCTGAAACACTGTGTAGAGGTTACATTATTGATAATGATGTTGATGAATCGACATATCGCTTCAGTAAGCACCAACAAAGTCAGTCTGGAACACTGTGTAGAGGTTATATTATTAATAATGATGTTGATGAATCGACATATCGCTTCACTAAGCACCAACAAAGTCAGTCTGGAATACTTTGTAGAGGTTATATTATTAATAATGATGTTAATGAATCGAAATATTGCTTCACTTAGTACCAACAAAGTCAGTATAGAATACTTTGTACAGGTTATATTATTAATAATGATGCTAATGAATCGACATATTGCTTCACTAAGCACCAACAAAATCAGTCTAGAATACTTTGTACAGGTTATATTATTAATAATGATGCTAATGAATCGACATATTGCTTCACTAAGCACCAACAAAGTCAGTCTGGAACACTGTGTAGAGGTTAAATTATTGATAATAATGTTAATGAATCGAAATATTGCTTCACTTAGTACCAACAAAGTCAGTATAGAATACTTTGTACAGGTTATATTATTAATAATGATGCTAATGAATCGACATATTGCTTCACTAAGCACCAACAAAATCAGTCTAGAATACTTTGTACAGGTTATATTATTAATAATGATGCTAATGAATCGACATATTGCTTCACTAAGCACCAACAAAGTCAGTCTGGAACACTGTGTAGAGGTTAAATTATTGATAATAATGTTAATGAATCGAAATATTGCTTCACTTAGTACCAACAAAGTCAGTCTAGAATACTTTGTACAGGTTAAATTATTGATAATGATGCTAATGAATCGACATATTGCTTCACTAAGCACCAACAAAGTCAGTCTGGAATACTGTGCAGAGGTTATATTATTAATAATGATGTTAATGAATCGAAAAATTGCTTCACTTAGTACCAACAAAGTCAGTCTGGAATACTATGTAGAGGTTTCTTTTTGAAATGCTCCACCCGCTAAAACAAAATTCAAACATAATATCAGTTTTGCATGTAGGTACACCATTTGCCTCGGTTCGACCTCATTGAAACAATGTATCTCTGCAAGAATCGTTGGACAATGAACTTCCAGACCAGGTGAACGTTCTGATTCAAATGCATCAGTATATGTGTTTGTGAATGTTGTCCTGTGTTTTAAACAAATCCCATACATAAACAAAGTTAAGGTGAATGAAATCAAGATGTATTGCCTTAATCGCTGTATGGCGGACACACAATATACTAATACAAAATACAATTGTGAATTCTGACTTTGCGGATGGTGCATTTTAAAACGTTGTTACTTGCTTATTTCTGTTTGAATTTAAATGGAACTTAAAAATAAATCTGCCGAATACATTTGTTCATTAGATTGTAGATTAAAATAAGCAACTTATGTTGACGAATTATCAATCAATCGATTATAACTTTTACTGAGTGTATGTTGTAGCGGCACTGACTAAGATCTTTCCAAAGGAGCAGCAATCAAAATACGTTAGTTATATGTTCTTATGGTTTATTTCAATTTTATTTTCAAAAATGTTCAGTGACACTTTAAGACCCTCATAGTATTATGAAACCATTTCAAAGGTTTCTTTTAAATAGTTAAACGGAAAGGTTAACAAACAAGCCAGCGCAATAAGCTCTATGTTGGATGGATATATCGGATAAAGGTAATAAGTCAAAACTCCTCTCTCAAGCATAATGTCGGCATTTTCCTCGGAAACATTTGTTGATATAAAATAAACTGTGCAAAAGAAGGTTTTTCACTACTGATGCAGTCTAGTATTCTTATCACAGGATTTTTCTCTTTTTTAATTGGAATAAAAATTGTAAAAGTGGTCACTGAACTGTTGTTTGAACATGTGCATACACTGCAGAAACGGTTCCTGCTGCCTCACTAGAGGCATAGCAATGAGCTTCGAGAACGAACGCTGATTGTTTAGTTGCTTCAACGGAAGTTGAATTTACGTCGCAGTTTGGTGAAGCGCATTGATGTGCTATGAATTGTAGACACGCAGGGATTTCTATGCAATAAGGGATAGACTAGCATGTGCATTAGCACAGATCTAGACTGGGTCTCTATAATTCAATCTACAAAACTTGATAAAAAAAACTTAAAGCAGTCTAGCATCCTCAATAATCGATTAAATACTTGGACAGAGCTATACCATGTATATACTGAGGCACAACGTTTAGATAAGACATGAGTTGACAAGTTTTAGTACTTAATGGAATCATTTTACATAGTCTTAATAAAGAAAAAAGTTATATTGTGCTTTTGTGGATTTTCAAAAGGCATTCGATTTTGTGGTGAGAGACGTTTAGTGGTATAAAATGATTTAAATGAGTGATTAAATCGATATATATATATGTGCATTAAGATAAAAGAAAAAATATACTACTCCATTAAACGAAGCATGTTCGGGTTGGGGTTGAGGCAAGGGGAATGTTAACACCTTTTTTATTTAGTATGTATTTGAATGATTTAGAGGAGTTCATTAACAATGGAATAGAAGGTGTTAATGTAGGAATACTAAAGTTGTGTATGCTACTATAAGCAGACGATATATTCTCTTTGCAAAGTCGAATGACTAATTGCAGAAATCTTTAAAACAATTAGCAAATGTTTGTGATAGGTTGAGGTTAACCGTAAATACACAAAAGACAAAATTATTATGTTTAGAAAAGGAGGTAAATTACCACGTAATACAACATTTAATTTGATAGAAAGCAAGTTTAAATACTTAGGCGTTCTCTTTTCATCCGGATGAGCGTATAACAAACATGAGAATATGCTAGCTGGACAGTTCTTTTAATGATATATTTTAGCTTAACCGAAACCTCAATAAATATACAGATATTACCCTTAAAGCATTCATTGGAGTTATTGACAACACTTTTAAGCTATTCATCTGAAGTGTGGTGTTTTAAAAAAGAGACAAACGTTAAGAGAATTCACTTGGGGTTTGCTAAAAGGGTGTTGGAGGTTAAGTTATCAACTCAAAATTCGTTTACATATCTTTTTTTAAACAACAAATTAAAGATGTTTTTACTCAGAATTGGGAGACACAAATTGGGAGACAGAGCTATATATGTCACCAAGAACACTATTTTATAGTTCCACTCTTCGAGTTCAGGCCTTATCTTCAAATCAAAAATATTAACATATCTAAATTCCCTGTTGCCATTACAAAATTAAAACTTTCTTCACATAGTTTGGAAGTTGAGTGTTGTCGCTGGTACATACCCGTAAGCGTACCGTTCCACAATAGGAAATGCAGTCAATGTCATTTATTAGAAGATGAATATCATTTTGTAATAGAACGTAAAAACTATGCAGACTGAAGACCAATTTATATTAAAAAAAATGTTTTTGGAAATATCCAAGTAACCTGGAATTCACGAATCTTATCAATAGCACATGTGAGTCTAAGATTAGGAAGTTGTCGGTGTTCATATACAAATCTTTTGAACGACGAAATGTTTTGAATGAATGTTAATTCCATTCAAATATTTTGTCAAATATATACAATCCACATAAGTAGAAACAAATGCAATTTTATTACTTGGTTATTGTCTCTAGATTATTTTGGTTTCTATTATGCGGTTTTTTATTTCATTTTTTATCTAAATAAAGGCTTTCTCCCACAGTGAAACTTTAATAAACCACTTAAATATGCAACAGTTAAAGTAAAACTTAGCTATCACTTATACTATATCAAACACTTGCATATCAAACTGAACATTGCATATGTTTATAATTCATTACCAACTGTATTATTCTTCATGCAATCTCGTTATTGTTAACTATGTTATCATATTTGTATTATGTAAACATATTTCGTGGGCCATATTAAGCTTAAAATAAGTAAAAAATAAGAAAAAGTCTAAATATCCATGTATGGAAGTTAACCACCATATAGAGATCAGAGACATCTCTCTATTGGGAATATAGGCACGAGTCATATAAAACCAAATTGTACAGTGCGGAATCTGCTCCAGTACAATTTCTAAGTACAAATATGTATGGCTACCACATTTGCATTATTTAAGCAACAGATTAACAATATTTTATTGGAAGTGTCTGTCAAATAGCCATCAAACGTCCAGACACGAGTATAAATTGTTATGCAGCACAAAATATTAGGCGCATGCATCATAGTTATAGTTCATCTGGAGCCAGCTGTGCTTTTAAATACGTCAAAAATAGTTTCTATAATATTTATAATGTAATATTCTTGCGAAAGTATCCATGCGAATGTTTAATCAAACTTGGATTAGATATAAATAATCTAGGTCAACCGTTTTACTTTTAACTAGAGAAAATTGCTGTTGCAGTACTGAGATTGGAGATACATAATTATTTTAGCCCAACAGTACGTCCGGCGTTTTAATAGCAGCATAGCCTTACCAGCTCATATAGTAGTATGCATGTTGAAAAGAATTCAAATCAATAATGGATTAAAAACCTTGGTTCCGGAATAGGTTCATGGGAAACTATGGTTATAGTGAAAAAAGGCGGTTGAGAATAATCTCTATAAAATACAGGCACAGGAATAATAACGTGCTAAAGTTAAAAAAAAAAAGTCGTATTTCACACCAAACACTCACTGGTCTTCATATTTATGCAGCATACTGTTATCCTGTCTGTTCTGGAGTAGTCTGGTACTCTAACTCATTTTATGAGGGATAGTCTTGATCATCAGCGACTCTAGCCTTTCTTAAAGACAAATGCTTTGACACTCTTGCCGTTAACATTAATTATGTATATATTTAGCATATACACATTTATCGTGCACAGAGGTCCTACATGACGTCACAGGTTCAGTTGTTTAATGACCTCTTACCTTTCACCACTGACGTCACAAGTTGGATCCAAGCTCGGTTTGATAAATACGGAAAGTTGTCAAATACTGAAAATGGCTAAAAACTCAAATATCACCGGTTTTATACCAGTATCATATTAAGAAAAAATCGGCTTCTTTATTTATTTATTTAATGACGGTAATAACCGTTTTGAAGGCTATTGTTACGTTGAACGTCATCGTTAATGTGTGGCTGCTTTCTATTTTAAAATAGTTTTGTTATTAAAATAATACGTTTATCTATGTAATAAGTGGGTATTAATTTTTATGAACATTTCAATATAACTAAAATATAGGCAATAACCAGCTTTATTTCTTTCACTAAATTTAAATTTCCCTGAGCTTTATTTTGTAATAACGCCCGTCACACTATTGGTTGAATCACTGACCAGGTCATACACACTTATTTTTAAATTTCGCTCCTAGTGCCCACCATCAAAAGAATAATAATTCGCCATATGCCATCGTTGATTTATCTGTGCATCAATAAATTACACTGTTTAAATCAAATGTCTTAGATATAAACACACCTTTGCTGCAGTGACACGTTGTATAAATAACGCCACGTTTTAAACAATGCAGAAGAGGTCTTTCCAATATCATTGTGCATTTCAAATAAATAAAAATCACGAAGATCTGCTAATTGCACTGATTTAAACCTATTTTAGTCTCAATTTTATCCGAATCAGAAAGCACGATTTATATCTCTACAGCAAGAACAAACACGTGGATAGCAGGCTTTAATGAAAATCCACACGAAAAGACATTGTCACTATCTGCAATTTATATATAATGTTACAGAACAGTTAATTACGTACGTGCACGTCGATCTGCAGTTTAATTATAATGTCATAGAGCGGTTGTTCGTTTATCAGAAAGGATGTTTAAGTTTCATTTCATAAAAAAGGTGACAACAATTCTTAATTCAATGTTTTTTTTGCGTTGAGCTCTGGTATTTAAAAATTGATGGACATATACTGGTTTAATATAATTTGGTATAGTGTTGTGTAAAAGGTAGTTCCATTCAAAGCAGGAATCTTTTTTCAGGTGACCTTCACCTCGTCATTCGGACTCTTTGTAAGATTAAACAAATTCTACAATATGTAACCAGTAGGACACATACTTTGGCAATCAAAATTACTTTACGTCCGTCATTAGACATGTCACAACATACTTACCAAGTGTAACCGAGCAACATGGGCGCGAGGATCAAGTGAGAATGTCCATTTTCTATATTATATTCCGGCAAGTATATATATATATATATATATATATATATATATATATACCGTATGGCAATCCGGCCGCAGTGAGTATAATTATGCATGATTGGGAGGGGGGGAAGATACTGGCTAAATCTTAATATACTGTCTCTCATGCTTATTTTTGAAGATTTATTAACTCACGTTTTCAAAAATAGTATGGCACAACTAGTTTAATTTCGGTTATTTTTTCTTAATAGGTTTGAGTTTCATATGTTTCAAATGATAAAACCTGGATAGAGTTTCCAGAGAGTCATGTGTTCCAATGTATAAGGATATTTTGATGCATCAGTACGAGACAAAATATTGATTTCAACACTGCAATATGCCTCATTAACGTTACGTATAACTCGTATGTGTCGATATAATGAATGGTCAAACAGTAGTTTCTCTGCAGTTTTCATAATATTCTTAAACTTGAACCAATGCCTTAATTTCTCACTGTGTATATTTTACACCTGGAACAACAGTTTTTTATTCAATTTTGACGAAAGTAGATTATTTTAGACGTTTGTCAGTTAACGACTCCATTACATTCTCTATTTAGCACACGAGTCATTACTTCTTCTAATAGTGTTTGTAGACGCGATTCAATGGCACCTTGGGCGTCATATTATCTGCATATGAAAGATTGTTCAATTGATTAGTGGACAGCAATGGTAAACAGTGTGGGTGAGAATTTACACTTTCGTTAGAAACATGTATCAACTGAATATAAAATATATGGCTCGTAACATGTCAGGTATTCATCAATGGATTGGAATGAAAGGAGGTGATTTTAATGTGAAAGAAGTGCTTGAATATTGATGCTTAAGCAATTAATTGAATACAATAGTAGCACAAGTAATATTTATCTGTACATTTCTTTTGATTTGCTCAGTTTAATATATATATGTAGGACCTTTGTCTCATAAATTCATTAAGAATAATAAACACAATGTTCTTTAGCTAAGCATGTTCGTCAATTTAAAATGCAAATTTATATTGTTTACATCAGACATATTTTTTCTAGATAGCAAGTTCCGGCTAATTGAGCCGGTATTGGTCGGAAACTTTGTTTTCCGGTCATAAATCTCCTACATGAATATATGATGAAGAAGGCAGTGACATGCTTAATATGATTAGTTACGCTGATCGCCACTATATTACTGTTGAAAAAAATACTCTCACACAAATAAATAAATAAAGTCATAAGTATTATTACTGAAACAAGTTTTTACTTAATTCTCAAAGCCCTAAGATGAATTATCTATCATGGAGCCCACTAAAATCAATATTAAACGAATACGTTCAAAAATGATGTCTAGTACAACTTAGCTTTAGTAAAACACTCATCCATTTAAGACAAATGTTGATACCTTTATCATCGATATTAATGTGTTTAAAGAAAATTTGATATGAGAACTTTGTTTAACTGAATCTCTCTTTGATCATTTTTGTTTTGCCAAATACATCAGTAAGTTGTGTAATTGTAAAGTATAATGGAATTTAATGCTGTTGGTTTATATGAGTAGTGATTGCTAATATCTGCCAAATCTGTAGGTAAACTTGTATTAATTACTGGTATGATGTGTAACTATGACACTGCTTTCTATATTCATGAACATTCTCTCCTTAATGCTGCGATGCATGTGGTTCCAGATGGTACACGATATTCTCATTAACGCCTGTATAAACATCTTATTGACATCAATAATTTCTATTTATTTCCCAATTTTGTGATTGATTGGCGAAATTGTGGTAGACAAAGTTTTAACGAACCCTTCTAGTACCACGTTGTCGGATATACATTAATTTTGTATATCGGTAAAGAATAAAGCAATATCAGACGTTACTAATGTTTTCTTGAAAACTAAATCATGTATAATCCATTGTCGTCCATATGATGTTTGCTACGGTCATTGATATTCACATTTACATTCTGGTCATATTTATTTCCCAAATTAAAAACAATTAATTATTTTTATATACCAAATAGACAAAACAGATCGAAACATATAATTAATGAATACGAATTAGATCTTTCGCCTAACACTTCATTTAGTCTGACATCTAAGGGCACAGAGAGGATTGGTGTTGTCCATCACTTTCTAACCAGATAAAAACCGTTAGTTGTCCTTCATCATAGTTGATTTCAACGCTGAGAATGTCGGTGCTTTTCTTGAAACCATTTATACAAATGCATCAATACTTTAAGCGTATGCCATGTGTTTGAAAGTAGGAGAAATATAAAACTAGGAATTGTTATTGCTTAATCTTATATGGATAAAATAAAAGATGAAACAAAATTACATGCACAATTTATTTATTGATAAACGTTTGCACACAGTAAATGCAAAGCATATACAATTTGATAATAGTTTGTAACGAGTGAATTGATAAATTAAATTTTGAAATATAAAATTCTTTTGATGTTTGACTTATCATTTTCTCGACCATTTAATTCATATTTGCAAGACGTAACTCCCTCATTGCAAAATACACTTTACCGCGTAAATGGAGAAAAAAAATAGCTCTTAAATTATGCTATCGATAAATTAAATGTTCGTTTTTATACCTAATGAACATATGTGTTTAAAAATTAACATCTCGATGATAGTTTATATTCAGGTTATGTTGCTATAAACAATTATTTATGCCGGTTTGCATATATCATATACACAATACCAATTTCCGGCGTATCCGTTTATGAGGTTTACATCCGAAATAGGGACAGTTGTAGTAAAATAGTACGTATTGGTACTGACTGGTGAAAGGGAACTCGGACGTGAATTGATACGGATCATAAGTTTACCCGTTTAAATTTTAATAACTGTCTTTATTGTAAACCGCCATTTTTCGTCATTCATTGTATTTTATTTATCAAGACCACGCTGTCAAAACATTAGGACAACTCGACACAGTTGCTTTCCTTTGTGCGCGTAATTAATGCTGTAAACACCGTCTTTAATATTCATGAACGCATATACACGAACAGTTATTTATATTGAACGCATAGTATTTAAAAACTGTACAGACGTGTCTTTTGTTGTTGTTTTTTATTTAAATTAACAATGTTAACCATTGATTAACGCTCAATAGATTTTAGTCAAATAACACACGAGACAACAAAAGCGTGCATTCATAGATAAATGTAAGGATTGTTTTGGTCGAACATTTATAACACGACTTTTTGGATATATAACGAGCAAGGTTGGGTGTTTTTGGGGTCTGTTGTCTGTTTCCATGGAATAAATTATGGCGTTCATTCCTTATTGCACGATAATAAAGTATCACTCTAGCAGGTGCTAGGCAGCGTGAGGGGTGTTTAAATGTTTATTTACTGCTCATGAATGCAATCAGTAAATCTGAGTAAAAACGCTTTCTTGCTTCCGAGGGACTCTTTCATCAAATGGTATTTTGTTTGTTATGTGTGTCCAATTCTCTAAATCTGTTTAAAGTTATAAATAAAAGTATGCAAGCATTATATCGACAGTTATAAAGATAAACTATTTTATTCGTTTGTGTTTTGTTTATGGTAATTTGGAATTTGTTATGTTAATTAATAAACTTCCATTATGAATCATTATTCATTTTTTACAGGAACCTCGAAGGGTTTCACTTACTTTGCACTTGGCTCATACCAATTCATATCTCATGAATATTTAACAAATGAAATTTATTTCAATTGCAAACAGCATTTATGTCCATTATATAATGCGTTGATTATCAGATATTTTCTTCAATCTGAGACTTACAAAGATATTTGTGAACTAAAAGACAAGGTCTAGATTGTTGATTGATAAAATTCAGTGGAATACCAACTGTAAAAAAAGATCAAAGAAATGTTTGGAACTCATGCCTGTAACTATGGTAACTAAATTTTTCCATTATAAACATCTGCTTGTTCTCATAAAGCACGTCTAATGATGTTTGAAAATTGGTTCTGCATATATGCCGAGCACTTAAAATGTCCTCCTATTTCGGGATACCTTTTTAACTTTCAGAATTTTGTACACAAGACTAGTTCGGAATTATTCATGTATTCTAATGAATAGATTATATCATACTATTTGTCTGTCTGGTGAAAGAAAATATAATGTCATGCGGAAAGATGACAGCTGTAAAGTACGTTATCTAATAAGTAATTCACGAATAAATATATTGTTCTAATGTTGTCGTCTGTACGACGGACAACGAAGGAATACGTTAGTAGAAACAAGACACTTCTTTCAGCAGAATTGAAATACCTTGACAAACAAACATAAACAAGGTAGAGAACATATTTTATAAAAAAAAGTATACGCCTACACTAATAGCATAATAAGTTATAGTTAATATTGCCATAGCTTCTTAATGTAGCATCTTGATACATAAAGCAACATGTATATAATTTTCAAGCATCCATGTCCCAATGAAATTCAAAATCTGTCGGCAATTAGTTCCAGGGGCTGAACCAGGATTTCAGTTAAGAGGAGGCTTACTTAGTAGGGGCACAACATAAAGTCTGAATGGGCACACATGTTTTCGGTAGAAATCTTGTAAATGTTAATAAAATATGGGAGTTTAGGGGGGGGGGGGGGTGTTCCAAAGTCTTTTAAAGGGTAGATCCGCCATTGAATTCCAGGAAGTGTCAATCCTGTGGTTGTAAGGTGTGAACGGGAAAGGAATCTTACCGTTGGTCTGGTTTCAGTTTCGTTAAATATCTCATCTTGGTATTTATATCAAGTCAACGTTTTAGCATGCTATAACTTTTAATATTTATTTTGATCATTTTTGCACTGTATCCTTTACTAACCAGTAATAATGTGTTTCGCCATCAATTATGTGTGTCATTTAATGAGTAATGATTTAAGTTACTTTAGTTAGAACTGAGGTTTTGGCAAATATATCTTGAGATTTGATCAAAGAAGTGGTCAATGAGATGAAGCCATTTTTTAAACGATTTTTTTTAATGACCCAGTTACATAGGTTCTGACCTCATTATTGTTTTTACGAACGAGAGGAACAGAGATATGATGATAAACGTTTTGATAAGAATGGTCAAAGAAAAAGCTTCTATATACACAAAATGTCATTTTTTTAATTCTGTCTTACCGTCTTAATAAAGGAATGATTGATTAATTATTTGTTTTTCAAGGGCAATGCCTTTAGCATGAAATGACAGTTCTGAAAAATATATATCATGCAGATTGCGATGTGAAATAATGTAATTAAAAAAAATCCAAATATGCGGTTATTTTGAATGAAGAACGTAAATTTCCACCATTTTAGGCTTTTCGCTCAATGTAAAAACAGCATCAAGCATTTTGATGAAGGACACGAGTTTAAAATCAGTTCAACGATGATCAGAATCAAAAATGAAAAATATCTAACAAATATCGTTACACTGTTAACGTTACAGAGTTTGATAAATAGTGATGCCCGTGATATCCAGCGACATGTGTTTCAGCGACATGCGTTGTCTTGATAGAGTCTTGCAATATCTGATCATAACCATCAATATAACCAGGTTAAAATATGTAATCTCTATAAAGATTATATTGCATAATAGTCAAATATTTTCCAAAACCGATTTTATCATCTTGAACACATATGGTGGCTATCAGAAATATTACAGTGCATGCTCGCATGTTATCAAATTTTCGAAATTTAACAGAATTTCTACGAAAATGACCGTAAATTGACGTAATTCTGCTATATAAGGAATTTTGTTTTCCAAATCTTATAGTTGACACACGATTTTCAGACATTGTTAAAATATTTAAATAACAACATAATATCTAATATAAGTTTAAGGCGACATAATCTTTCATGATTTTTCATATAGTTATGTGTTTTACTAATACAAGTGATTCTGGATGTACTTCATTTTCTACCATTTCATGCAATTTGGATTTGTTTAAGTAAAAACGTCTTAGCATATATATTTGTAAACTTCAACTGATAATTCGAACAGGCAAGTATCGCTATTACATAAACTTTGTAATCAGCATTTATTTAAATAGTCTAAGATGAAAAAGATTGAAGAAAAAAACAACATTTTTTTAATTTTAATACAAGCTTATAACATATTCAGTTTTCATGGCAGAGGAGTATATCAGAATAAATCTGAGTATAACACCTGTCGTTCCGCAAGTATCTGACACATTTTTTCACATACAGTTAAACTAGACTCATTTCCACGACCTTAGCGATGAGCTGTAGTTAGTCGTTGGACCGCTATGGATATTTTAACAATTATAGTTTGTTTGTTTCTGTTTATAAAACAAGAGTTTTTGTTGACATATCATTACACGCAATGAACAAAGTCACAACTATCATAACTAATGGTATTACTGCAGTATGAGTAAATTTAATCATTTCAATAATGAGAGTTTGGAATTTGAATTTGAAGACAAAAAATTAATAACACCCGGACTTAATTCTCCTATCTCAATATGTTAGATTTTAGTTTGTTCGCTTGATTAGTAAAAACTTCTATACCGACAACACATGAAATTAATTTATAATGATGTAATAACAATACGAAATCTGAAAGAGGAACGTTTTTGTAAATAAAATAACATAATTTATATACAAAAACCTACGATAAAAGCGCATGTGTTATTAATCTGCGTGTTCTTCGTGTAGTTGCATGCCGTGTTTCCAGGGAATTATTACATTTGGTATCAAATTCGTTTAATAAATTCATGGTGTAATTTATCTTCAGCATTAATGCTGTATTGAAATCACAGATATTCTAGAACTATTTGACTTTTTACACCGAATGTTAGACATGAAATATTTATTTAAAATGCTAGAAGGAAAATAGTTATATCAAAATTAAAGACAGTAACTGTACACATTTTAGAACAATATTTTTCACCATGGTTTTATGCTGCTGCACATATAATGATGAATTTAAATAAAGTTTGAAGTGTCCTTTGAATGTTTGCATGTGTAGTACTGTTACTTTGTTGTATTCATAGCCTATCGTTTTATGATTACGTGACGTCATGGGGGAAAAGTGTATTTGTTGGGTTAGTTTATGATAATGACTTATATATTTTAGCTCGCTAGTGAAGAAATTTCCGAGCTGTTATAAAAGCTTTCGTGTCCGCTTCCTGTGCAAAACCAGTACTGGGTGTTATTTTTGAGAGGTCATCGGATATATATATAAGATATATCATATAATTCTAAACAATAAAAAAAGCATTGCATGCGACTGTGAACAATTAAATTTGACCTCGTTAATGGAATACTAATTGGGACTATTATTTATAGAGTGCTAGTAGCGGGAGGTGTGTTACTGTGTTGTCAGTTCCATCATCCCTCGGGAACAGATTTGATTAAACAGAGACCGATATATTCATATTGTCTGTCCTCCCAATGACTCCTTTTAGCAGATATTACATTATGTTATAAGTTTTTATCAATGCTGGTGATTGCAGTATATATAAGTATGTGAAAAACTGGGAGATAACGAGTTTCTCTTGAGCATACAATGAACAACAAACAGTGCCACAAGATTTTGGAAAGTATGTGAACCATTAAATACATAAGCAAATCAGCAGATAGAGTGAGGTTTTATGTACATATCCCCTTTGTGGTAATTCTCCCATTCAAAGACTTAAATATGTCCGTGTCCTATTCAACACCGCTTTACATACCAACACGATTTATGAATATATTAGACAATACATGGCTAAGATCTAGATCTTTATATATATGTTAAACACGTATGTCCACATCAGGTAAACATGATATAACCTCTATCTCAAAGTACTTGTTAAATGGTTTTTTGATAAAAGGAAACTAGAATAAGAAAATATAACTCTAGTTAATATGTATTTTAATTGTTTCTTTCATTCTGTCTGATTGTCCCTTTAATGTTTGTTTATAAAATTGATATGTTTATTGCATTTTTTGGCCAGTGGTCTGTATTACTGTCAGGATTTATGTCAATGTCTGTATCTATATCTGCCTACAAAGTATGCCCAAAGTTGATTGACGTTGCATTTTAAACATTGTCATGAGCATGTTTCCTGGAAAAGTATGTCACATTATTGAAATATAATAATGAAAAGAAATTTGAGCAATGCATCAACAATAGAACACACCAACGTAAGTAAATAACCTCAACTTTGTGTTGATCTTTTTATCATGCAATCTTAACGTTTGTCTGTAGAAAGGCCTGAATCAATAAGTTTCTCGTATAATGGATGCTAGTATATTACGGAACTATTAAAATAAGGTTTTATCTATATAGAATCACGTGTTCCATTATGTTCTGGTATAAAGTTAAACAGGAAAGTTAAAAGCATTTATGTTTTAGTATAAAGTTAAACAGGAAAGTTCAAAGCGTTCTCGTGTCCGTTTCTTTACAATCGATTCGAAATTCAATACTTTTTGAGTACAAGTTTGATTTGGAATGGATGAATTTATATAAAATATAAACAAACCAGACATCAGTAAGTATGCATAACTGGTCGGTTATCTCGTGTGGTTATGCCAATGCATGGTGCCATATTGTCAGTTATCTTGTGTGGTTATGCCAATGCAGGGTGCCATATTGTCGTTTATCTCGTGTGGTTATGCCAATGCATGGTGTCATATTGTCGTTTATCTCGTGTGGTTATGCCAATGCATGGTGCCATATTGTCGTTTACCTCGTGTGGTTATGCCAATGTCCGGTGCCATATTGTCGTTTATCTCGTGTGGTTATGCCAATGCACGATGCGATATTGTCGTTTGTCTCGTGTGGTTATGCCAATGCACGGTGCCATATTGTCGTGCAATATTGTCGTTTATCTCGTTTAGTTATGACAATGCATGGTGCCATATTGTCGTTTATTTCGTGTGGTTAAGCCAATGCATGGTGCCATATTGTCGGTTTTCTCGTGTGGTTATGTCAATGCATGGTGCCATATTGTCGTTTATCTCGTGTGGTTATGCCAATGCATGGTGCCATATTGTCTGTTATCTCGTGTGGTTATGCCAATGCATGGTGCCATATTGTCGTTTATCTCGTGTGGTTATGCCAATGCATGGTGCCATATTGTCGTTTATCTCGTGTGGTTATGCCAATGCACGGTGCCATATTGAACAAGAGATATTTTCGTCTTTTTGGCTTTTGCACTGTCGCCTATTAGATGTCCCTGTTATAATTATTACATACATTGTTTCTGGAAGCTTGCGTTTTCTGAATTTGATATAAGCATACACTGATAATCCAATAAAATACATTTACAAATATTTTAGAGTACCATGTTTCCATTTAGGGTTATACAGCTGATCTTCATTAACTACAAACTTCCATGAATTTTAACACACGTTGTGTATAAAACATTTGTTTATCCAAAACGTGTTTTATGATGAAGATTTTTGAAAAATAAAATCGTGAAATATGGATACTAACTAGGTCGAAAACATCATTGCAGCGTTAAGTAGAAAAGGATGTGTGAAAATATATAGGCGGGGCGCGAAATGTGAAAGCTGTGCTTGATAATAGTCTGTTAAAATAGACATTCGTGATTTGAATATTGGATTACATGTGATAAAAATTATATGGGCATGTTCGTGAATGTATGGACAGTAAGATAAGGTAAACATTTGAATTAATTTCGCTCTGCATGTGCAGAAAACAATGAAAATCATGAAAACAAAAGATAACAATGGGTACATAAATTGTATGTGGTTAAATTTTCACATCCAGTAACCGATCAATACAGGATAAACTACAATAGAAAGGTGTAGTATTTGCCCTTGGGGCAAATGTCCCTTTGTTCGTGTGACTTATGTTTTCAGTGCTAATATAAGATACAGTACATGAATCTGAACTTTATATTGTACTGTGCTGTGTATTAAAAACAAAATTGAATTGGTAATATACAATCACGCTAACTGGACGTCGTTCTTACGCTGTTTAAATTGATACAACATTGTTTATAAAATTATACATAATAACTTATATCAAGGACAATGTCGGCTCTTTCTTCAAACACGGTATACGCGGAGCTAGAACCAGTAACACTTGATGACAATACGGATGTGAAGGTTCCTATGCCTATTCCTGTGTCAAATGTGACCTCGTACTCACTGATGATGAGTGGCGATGATAATAATGCTGAATATGATCTTAATGAACTTAATCGCCTGATAAAACAGTTTCGAGATCTACCGACTGATATGTTCGTTGCCCGTCTTCTACGAGACTATTCGTCATGTGAAACAACCCTAGAGCATACTCGCCAAATGCTGTTTGATACCATACGTGAAGACGACGATTTTCCATATGGATTACAAGCTGTACTTAAGCGACGAGTGTCTACACGTAGTGGTGAAACCATAGCAACGAAGCTGTCTCAAGATATACATTCGCTTCTATCCGTTATCGAGGGTGAAGATGTATCGTTACTAAAAGATATGTTGAGTTCGTCTCGTGGCAGAAGCAGCTCAATATCACGGTCCAATTATACAGTGACACAAAAGCAAACGCAATTATGCAGCTGTAGCCAAGATATTGTGTTTATGAAAGACTCGCTATCTCGTCTTGAAGCAGAGATTTTAATGTTAAAACAAAATCGGTTAGCAGACGAGAAGCAGTATGACAAACAAATAAAATGTGTCTCGGACTCTATTCTTGGTGTCAAAACTGAATGCTTAGCTTATGTTAACGCTACGAACCAAGGCGTGTCTCAGATGCAGGAAACAATATCCGTGCTGCCTATCAATGATATGTACTCTCTAAGGTCAGACATTAACTTGGTCAGGAAGAGACTTGACGTTATTGAGACGTATATAGACAAAAACGATACAATTCTGATAACTAAAGTAAATGTGCCTGTGGTGTCCCTCCTCAACCCACCCTCCTTATCAGATCTAGCCACCAATGCATTACGATCTGGTAACGTGGGTGAGTTTGGGCTGACAACTGCTCCTTTAAACAATTTTGGAAGTTTGGATATGCCATATGAACATAATAATAATGATATGGAAGCTAGTGTAAATGAAATAACAGACAGTTTGTGCGTAAACAATGAGACGCAATTAACCACGGAACTGGTCACCACCTTGCAAACATCAACATGTACTGCTGATGAACGGGTAACAGTGTCACCAAATAAGACAGTTATAGATGTATCAGTTCAATGTGATGAAAGCAATCCATTTCAAAATGGTAATGTTGATATGAGTGGTTCATTTGGAGATCTGCAAACTGAGCGGACTAAACGTGTTTCAGACTGCAGAGTTCCAAATGAAACTAACAGCTCAACACATTCCAACATCAAACATACAAATACCAAGCATGACAATGTTTCAGATTCCGGTAACCGCTATCATAAATATGGTAAAAATAAAAAGGATGGTCGCAAAGTGACATTCGCCGATATAGTCTCTACTATCGGAACACCAGAAGTACCACGGAAAAATGGCATTCCCGTTAGAATCACTCGGCGCCACGATACCGAGATTGATGAAGATTTTAGTGTCTACGTGAGAAAGCGAACTCGTCGATATTTCATAGGAGGGTTTTCAAATTTGATGACTGAAGATAAACTAAGATCGTTTATTAAACAAAAAGGTCCAAAAGTGACCATGATACGTATATTTCCAGAAAAACGTACTCCTGACGGGGTCATTATTCAACTTAATGTTGAAGCTAATACCGAGTGCTATTTACTTGAGGAAAGAGGTTTTTGGCCACGCGGTGTAACTTGTAAACAGTGGTTGTCGCGCAACTCACTAATCAAAAAACGTAAATCGGGCGAACGTCACTTTGCGGACCGATCCGGCAATTATAATGCTTGGTGTGACCCTACCCCGAGTTATGAAGATTACAATAGGTACTGTAATTTAGATTAATCAAGTATATTAATCTCAAACAAATTACTCAATGGTATAAACATGTTGATGGATTTTTTTTGTAATACTAAGAAAATTAGTTTATTATCGTTGAACACGTGTGGTGTAACTTATAATCGTGATTGTCATTGTATTCAATTGAATATTTGCTTGGCATACATAGGATGTTCTTCGAACTCGGACTGCTTATGTGGCTATAACTTACCTTTGTTTGATACAGTATGCAGCAGCTATAAACGGAATTACGTATTATTTACTCAAGCGTCTTTAGTTTATAATATGCTATTATATATTTTTTTAATCTGCAATCATGATAAATCTTAAGAAACTTAACCTTTTATCGTGGAATGCAACAGGTTTAATGTCTAGTAGCACTTACCTATGCAATTCTTTGAACGGACTATCGATAGATATTTGTGGTGTTTCAGAACATTGGTTATCAGATAATAATATACATTTTATAAGTTCTCTAGACAATAATTATAAAGCACATGTTGTTACTGACTCTAGTTTAAATGTTAAAGGTAGCAGACGAGTCGGTAAAGGTGGCGTAGCTTTGCTATGGCATATTAAATATGATAGGTTTGTGACACCGATAACTATTGATGATGATAGAATAGTTGGTATACAAATTCAATATACATACAGTCATTTTTTGTTTATATTTCAAGTGTATTTACCATGCAGTAACCATCCCATTGAAAGCTATAGGAATTATATTGACAAGCTTTTCAATTTATGGAGTTTATATTCAGAAAATGGTTTTGTTATATTTATGGGCGACTTCAATGCAACCTGTTCAAAATTCCCAAGTAATAGCAGAGATCAATCATTCACACAGTTCTTGAATGATACTAATATGATCTCTGCTAATACATTGGATATGTGCACCGGTGCTTCATCATCCTTTGTATCCTACGATGGAAAGTGTGAATCGCTTATTGATTTCATCATTTTGCCAGTTGAGAAAACAGATTGTATTACTCATTGTGTAATAGTAGATGACGATTGTCTAAATGTTTCAAGACATAGACCTATTAAATGTAGTCTGAATATGCCTTCGACTGGTTATAATGACGATGTGTCGAATGTAAATATTTCGCAATCATATAATATTAACTGGAAAAAAGTAAGACAAGTTGATATTACATCCTATCAAAACATGCTCAATGCATCAGAAGATTTGATAAAAGCACAAAATTGTCCGCTTAAATGTCCTGCTGAAATTGATAATATGTATAAAATTTTAAGCGAGACTGTTGTTTCTTGCTCAGATAAATGTTTTCGCAAGACGAGATTTAAGCACTTTTTAAAACCGTATTGGAATTCAGAGTTATCTAATTTACATAAAGTCATGTTAGAAAAACGGAAAATCTGGATTCAAAATGATAGACCAAGAGATCAATCACATTATTCTTATAAAAGTTATAAAACAGCAAAATGTTATTTCAGAAAAAAACACAGGTATTTTGCCAATGAGTATTTAAAAAAAATCTTGATGAAGAAATTGACACAACCGCTGAACTTGATAAAGAACAATTTTGGAAATTAGTGAATTCGCGAAGAAAACGGTCATCAAGTAGAGCAGGCGCTGAAATAAAATTCAATGGCGTAATGTATAGGGATAACGACAGTATTACAGAGCAATGGAAACAATATTTTGAATCGTTATATACCCCGTCAATTGATAGTAATTATGATAATATTTGGAAAGCTTCTGTTGACGAAAAAATAAATTCTGTTATATCGCAGTCTAGATTTTGTATTGATGACGTCATTAATGTGTCACAGGAAGAAGTAAGAACCTCAATTGCATCGTGTAAACGCGGCAAAGCCAGTGGGATCGATAATGTTTCTTACGAACATTACATTTTTGGCGGAAATATAGTTATTAATACATTAGCAAAACTGTATACAGCTATGCTGTCCCAAAGTTACATTCCACCAAACATGAACAAAGGCGTCATTATAACATTACATAAAGGCGGAGGTAAACGTAAGGATGATCCCAATAATTATAGAGCAATCACATTAACTCCTACTGCTCTTAAACTATATGAAAATATACTTCTTTCACGTTCCAAACAAAAACTTCTTTCTAATTTAAGTAATCAACAAGGGGGGTTTCAGGAAGGACTTGGTTGTTTGATGACTTCCTTCGCACTAAAAGAATGTATTTTATATGGCAGAGAGCACAAGAGCAAGGTTTTTGTTTGCTTTTTAGATGCTCGTCAAGCTTTTGATAGGGTGTGGCATAATGGACTTATGCTCAAATTGTTTGATAGCGGCGTTACAAACTATATATTTATGTCATTCTTTAATATGTATCGTAATATGCAAAGCTGCGTACGAAACCAAGGGTCGATTTCTGAGTGGTTCAATGTTCTTCAAGGAACAAGACAAGGGGGTAAAAGTTCACCAATATTATATCTTCTTTTCATTGATGGTCTGATAAAAGACATAGAAAGTAGCAGTCTTGGGTTGTGTATTTTTAACTTGAAGGTTGGTACCCCTACCGTCGCGGATGATATGGTTCTTGTATCGTATTCAAAGTCAGGTTTAGACAAAATGCTAGATATTTGCTACAAATATTCCATAAAATGGAGATATGATTATAATCCATTAAAATGTGCTATTGTTGTTTTTAATGAATCCAAACATAACTTTGATAAAAACTGCAGATCATGGAAACTAGGATCTAGTAACATTATTCATGAAACAGAAAATTATACACATCTAGGAATTATATGTGACAAATATATGTGTATTAGTGATCATATTCGACAGTCAAATAATAAGTTACGTGGACTTTTTTTAAGTCTTATTAATAGTGGCTTACATCCGCATGGTCTTAATCCCTTGACAACATTAACAATATATAAGTCAATCGTAATACCAAAATCCCTATATGGTTGTGAATTATGGAATTCATTAACCAAATCAAATATTATACAACTAGAACGAGGACATAGATTCTGTATAAAATTTATCCAAAATATCCCACAATATGTAAATACGGATTTTGCTTTAAGCTCTATTGGTGTAACTTCACTTGAAACGGAAATCGACTACAGGAAGCTACAATTCTTTGGTCAATTATGCAGACTCCCGAATAAGTATATTGCTAAGCAATTATTTGTTAATCGTCTGTTAAAATATCTTAGTGATGATAAACAAACATTAGGTTTTATTCCTGACATCTATAGAATATTAACGAAGTATGATCTATATAATTATTTGGTTAATTATTCTAAAACAGCAATATTTCCATCCAAGTATGCATGGAAATATATTCTTAGACAAAAAGTGCTAATACATTACTCAAATACAATGTTAATGAGGTTAGGTGACAAGATGGGTCCATCATATGTCATGAATATGTTTAGCATAAATAGGCCTTGCTTCCTATGGCAATTAAGTAGGAAAAATCAGTATGTAAAAGCACAATGTTTTACAGCAGTGTCACTACTAAGTAAACTGCAATCGTTTACAGCTGTACAGCTATGTAACAAATGTAATACGCTTGTAGATAATTTAGTACTACATATTCTTCATTTTTGTATTGCAAACACTGTCGGAAGAAATAAGCTTTGGGACGCAGTTATAACGACCTGTGGTCTTCAGGTCTTTAATTCATTTATTAAAAAGACGCCTAAAGATCAGATTTATGCACTGCTTTCCGGGCTTAATGAATATTTATCTGACATTGAACAGATTGAAGATGTATTATTGTTCAATATTGGGATACTTCACAGTATGTTAAAGTAACTTTTATCGATACTGCTAATGTTTACTGTTTGTTACTCAGTGTATGATTAATTTCTTACATTTCGTTTCGGTAAGATACAAAAGGTTCATCGTTGTCATTAGTCTATCACTGGGTCTTGCATTTTATTTCGGTAAGATTCATTATAGATGGACAATGTTATTATTTCACTTATATTATTTTAAGGTACACTATATGACAGTTAAAAAGCTATACTAATTTTTATAAAATCATAATTTATTTAGTTATTTTAACAAATCCATCATGTTATGAATACTCTTACAATATGACATCATATTAGGCGTATCGTATGTTCATTCTTCACTTGTAACTCATTGTATGTTGTTCATTTATATGTAATTATTTACTGCAATTTTTATATATGTTTTTATATGCTCTCCAATTATGGAGGAAATAAAGATTCTATCTATAAAAGCTTTCGTGTCCGCTTCCTGTGCAAAACCAGTACTGGGTGTTATTTTTGAGAGGTCATCGGATATATATATAAGATATATCATATAATTCTAAACAATAAAAAAAGCATTGCATGCGACTGTGAACAATTAAATTTGACCTCGTTAATGGAATACTAATTGGGACTATTATTTATAGAGTGCTAGTAGCGGGAGGTGTGTTACTGTGTTGTCAGTTCCATCATCCCTCGGGAACAGATTTGATTAAACAGAGACCGATATATTCATATTGTCTGTCCTCCCAATGACTCCTTTTAGCAGATATTACATTATGTTATAAGTTTTTATCAATGCTGGTGATTGCAGTATATATAAGTATGTGAAAAACTGGGAGATAACGAGTTTCTCTTGAGCATACAATGAACAACAAACAGTGCCACAAGATTTTGGAAAGTATGTGAACCATTAAATACATAAGCAAATCAGCAGATAGAGTGAGGTTTTATGTACATATCCCCTTTGTGGTAATTCTCCCATTCAAAGACTTAAATATGTCCGTGTCCTATTCAACACCGCTTTACATACCAACACGATTTATGAATATATTAGACAATACATGGCTAAGATCTAGATCTTTATATATATGTTAAACACGTATGTCCACATCAGGTAAACATGATATAACCTCTATCTCAAAGTACTTGTTAAATGGTTTTTTGATAAAAGGAAACTAGAATAAGAAAATATAACTCTAGTTAATATGTATTTTAATTGTTTCTTTCATTCTGTCTGATTGTCCCTTTAATGTTTGTTTATAAAATTGATATGTTTATTGCATTTTTTGGCCAGTGGTCTGTATTACTGTCAGGATTTATGTCAATATCTGTATCTATATCTGCCTACAAAGTATGCCCAAAGTTGATTGACGTTGCATTTTAAACATTGTCATGAGCATGTTTCCTGGAAAAGTATGTCACATTATTGAAATATAATAATGAAAAGAAATTTGAGCAATGCATCAACAATAGAACACACCAACGTAAGTAAATAACCTCAACTTTGTGTTGATCTTTTTATCATGCAATCTTAACGTTTGTCTGTAGAAAGGCCTGAATCAATAAGTTTCTCGTATAATGGATGCTAGTATATTACGGAACTATTAAAATAAGGTTTTATCTATATAGAATCACGTGTTCCATTATGTTCTGGTATAAAGTTAAACAGGAAAGTTAAAAGCATTTATGTTTTAGTATAAAGTTAAACAGGAAAGTTCAAAGCGTTCTCGTGTCCGTTTCTTTACAATCGATTCGAAATTCAATACTTTTTGAGTACAAGTTTGATTTGGAATGGATGAATTTATATAAAATATAAACAAACCAGACATCAGTAAGTATGCATAACTGGTCGGTTATCTCGTGTGGTTATGCCAATGCATGGTGCCATATTGTCAGTTATCTTGTGTGGTTATGCCAATGCAGGGTGCCATATTGTCGTTTATCTCGTGTGGTTATGCCAATGCATGGTGTCATATTGTCGTTTATCTCGTGTGGTTATGCCAATGCATGGTGCCATATTGTCGTTTACCTCGTGTGGTTATGCCAATGTCCGGTGCCATATTGTCGTTTATCTCGTGTGGTTATGCCAATGCACGATGCGATATTGTCGTTTGTCTCGTGTGGTTATGCCAATGCACGGTGCCATATTGTCGTGCAATATTGTCGTTTATCTCGTTTAGTTATGACAATGCATGGTGCCATATTGTCGTTTATTTCGTGTGGTTAAGCCAATGCATGGTGCCATATTGTCGGTTTTCTCGTGTGGTTATGTCAATGCATGGTGCCATATTGTCGTTTATCTCGTGTGGTTATGCCAATGCATGGTGCCATATTGTCTGTTATCTCGTGTGGTTATGCCAATGCATGGTGCCATATTGTCGTTTATCTCGTGTGGTTATGCCAATGCATGGTGCCATATTGTCGTTTATCTCGTGTGGTTATGCCAATGCATGGTGCCATATTGAACAAGAGATATTTTCGTCGTTTTGGCTTTTGCACTGTCGCCTATTAGATGTCCCTGTTATAATTATTACATACATTGTTTCTGGAAGCTTGCGTTTTCTGAATTTGATATAAGCATACACTGATAATCCAATAAAATACATTTACAAATATTTTAGAGTACCATGTTTCCATTTAGGGTTATACAGCTGATCTTCATTAACTACAAACTTCCATGAATTTTAACACACGTTGTGTATAAAACATTTGTTTATCCAAAACGTGTTTTATGATGAAGATTTTTGAAAAATAAAATCGTGAAATATGGATACTAACTAGGTCGAAAACATCATTGCAGCGTTAAGTAGAAAAGGATGTGTGCGAAAGGATATTGCTCTAAATGTCGGTCACCATGGTAACCATTCTTCCTAACCGCTTCTTGTTCTCATCAATAACATCTAATGATGTCTGAAAATTATTCTGCATATGTTCTGTAATAAAAATGTCATTCCATTGACGAATTTGTTTTTTACGATCCGATTTTTTATTCAACATCGTACACAAGAATGGTTTAGACATATTTATTAATTCTGATAAACAGTAACATGTTACCAGTCTGGTGCAGAAAACTAATGTTGAAGAGCATATAATTCTATAATTCAGTAACAAAGTGTAAGGTTTCCTGGAGTAAAATAAATTTTAATTCTGTCTTTAATGCAAAGAGACAAAGCAAATCTATACTTTCCTTACTCAACTCAAACGCATTTATACAAGGTCAGAGTAAGCATATAAACATTTGTTAGTATAATCTGAAATCTAGTATCACAAATAACTGACACGGGGTACAATAAAGTAAAATGTCTTTATCTGAACGCTTTGATTTGTCTATCTCCATGGAGTCATGAATTCGAGTCCCCGCCCGACTACAGTATTTGATTAGCCATGAACATTGTTCAACGGTCATGAGTCATGGGTCTCCTAACTCTGAATATATGTGGAAGTAGCAAGTGACCTGCAGAAATAAGTTGTGTCTACTACGTGTTAACCACTTAACAAATTTCGGTAGCCCAAACTGCCGTAAAATAACTGAAATACTGTTGAAAAAAGCAAAATATCCGATATAAACAAACCAATTAGTTCGTCTGAAGATGTACAAGACAAAATATATATAAAAGAAAATATAATAATAACAAAATTGAATTTCTAACATAACTGTATAATTAAGACTATTAATATGTTGAACTAGTATTTCATGTATGAGTACATATATATTACGTTACTGTTGAAGTATCACTGCTTTTAAATAACTTTTTTTAAATATCTTCGAAATCGTTCATCAGCCTCAAAAGATCTCCTTCTAAATATATAAATAGTCTTATAGATAGTTCCACGTATGACTCTATAAGTTACCATTAAAAAAAGTATATTTTTGTAATTGTATTTTATGCATAGATCTTATCATATATTGTGATTTACTCTGTATTCCAAATCAGAATATTCTACCCAGGGAATATCATGGAAAAAATAGATTGCAGATTAGTATTTCTACAACTGAACCAGATTGCCAAAATTGATATTTTTCTTCATTGCAGATATGCATTACTTTATTCCGTATTATCACGATGGTTATCGATGCCATGACGTCGGTGTGTCGCTCATTCTTGTCAATTTAAGTGCTCGATTTTTTTTACATGAGGTGTTTTATTTGACCCAGTGGAAAGCTAACACTGGGATAAAGGAGGTTTTCTGTATCTGGAATGGTATGGTGTAACTTGCCTTAATGCTAGATATCGCAGAGGTGACCCATCACTAATATAGGAATAACACTGGATAACAGAATAGAAAACCCCGTCTTGTAATTCAGAGTTAGAATAAGATACAGTTGCACGAAATAATACTCAATAATGTTTATAAGGAGATCGCGTCAACCCTATTTAAACAGGTACAATAAGAATCCCCGATTTAGTACACATCTACAGTACGACAGACAGATGGAAAGCAATATAGCTTTTTATTGGACTATTTTATTTTCTCACAGCTATGGCCCCGTTTACACTGATTCCTTTCTCTCCAACCGTTCAAACATTTTAAGGGATTCTTTTTATAAATTTTCTAAAGAACTTTTAAACTAATAACTTAAGCAATATTTATTAGATGAAAAGATGATTTATTTTTTATTGCACCAATCAAGATGAATATTTTTCAATATAAGGGCATGGTTTCAAGTGCCCAGCAAGAATCGTCTATGATTCAAATCCGCAGCTTGAATCGCATATGACTCAAGTACGCAGCAAGAATCGTCTATGATTTAAATGCGCAGCAAGAAACGCATATGATTAAAAACGCAGCAGGAATCGACTATGATTCAAATCCGCAGCTTGAATCGCATATGATTCAAGAATCGTCTTTAATTCAAATACGCAGAAAGAATCGTCTACGATTCAAATCCGCAGCTTGAATCGCATATGATTCAAATACCATCTCTACAGTAACACTTCAATATAATGTGAGGACTGTATCCCATACAGCAGCAATGGCAAAGCGCACATGTGGTGAAATATGTTTTTAATATTAATCAAAATGATCCATTACTTAAACAAAAACTAACATTCATCTTGTTTTTTTTAATTTCATATTTCACTTAAAAACTTTTAAATCTAAAACATTGTATATAATCAGCCAAACATTAAATATATCGATCAGTTAGGATACCAAAAATGAAAAAAAAAATATTTTCAATTATTCCCTGTATTTCTGTTTTGATCTTGTGTATTTGGGGGTGGGGTTTCTTATAAATGCATTATATAATGTGATGGCGGAGGAAAAGTGAGATTTGGTACACCTGTTAAGGGAGTTTAATTTCTCAGCGGCGTCGTGTGCTATTGGCCGTTCCAAAGCATGACCCCTGATCCCATCTCTTTTTTATTTTAATTATATATTCTAACCATTCTAATTATCCCTGATATGGATTCTGTCCAGGCAGCTTTGGTGGCTGTGTCCTTTGTATGGTACGTATTCTGTTGGTTATCTCTCAAGTTTAATCTCAAAACCTAGTGTTTAATATCTATGTTGATGTACTGCCTGGGCTATAACTCTATGAATCATTACATCAATAGGATATTCAACATCTGATTAATGTCAAAGCTGTGAGGGTTATGCCACGATCAATATAAACACTCTTATCCTAATTTGAACATCGTTCTTTCGCTTGATTTATAAAATATTTAAAAGCCACAATAAACGAAATTGAATGGCGTTTAGTGAAATGAAAATTTTAAATTTGCCAGAGGAATCAATATTTGTTTATGATTTTAATTTTGCTAACATAAATGTTATTAAAGCTTTTTCATTGGACAACGCCGTTTTTTTTAAAGACATTTAACTTTTCGATAAAACCACTTGAGCCGATTTCTTTTTTACTCTTTCTCCCGTAAACAACGAAGTAGTTGACAACACAAATCCACAGACCATGGTATTCGACAGGAATACGATATAGATCAAGTTAAGAAGATCATGGTACAATGTAGAAATCTAATGAACACGTCTTGCACGTTTGAAACGTTATAAACTCGAATCACCCACTATGAGCGTTGATTTATGTTACCTTCGTAAATCTTGACACGTTTATTCAATGACGTCATTTTCTTTGAAATTGTGTCAAATTCAAATTTAACGGAAGAGATACTGCGTTGAATAATAGATGTTTTATTCAAATATGGAGATAAAAGTCGGGTGTTTATGTTCGATAACGGGTGTTCGATATTACGAAATTTAAATAAAATCAAAACATGAAATAAGACTATGCAGAATTTACATATTTTCTCTCAGTTATAATTAAAAAAAAATGTTCTCGATTTGCTGTGACTAAGCAAAGAAAATTGCCTCGAAACGACGTAAATCACGCACAAAAATAAAAAGATCAACGTATCAAGCATATTATGTAATTGATTGCTTGTTTTGCGTTGCCACTCCGTAAATAAAGTTTTTGTTAACATTTGATATTTGATAGTGAGTGGTTTTATAAGAAAAGCCTTGTAAATGGTTCGGTTGTACGATGTCGTAAAGCAGATGAGAGATCGGTCGTTATTCATGTACCATAAAACAATAAAACAGTCTAGCCAATTATCGTTATAAATTAGTGTTGCAATTTTAATTGTTCCTTTGCTTTAAAGCACGCACTGTTCGTGATTATATACACATACAATTACATGCACTGTTCGTGATTATATACACACACAATAACATGCATTGTTGGTGATTACATACACATACAATCACATGCACTGTTTGTGATTACATACCCATACACTCACATACACTGATTGTGATTATATACACATACAATCACATACACTGATTGTGATTACATACACATACAATCACATGCACTGTTTGTGATTACATACCCATACAATCACATACACTGATTGTGATTACATACACATACAATCACATGCACTGTTCATAAATAAAATACACATACAATCACATGCACTGTTCGTGTTTACATACACATACAATCACATGCACTGTTCGTGATTACATACCCATACAATCACATGCACTGTTTGTGATTACATACCCATACAATCACATGCACTGTTCGTGATTACATACACATACAATCACATGCACTGTTCGTGATTACATACCCATACAATCACATGTGTTGTTCGTGATTACATACACATACAATCATATGCACTGCTCATGATTACATACACATACAATCACATGTATTGTTTGTGATTACATACACATACAATCATATGCACTGCTCATGATTACATACCATACAATCACATGTATTGTTCGTGATTACATACCCATACAATCACATGCACTGATTGTGATTACATACCCATACAATTACATGCACTGTTTGTGATTACATACCCATACAATCACATGCACTGTTTGTGATTACATACCCATACAATCACATGCACTGTTTGTGATTACATAAACATACAATCACTTGCACTGTTCGTGATTACATACCCATCCAATCACATGCACTACCATTATTTTTGTAAACATTATTTTAAAACCATTGATAAAAAGAACATTAAAAACTTGTAAAACGGTATTTTTATATAATTTGCATTTTTGATCATCCCATGTTACTAAATAACCCCAAGTTTATCAACTTGTGTTGGACAGAAACAAAACTAGACCCTGGAGCTAAATTCATCAATAGTTTGAGTCTGAATCAAAATGTCAAACATTTAAGATTCAAACAACATCAACTGAACAAGCAAATCATTATGTGTATTTGCAAAATTTAGTAGTTCCATATCAAAGACATGAAAAATAGTACTATAGCTTCTTCGCTTGGCGCTCAATATTTAAAGAATAGGTCCAGTTGACCCAGTGTCAGAATTATGTGATTGGATCGGGTAGCATACCATGTGTCAGCAGCATCATACTGAGTGTGGCAGCGCTCAGAATGCTGAAGAAGACACCGTAGTGATGACTAAAAATGTTGTTGAAGGCGACGCTAAACACCAACAACAAAAACACTATCAAGAAAAAATACTTTCTATTAAAACGACACATTTGGAAATACCGAAAACAAATAAATAAGCAGACTCAAGTTCATCGAGTTGGTTCCTGAGTTGAAATTCCCATCACGCTCCGGAGTTTTGGCATTAAAAGTTTGTTTTGCTGCCTGTATAACTTTTGTTATCGAGCTTTTTTAATATTGTTTAAATATGTTGGACTATCTAATGATAGACTTTCACTATAATACTATCAGGAAGAGGTATGGAAGTTCGGCTTATCTTTTATTTACAGATACGGACTTGCTCTGTTACAAAATAAAAACCGAGGGTGTTTTTTGGGATTTATTTGAAATAAAAGAATTGTTTGACAATAGCGACTATGACCCAGAAAGTAAATTCCATTTTAATGATAATAAAAAAAGTAATTGGAAAAAATGAAAGATGAATCGGCTGGAATACCTATAAGCGAGTTTGTTGGGATGAGAAGTAGATTATATTCTTATGTCCTGTCTAGCGGCAAGGAGATTAAAAGATGTAAGGGTATTAAAATGTGTGGTTAAAATCGAAACTAAATTTGATAATTATAGAAATATCTTATTCTCTAAATACCAATGTCATTACTCAATGAAAATTATAAAGTCGGACAAACACATTTAAATAGTTACAAAATAGATAAAATCAGTTTGTTTTGTTATGACGACAAACAATTTATTCTAAAAAATGGAATAAATACACGAGCATATGGATATGCTGTTTGGTAAAATAAAATAGGGGGTAGTAGTATAGATTATGGGCAAAGCGACGAAACTTTTATATCGTCTGGAATGACCAGCGAACTTGTGAGAACTGGTCATTTGAGAGGTGGGAAAATTGCGCCGGTTCCCCCATAATCTATACTACTTATATTGTAGTCTCCAAATTTAAACACAATTTGTTTAGCCTCAATCTCAATCCCTGAAAGTATCCTCTTTATGCTTGTTATTTATAAATGAAAAAGCAGAAAAGCTGTCTGCCCCACAATATGTACAGTAAAATAAGTTGTTGACCATATTGTTACAATGTTTGTGGATATCGCGGACCAATCAGCGCTCTCATACTCAATACGAATCAAATTGTTTATAAAATTAAGCGCTTTTAAGGATTAAAATCAAAACTGAGATCAGCATGAACAAGAAGACTGGTGAATAGCAAGTTTTATGGCGCATATCTATGAAAAAATGAAAATGAATAAAAAAACTGTTTCATTTTGATATCAGCATTTAGAGGAGAGTTCTAGGTCTGGTTGGCCCGGTGTCAGTATAATGTGACTGGGTGGGTATCATACCATGTGTCTGCTGCATGATACTCCAGTGTGACAGCGCTTAGAATACTGTCTCAATTAGACACCGTCGCGATATGACTGAAAAATTGTTGAAAGCGACGCTAAACACCATACAACAACAACGACATCATTTTGATATATTAGAAACATTTTACTGAACTGACATATGTTTTATCTCATGGATACGTTGTTATATTATATCAAATATATAGACTCAGCAATTAAACTGTCATTGTATTGAATAAATGATTTGACTTAAGGATGTTGGCTACGAAGTTGTCAGAATTTAATGTTTACGGATCTTTTATCTTAAATTAAAGCCGTATTTCTTTCAAGAAACCATTAGCTTTGTTGCAGTATTCTGTTTCACTTTCTTACCGACAAAGCAATAGAGGGTAGGTTAGGGTAACTTTAAGCGAAATAAATATTTGTTTTCAAATGATAAAATCTTGTTTTGTATTTTCGGAAACGTTGTATGGAAGTATATGTTAGACTATTTTTAAACTAAAACATAGCATTAATTAATTTCTGCTGTTTACAAATGTAACACGTGCTTACATTGTCCATCCAAAGAATAAAATAGTCTAATTATCAGAACTAATATATTTTTATGTGTTTTTGTTAAAAAATCATATAAAAGAAATGGAATCCAATAATATGTTACTACAACTAAACGTTTAATAGAAAAATAACGTTCAGTGTATTTTTTCAAAGGTTACACTATTTGTTATTAATTTTCATTATGATGCTCATTTTTAAGTTAAGTTCCATGTGTATAATATAATAATTTCTTAATGACCTCAATTTTATCAAAATTAATCAAATATAAGATTTTGACTTCGGTATGATCTTAAAAATTAAATAACACAAAAACGAGGATTGCAACATACATATCGTGATCCATTTCATCTTAGATAATAATAAATATGTTAAATCAACTTTTATTTAACGAGCCAATACCCTCAAATGTTAACAAGACTTGATTGTCGTACTTTCATTACAAATCATTCAAGACAACATTAACGATTTTTGAGTCATGTCCAAATATGCCATTTTTGCAGACGAACAAACTGTTTCTCCCGCCTATTATACAGTGATGTTGATTGGGACCTATTACATACAAATTGCTGCAATACTATAATTGTCAGACACGTTCAATCATTTATAATGGAAAAGAGGATCCCATATTATCTTTGTTATATTTTATATAAAAATAAAACAAATAACGATAAAAATGTTTTTTTCAGATATTGCAAAATTACACAAACGTATATTTACCCCCTCCACACACACACACACACACACACACACACGCACGCACGCACGCACGCACACACACACACACACACGGTTGGTGACGGTGCTGGGGCCTCCCCCGAAAACCATATTTAAAACAACAAATGCTGCATTCTAGATAGTTTTTAGGTTAAAAAATGTTTGTCATTTACTCCAGATGTTTTGTTTTTTTAGACATTTGTTTTTAAATCATTAGGGCGGTAGTGGCAACGTATATGTTGGCCCGCCTTTACATGAGTGGGGGAGCCTACGCCTCTGTTTTACGCCAATTTCTGAAGCTTCCCAAGTTTGAATTGCAGTCAGCAGAACTATGATACACTGTGCATGTACATAAATTGACAAAACTCTAAATTTTTTGCGAAAAAGTATTTATATCCGACAGAAAATTACCAAGTTACAAATTTAAGATATAAACAATCTAAAAAAATCAATATATAACCTATATAAACTATACTCTCAGTATTTAATTCACCAATTGGCATTATGCGCTACAATGTTTTATAAAGTTTTTACTCTCTAATACTATGTAGATTCTATTAAAAAGTTAACAGATAATACTTTGAAAACGTTTCTATAACATATATTTTCTATAAAAGAAACTAACATTTCTAGACGTTACAGAAACGTAGTATATATCTTATCTAAAACCGACAAGATCAATAATCTGTATTAAATAAACTGTCAATAAAACTACACTTAAACATAATATAAATTGACTTAAAACAAAGAGAAGTTAAACATAATAAGGGGGTCAATAAACGCTTCCGTACTAATATTTATATAATAAGTCCATTTGATAACAAATAATGCACTGCATTAACGTCGAAATGACACGGATTATTTTCCATAATAAAAATGGCTTAGATGTGAAATCAGAAGCTGACTTAAAGAAAAGCAAATATTGAATGTATATTATAGCACGGACAGGTCGATGACAGTAAGTGTACAAGGTATGAAATGTCGTAACTAGTGACAGCTTGTTTACCTTCATACCTGGCTGTGTCAGTTTGACCTACATTTCATTTGAACAGAGAAATAATTGGTACTTCAATAAGGATACAGATTGCGAACAAATTTGAATCGAACAAATAGTGATTCGTTTATATATTTATATATGCATAAAATAAAACGACTGCAACATAATATACGATTATTATACGGTTCACTGTACAATATGGATTTTTATTTAATCGTCAATGTTGTGAAAACCTGTATTGGATGATGCGCCGCATGTAACGGGTCCAATACAGGTTTTCACCACAACATTGACTGTTTGTCTTCTATTTACATATTTTGGTTCTGTAAATGCCGCATGTTGTTATGTATTGCTTATTTTGGTGGTTGCATCCCTTAATGTTACATCTGCTTTTGGTCGTCTTCTATTTTTATCATAACGGTTGTGAATTATAAGATAAAATTGAAATTGAAATGCAATGACATGACTGATACTTGATGGTTAACAAGTTTTATTTCACCTATTCAATTTCAGCACAAGGTTGTTTTATAATTGAATTCGTGCGCATTACCTACTTAATAACTCTGCAAGATCACATTAAAACAGACGTCATGTAATAGTCGCTTTTGTAGGGATTTATTCAGTTTAAGTTTGGCGAATTAACTAGGGTCGTTAGGTACTGTGGTGACATATTAGTGTAAATTATACTCAGTATCGCTGTAGCATTTGTTGTTATCATGCATTTGGGCTCTGGGACTACACAGTGGTGGATCATTTCATTTATGAACATAAAAAACACCCACTTGGAGAGATCAACAATAATCATATTCTTACCCGGAACTACAAGGGGTCTGGAGTAACTCTTAATAGGACAAATGTTGATCGTCTGCCTTGGCCTAGTGGTTAAGTAGTCCGCCTTAGAAGCGGGAAATGTTAGGTTCGAATCCCGATGGAAGCGCTAGTTTTTTTTTCTGATTCGGCCGTCTGGTCACTCAACAGCTAGCTAAATTGATGGGTACAGAATGTCCTACAGTCCTACGCCTGGTAAGAATAGCTTTCGGGAAGTAACTGTGTACAACATAAAGGTTTCTTATTAGCACATTGTTGCTGTTTTTTCGATAGGGGTGACTTTTAATAAACAAACACTTTCCTTTTCTTTTAACGCTTCAGATTCAAAACATTGAAATGTAAAGTATATAGCCACCATCAATAATACGTTAGTTTTCCTTTTAACAAAAACAATTTGTGCATAAAATGATAACATGAAGTATTATTTGAAATCGTTCTTTAAACCCAGGAAACAGTGGTTAGGTTAACTGATCGTCTGTTAGCCCTCTTTGGCATAAAAATGACGCTAAATATTCAATCAATCAATCAAACTATTATCCAGCATTAAAATGATTTTGGCGAATTTCAACTTTTAAATGACATACAAATGGTTACAAAATCTTGTTACTTATTTGTAAGGCGACATCGTCGCTTATTTTAGACTTACATCCAGTAATTATTTCAAATAACCCACTATCATAATCATTTAAATAATTAACTAACATTATTTATGAACAGTTCATATATTAACTTTATATGTTATGAAAACTTCACAAGACGAAATTTTATATTAATACCATCAATAACCTTTAACAGTGTTGCTTCATGAAACCGAAAGTATATTGACATGTATCCGCTATTCAACACATTGTAACATATAATAATTCTCAGTCACTAACGAGTTGCTATTTTCTTAAATTAGCAACAAATAAGATGATAATTTAATAACAGACAATTGTGCTATCTAAAGACAGACACGTTTTAAATCTAACGACAGACAAATTTACAATTTAAAACTAAATTTACAGTACAAAAATAACAAGACTTGGTTGTATTTCTTCCATTACAAAGCATTTGAGACAACATGAATGATTTTGGCGTAATGTCCAAATATGGCATGGCATTTCTGCAGACGAACAACACCTTCTCCCGCCTAATTTACAGTCGTGTTTGATTGGGACCACTTACGTACCATTTGCTTCCATGTCATAATTGTCAGACACGTTCAATCATTTATACTCAGAAAGAAGCTCCCATATTATCTTTGCTGATTTCTATTTAAAACAAAGCAAATTACATTTAAATACTAAGATTTTTTTAAGAAAATGGATCCGACCAGATAAAAATAAACTGCAAGATGTGCGTTAAAATTTGGATTATAAGTTTAATTTTGATAACATAAAAAAAAATGGCCACAATAAAATTAACCAAATCATGTTCCAACACTTAAGAAATATTTCAGATTTGGAAATATTGAAAGATCAAGAGACAGGTTACCAAACTGTATGCTCTTATATCTATATAAGTAGTACATTTGATAACACGTCATGCAATTCATTAACGAATGGTGATTCAAATCATGTTTCAGTAATCGAAACGACTCGGATATGAAACCAGAGGGTCATTAGGAAATACGAAAATTAAATGTGTACAATAAAGTACGGTGGTAGAAACAGTTGGATGATATACGTATACAAGTATCAAAGTGAAGCAAAGGGAACGATTTGGTGGCAGCAAGCATACAAGCAATGATTTGTAGTAAGAAGAAATGCTGTGACTTTTGAATTCCACATCTGCTGCTGTTAATATACGGTCATAGTTTGGGTGGTTGTGTCCTACATCTGCTGTTGGTTGTATATGTTTATAGTTATGGTGGTAGTGTCCTACATCTGCTGTTTGTTGTATACATGTATTTTCATTTTTTTTGGTTGATATGTCCTTTGTCTGCTGTTTATCGTATGTTTTCTTATAATTTATCACAATGGCGTTGAGTTCAAAGAAAAAAATACAATGAAAATAATGATAACTGATAGGTTACCATGTTTACTTCGTCTATTTCATTTCAATTGAAGGTCGTTTATTGCCAAATACGTGTGTATAACTACTTTAATATCTGCAAGATCACAGTTAAATATCATGTCACGAAATAGTCTTATTTATTAGAAATGTATTAGTTCAGTCAGTCCAAGGTTGGCGAAATAAAGGGTTTTTAAACTTGTGGTAACAAATAAATGTAAAGTATGTAGAGTACTATTGTAGTATTTCAGAAACGCCGTTGACTTGTTCATTGTTTGAAGTAAAGCAACAAAAATGTTCCCGTGATAATTATGTGAAAACAATTATCACAGCAGTTTATTGGTGTATTAACTGAAAATGCTACATTACCAAGTTTGCAAACTAGCAATCTAACAAAGGTTTGCTTCAGTTTTTTTTATTTTGTATTTCATGGGAGTTAACGCCATTTTCAACTTCTAACACATACTAAAGGCCAAATGTTTTACACGGTATACAAAAAATACCAGAGAAAATAAATCATATTACCTTTATTGAAATTATATATCCAAAGGATTCAATGACTCACAGTAGTCCAACTTTTTAACGAGTTCGGTCCAAAAATATTTTTTTATTCAGTTTTGCAAATTAGTTTAACACGTTGGTTCACCGTTTAGCTACATATCTCCTTCTTACAGATGACATTTGTTTATTCAATTAGCGTGTTAAACTAATTTTGATAGTGGTGTTACAAAAATGTGTATGAAATCTGTATTTATGGATCAAATTTGTTAAATGTTTTAATTACTGTGAGTCAATAAATTGTTTTGGATACTACATTTCAATAAAGTCAATATGATTTCTTTTCTGTTGTCCTTTTCCTTTTTTGTATACCGTAATAAACGTTTGGCCTTAAAGCGGCATACCCAGTATCTGAAAATATATTTTTTAAACAGAAAAATAAAACTTGTTTGTGAATAACAAATATTTTCGTGAATTCTCAGGGCCTTCGATGCATTATAACGGCCGATGCCTCTCTTGAACGTGAAAAAAAATCGTGATCTAAATATATATTGACTGAACAGTAATTTTACATGTAACTTTCAAATTAACTATATATATATATATATCTTCCATCCATATATCTATCTATCTATCTATCTATCTATCTATCTATCTATCTATCTATCTATCTATCTATCTATCTATCTATTGAAAACCCCGAACGAAACTCCACCTTGATTTGGAGCAATGGAGCAAGCATGTTAACCTCTAGACCATCACAACTCATATCAAACAACTATCAAACAAAGTATAAATGATGTATAGTTAACATTTCTTAAATAAATCAAGAAAATGATATGACTAATATCACTTACTTAGTCCACAAGCACATCTCAAAATGTGATATTTGATAGGCACAAACATATATACTGCAACAAAAAATTGACATTCTATATTTGTTATTGCGTATATGTCCAATAACCGACGTAACATTGAGAGGGCACAGTCAATATGTGCGCTAGTGCGATGGGACGAGTGTTGCCCGCTCACACCAGAGGTCACAAGTTAAATCCCAGTATCGACAAGATGATCTCTCAAAAACAACACGCAGTCTACTTATTTTACCCTGAAAAAATCGATGGCGTTTAATACAAGACCAGAGCTTACTTTGCAACCGAATTAAAACAAGTTAGTAAAAATTAAAGAGCAGAGTCACCACAACTGTACAAGCAAGCAGTTATATAGTAGGATATGGTGTTGACCATTTATTCCAACGATCATGTGGAACTATCCCGACACCCTCGATGAAAAACAAGTATTAGCTCTGAGTATTCTTTGTAGTCGAGCTAAAATAAATAAGTATAAAAAACGGCACAATATCTGTAACACTAGAGCAATGTTGAATATCCGAAATGTTTCAATTTAAATCTATTAGCACAGAGCATTTTGTAATTAGGAAAAGACACGCGAAATCATCACGAAATGAACGCTTGTGAGCTAGTAACGAGATACATATTTAGCAGGAACACTGCCATTATTTGGCGTAACTAGTTTAGCTTACTAATTGTGGTGTTTTTCATTTGCTTAACTGGTCCGGTTTTGAGAACGGTCTTATGTCAATGAAATGTCACGAAAAGTAATCTCTTACCAAATTAAATTATTCTGTCTTCAAACTTGACATCGCAACAGAAACACACACACGACTATATCCTCATAGTATACACTTTCTCAGATATGCCGATATTACATCGAGTGTGTTTACATTGACTCTATGACTATTATCAACCTTAAGTGTATTTGTTTGTGGTTGTTCTCTTTTTTATTTCAAAAGTGCCGATGTGTAAGCAAGTGTGAATTAAATTTTATTACATTCCATATATATTTATAAAATCGTTATAGAGAGACCTATAATTAATTTTATATACTTTATCAGGCCCATAGATTGACCTTAAGAAACAGGGAGGTCTATTCTAAAGGGGTGTTGGGGCATGCTCCACCACATTGTTTTGGGCGAGGATGCCATTTTTGCGTTTTCCTGCGTTTCAGAACTTGTTCTGCCCATTTGGAGGTATTGATTTTGGATACTTTTTTTTAATCTCAAGACCAAAACATTTGAGTTTTATAAATACCAAATGACAATGTAAGCTCAAAGACAATGGTCTAGTGTAGTCTAGAATATACTGGGTCAAAACAGCAGCAATAATTAAAATAAAAGTTTTCCATCCCTAGTAAAACAATGTTTGAGGCATCGTGTGTTTCCTAACCAATACATCATCTGAATATTATCATTTAATTAATTTTAAAATGTAACAAGGATATTAAATATAGTGCCTCATTTTTTACATACCTAGCCCGAAAAACAGGGAGGAACCGTCTTCTCTGTGCATCAGCTACGGGCCTGGTTATTTTGTGACGTATATATGCAAGTGCTTATTTTTTTGATAAGGAATAACATAAGTATGTACATTCTAAATCATAAACAGTCATGTTTACTAAACATATATAAATAAAACAGTTTTTGTTTTCTACTTCGATAATTATTTTAGATGAATTAGATAACTAAACAAAGTAAAAAAATCAAATAGATTTATCTATTTATTTTTCAAAGGGATATATATAATACATGTTAGATTTACAACATTGGCAAAAATATTAATAAATGTTACGAATTACCCAACCTAATAAGGCTTATCGGTCACTATTTTATCAAAATTGCAGTTACTTCATACAAATATAAAGAAACTTACATGACATTATTGAATATCCAAGACAAAAAAGAAAAGAAAAATAATCAGAATAAAATAAAATTAATTTTAACATTAATATCAATGCACTGACAAAAGTGTTTAAATTTGCATTGTTTTAAGCGCGCTTTCTTTAAACATGGCGATGGATATAATTGCATTTATTTTGTAATAGTATGTCAATTTTACCTATATATGAATGATTTGTATCACATAATTCATCAATTTTTACGTTCAAATATTCACGTGAAATAAAATTTACGATAACAAAATATGAAATGTATCTCATCTTCAACAATATTGGTATTACACTGTTTATAAAATAAATCTTCGGCCTCTTACCAATATACCGACCTAACTCGATTGCAATGGGATGGGTACCGGAGCGTAGTTGTGTAATACGCGATCTTGAATGTTTGTTAACGTTCAAGTTTACTTGTATGTTCTTTGGTTATTGTTGGGATCGTTAATAGACATTTATTTATATTTCTCAAATTTGGCTTATGCAAAGTCACCGATATATATATATATCCTACTCAAAGTTTGCTAAGCACCAAATATTTCACACGGCATTGACCAGAGAGGACTGACGACCTTAATTTTTTACAGACGAGTCCAGGTATTGTCTAGACTATACTGATATGCTTGCTAAGGTAAGGAGAAGGTCAGGGGAGAGATTCCACGCTTCCAACATTGCTTAGCATTGCCGCTATGGAGGTGACTCCATGAAGGTCTGGGACGGGATCAGCTGGGATGGACGTACATACCTCATTGTCCTTGACCGGGGTACACTGAATGCCCAGCGGTATAGAGATGAGATTCTTGATACCCAGATAAGATTGTATGCTGGTGCAGTGGGTGATGGATTCATTCTAGTGGGCAATAATGATCTCCTCATGCTCGGAGTACCTTCATAAGGAGAGATATCCCGTCCTCAATCCGTTCGAGCATGTGTGGAATGAGTAACAGCTTGGAATTTCACCACGTCAAGTCCAATCAAGAAGTATCCAGGAGCTTGGCGCCATGCTGGTCCAAGAATGGAACAACATCCCACAAAGGACCACAAGTAGCCTGATGTGGAGCATGAGGAGGCGTTTCCAAGCTGTTATTAACAGCAACGTGTCTCATACTCGATATCAATCCATACCAGTTAGCTCCGGCAAATTTAGAAATTCACTATTTTTCAAAAATCTCTATTTTCAATGGTTATCTTACTCAAAAACTTAAAACACAAACAAATTCTAAAATTTTACCTACATCTTAAAAGAGAATAGTATATGAAAAGTACAAACAATTTTCATTCCAATATAACAACTATAACGCAAAAAATGTTCTTGAATATTTTTGGTGCTTAGCAAACTTTGAGGAGTATATGTTCACCTATTCATTTCTGTGTGTTACTGTAAACATGAGCTACGTATACGAGAAGTGATTCACGAGTTTTGAAACACTTTTGAATTGTTTATTGTTATCCATTAGAGCGTGTCAAGTGCACGAAATGTTCCAGTATGTATCGATACATGTTTGATTTACTTACACATACCACACAACTTTTGTTTATAACATGGGTAGACCGAAAATTGACAATGTTTTAGAGGTCATAATAATTTATCTTTTAAAGAAGAAATGGTCCTTCAGCCATGTACAACGAAATTTAGAAGGGCACGGAAATGACATTTACATATCTACTATTCATACGCGGCGCCGGTCGGATACAAGCAAGACCAGGACCATTTCGAAGAACTCTAAGGAAGTCAACTTCTGCTGTCATATGTAAGGTGGTCTTGATGATTAAACAAGATAACCTGCCGACCAAACGTGAGATGGCATACTAACAAGGAGTATCCCAACAAACAGGATAGTTAAACATGTACTTAAAGCTAAACTGCGTAAAAAGTGCAAAGTACATAAGCTTAATACAGCCCAAATTGACAAACGACGTCAACGTTTATGGCACCTATATAGACGTTTGAATTGTGGTAAATGGGGAAATTTGTGACTACAGATGAGGCAATGTTTTACTTGGGTGGTAGCTATGGTCGTCGTTGAGTATGCTATATTCGTAAGGGGCAGGACGATCCTTCAAAACTGAAGTTTGTAAAACGCGACACATTCGCACCTGGCTTCATGTCCTGGGCTGGAGTTAGCTACCACGGCCAAACAGACATCCGTATCATCAACAAAGCGGTCAAGGTCAATTCCAAGTTTTATATTGACAACATTTTAAAGGCTTAATCAAAAACGACGTTCCGAGAATGTTTCCACATGATAAAAAAAAAGATATGGTATTCCATAAAGATAGTTCGTCAAGTCATACGTCAAATCTAACGTTAACGACATGCGACAGTAGAATATTAATTTCATTACGCCGGAAGAGTGGATGTCCAAATGTCCTGATGCCGCTCTAATGGATTTTGCCATTTGGGGTATCCTTTAAATCTTAACTTTGGCAGGCCTTAAACGAGCGTAAAAAGACGAATGTAGAAAATTGGAACAATCTGTTATAAATAAGACACTCGTGTCATGACCAAAACGTTGTAGGCTCATCTATAACCTCCGTTGATCCAAAATAGAACATTTTTACAGTAAAATTGATATTGTTTTATGCTTTATGTTACAATCAAAATTGTTTCAAAACTCGTGAAACACCTCTCTTTGTCTGGTGGAAATTATGTCTCGTCTAACAATGTGACAACGGATAACCCATAAAAAAAGAACCTGTGACTTCGTTTTCTACAGACTTTTCAAAAATCGATGACCACTGCTGTCAGTAATTATTTCATTTATTTATCGTATTAATTGAAAGTATTCCTTGCCTCCTATTGTTAACATTGCCCGTGCTACTTTGATAGTTGCGTCCTTTTAATGTTATCTTGGTTAGTGCTGTTTTATTTTATATAACTAATTTTTGACGACTACGGAATATGTCTGTACCACTCCCCGACGCAATCTAAAACTTAGACAGCATGTCAAGACAAATGCAATCGAACTCACAATCTACGTCGTCAATGAGCCTTGAGGAAACATACATCAATAGACATACTTCATCTTGTATACAACAAGACGACAACGATATTCAAGCCGCGTATTAGTTAAATCTTATTTCTATGATGGAATAAGAAGTATTGTACAATTCTGATTCAATTGACTACGAATACAAATTGATTGCTTTGCCTTTCTTGAATCCTGTCTTCGAGAACAACATTACAGCCTGAATATTACAATATAAAACAACATTACAGCCTGAATATTACAGTATAAATCAACAGTAATGACTGTCATAAGAATGTTCCGAGTAAAATTGTAAGAATGAAGATAAACACTGTTAATAATGTGTTACTTTCGTATGTTCAAATGTTCCTTCAAATTTTTTGGCAATGATTAGGTTATAAATACAACAAATTATAAGTCTTTTCTAAGTATTTAATGACTAATTAAGTTTTTTTCACAATACACTATCATGTTGTTATTTTTTAAATAAAACGATTATACACTGTTTTCCAGTTTATTCTTTTAACAAGGAATTTGTGAAAATGTTGTTTTTTATGCATGTCACTTAAAAGAAAACTTAATGGACATAAGAGTAATGTTGAGAAGAGACGTCTGATATTATTTAGTTTCTTGATAACGAAACATCAAAACAACCAAAACGGCACCGACATACTCAACTCCCTTAAATGTATCTGATTATTATAAGACATCCTTAGATCTCTCATATTTAATGTTGTGATCTGTATAATCCAAGTCATTGTTATTTGACCACCATTACGCTGTACTATTATAAACTGAGTTATAAGCCCATCTTTCTATGTTATTTCCAAAGTGTTGTATGACAAAGGAATGGTTAAAACTTTTATTGCGATCCTTTACACCCGTGGTTTTCGCTTACGTCCATTCCATTGCCTTATAGCAAGCTCTTTGTTTGTGTATATAATGAACGGTTCCTACCAGTGTAATTATAATTGACTACTTATTAATTTTCTTTATAAATATTCCAGTTTAATATTCATTGAAACAACAGTCGGTCACGGGTACTAACCCCTTGGTGATTAAATTGAATGTTTGATGATATATAAAATTGTTTATTTTTGGCAATTCTGTACAAAGGCTATATCCTTTCGGCAGATAAAACATGTCAATGACAAAAATGAATTCGGTTTATGACTGAAAATCAAAGCCTATGATAACTTCCTTGTCTAATGTAAATGGAAATAGCAGTAGCTGACTGGTGGCAATCTCATAATTGATTATAAGACGTCGCATCTAGTTCAGTATTCCTCTTGTATTCTTAACAAACATATAACTGATATTGAATTGATTTAAATTTATCTAGTTTACTAGAAACATGTTCTTAAAACTTAGAAAAATCATGCTCGAAGTCTTCCTGGGTAGAACCAGTACAAAGCAAATGCGGAAAAATGTCTTGCTCAAGGACACCACATATAGCCATGGCGAAGGATCAAACCCACGACCCTCTAATCATGGGTTCGGTGCTCTACCACCAGACCACGCGCTCCACATATTGATGTTGATATTGAATTGATTACTTTTTTATTATCATATGCTATCTAGCATTGGTTTAAACATATTTAGCTCGTAAATATACCACAAAACATGGGGATATCAACGATTTGATATAAATATCATACAACTTTTTTCAAGTTCTTCTTATCTATCATTTATTGTTTGGTGTCAGCGGATTTGTGAAAAATGACACAAATCCATTCGTATCATAATTAGAGTCAACGTCAATTTAAAATGAATAATTTTGGATTGTTGAAAACTCTTATGCTTTAAGGAATCATATTTCGGACAACTCACGTTGATACATGAACAATTCAATCGAATTGTTATATTCCGGATAAAAAATGTGGAGAAAAATAATATTCTTAAAAAGTGACAGAAAAACATCAGCAATTCTTACAATATGGTGAATAATATGTCGTATTAGTCAAATATGTATACTATGTTCATATATTTGTTAATTATCTTAGAGATGTTATGGTCAACAGGAGAAGAATGAACCGAAACAATAAACTACAACACATGCAGAATAAGGAATAGGCAACAGGTGGCACCGCCTTTGAACGGTCATTCCCAAAAGACGTTTCTAGGGAAATAAAACTGGGTTTATGTGTGCACCCAAGCTCGCTCTTCACCCGTCACATCTAAGACGAGACAGTATAGATACAAGTATCTGATCCTGACTGATATTGTGTAAATGTACAGCAGGTATATAAATTTGGTGTCAAACACAGAAATGCTCCTTTATATGTCAAACAGTAGCAATTAAAGGTCACAGTTACCACACACTACAACACAGATACAAACAAACAAAATATCAACTTCTCACAAACAAGCCGCTAGAACCATACAGAGGAATGGCAACAATGGTTTCCGCTTCGGAACATCACGTGCCACCACTATGGAACAGTAGGTCCCGAAACCGCTACTATGGTGTTAAATCCTGGTTAACTGATGTACCAAAATACGAAAAGAAGATTTCAATTTCTATAACTCGTCATTATGATAATGTAAACATTAAGTTAGGCATGTTACCGGTAAAGGATATGATGGCTGGCTTTTGTTTAAATTGGTTCAAGCTATGTTATGTAGTGACGTTTAGACGTTGTTTGTTATAAATCATGTATATCGTTTCGTAGTTCAGCATCTAAAATCTTAAATTAAAGTTATTTGCTGAACTCAGACTCAATCTTTTTTTAATTTATTTTCTATTCCAGTAATGGTATCGAGTCTTTAGACTAATCGCGATCCCATTAAGAATATTCACATCATTGACTTTCTAATCACCACTAAGACAAGTGTCTGGAACTTGGTGATTTTTTTATTTCTTGTTTTGCAAGAATTTTTATTAATAATATCCATTACATTATCAAAATTATAAATAATTTCGTTTACTATTATACAAGTGTATTGCAATATCAAATATTATTGTGCGTCTACCTTGTACTTTTTTTAAATGGCATTAGTGAATCATCTGCTTTTACATGTCGAAACACCAATTATGTACGCCCGTGGACGCTAATGTGGCATTTACGCATGCTCGTTACCACTCCGCGATTATGAAAAGAACAGCTATGCACGGAAGATAAAAAAATCCTTCGTCTTCTTAGCAATATCGACCAAGCATCCATTTAATAAGACTGTACCTTGAAGGTTTTCTGGCATTAACAGATGCAACATTTGAAAGCCAGATAACGACGTCAGTTTTGTTACTTACTTAAGTATATGAGGAGGTTCCATTTGAGTATGTCTCAAAATATATCTCATAAAATAAGTTATTTGATCGTATGATCTAAATATATGACAATTCGTTCGAAATAAAGATAAACTGTAGAAAAAAGGAATGAAATGTTATCCAAGGAAGAAAATATCGCAATTGTTTTAAAATTTATGTGTACCGTTATACAAATCGCGTTTAATCCCATTTTATTGTAATCTTATCTATAGCAGTGGTGGTGTGTAAAAAGTTCTCACAGTGTTAATTACCGACCTCTACCTATTGTTAAATAATTTAATTTGAAATGCAACTTGTAGCTTTCCTCTTAAATTGAGCGTCGATCGGAATGACTTGAGACTTCCCCCTTAAAACCTTAACGGACAGAGGAGATGTCCGTCTTATACCGTCAGCTCTGAGTTCTGCCATTTGCATAGGGCGAATAGTACCACTTGTTTACTTTCATATGTATTAACCTGATCATTTAGTCAGAGAATATTTCAGCAATGATGCTTTTTGTTTACATTCGTTTGTCTTTTGATGTGAGTATTTTGTTAGTGCGAGGTTCTATTTGTTGAATGTCCAAGAGTTATAAACGTGCATGTAGCATGTGTTAAGTAAGTGTACCTTGGACTGGTTTACGTAATCGTTTCTGGACTAGTTACATCTAATAAATGTTTAATAAATTACGTTTCGGTTCTCATATTTATATTATTTATGCCCTCTTTTGGCACCATCATGTCTTGTTTCACATTTATTTAGCACCGATAAACATTTCAAATTGTGTTTACCAACCATTGGTTCATGACGTCAGGATCTCGGAACCGTTACTAAATGTGGCGTTTGTGGTGTTACGTTCAATCGCAAATTTCTATAGTTTTTTTTGAAGGAGTGACGTCATGCCGGTAAATATCATTGAGTGTACTTATGATTGTTATGTTTATGAATTAAGTTCATGTTGCTTTGGTGGCTGTCCTTTCAATGCTATGTCTATTTTTCACATATATATTTATTATTACAAAATATTACATTTAAAACATTATTTTTTGCTATTGTATTTTTGTTGTTGTTATTTTTTTACATTTTTAAACATATTTAATTTTAGATAATTACACTATTTAATAATATCTAATACATTGTGTACATCCATGTAAAATTGAAATGCAAGGATGGGATCCTACATTAGGGATATGGAACTTTTCCAATGTTGTCATTTTGAAATGAAACTATACATTCAATATATATGAAAAATATTGAAATGATTACTTGATTGCGTTCCGTGCATTCCGCGGATCTTTTAATCATATATTGACTTGCACAACAGCTGTCTGACGTTCCGCGCGGCCGCTGTAAAGACCGCCTCGGATTTTGACGGAGCTTTTATCTGATATTGACTTAAACAAAAGCTGCATTACGTGCCGCACGGCCGCTGTAAAGACCGCTTCGGACTTTGACAGAGCTTTTATCAGATAATGACTTATACAACAGCTGCATTACGTGCCTCGCATTTTGACGGATCTTTTATCACATATTGACTTATACAACATCTGCCTTACTTGCCTCGCGGCCACTGTAAAAACCGCCTCACACTTTGACGAAGTTTTTATCAGAATTTGACTTATACAACAGCTGTCTTACGTGCCGCGCAGTTGCTGTAAAGACCGCCTGGTACTTTGACGGAGCTTTTATCAGATATTGACTTATAAAACAGCTGCCTTACGTGCCGCGTGGCCGTTGTCAAGACCGCCTTGCACTTTGACGGAGCTTTTATCCGATATTGACTTATACAACAGTTGCCATACATGTTGCGCGGCCGCTGTAAAGACCACCTAGCACCTTGACGGAGCTTTCGTCAGATATTGACTTAAACAACAGCTGCCTTACGTGCCGCGTGGCCGTTATAAAGACTGCTTTGCACTTTGATGGAGCTTTCATCAGATATTGACTTATACAACAGCTGCCTTACGTGCCGCGTGGCCGTTGTAAAGACCGCCTCGCTCTCCAATGGATCTTTCACCAGATATTGACTTATACAACAGATGCCGTTCATGCTGTATGGCCGCTGTAAAGACCGCACAACACTTCGAGTCAGTGTTATTATTTCTGGTCACGTGCTAGAGTGTTAAAATCTACTTAGACAGGTGTTGTTGTGTGAGTTAACATTACTCCTCGTGAATAAACCCAATAAAACAGATTCTGATGTAATAGTTTCTTGGTTGTGTTCTGTTCTTCTAAACAATCAGTTTAACAGACATAATTAATTTAATATCTACCCCATTATACAGTTCAGTCTTCAAAGGTTTATACAATCAATTCTCCAATTTAAGATAAATAAATATATAAAGATTTTATAAGTCATACTGCTGTTAATTTCATACGCATACCAATATCTCATTTAAGATAAATAAATACACAACTGTGCATGTGGACAAACTGTTGTTAAATTCATACTTATTTCAATATATCATATGTAAAAGTGATCTTGAAATTGTTTCAGGATTTAAAAAGTATATGCTTCTATCAATATTTTCATTGCAGTGATACAAAATATGATGAATCAATATTCAGATGACTTTAATTTCAACAAAGTGAAGCAATATTAAAACGATGGCAAAAAGGATCATTAGTTCGATACAAAGCCATTACATCGAAAATGTCAACGACGTAATGATATCACGTTATTATGTTAATACTATGAAGCAACTTATTTCAGAGTATTAAAACCTAATGTCATATTAGTACTTCGAATGAAATACCGCTTAAAGTATTGATAACATGTGTATAACAGAATATGCTTCCTTAAGGTATTGGCTTATAAAATTAATGTTTTGTTGGGGTTTTTTTTCGATTTAGTTTCCGAAATTCATTAGCATTCTTGTGGCGTTTTATGTAATTCTAAGAACATTTGTTTAAAACAAATTATGAACGTTATCTGATTATTTCATGATGAACGATACCATTTGACATATGTAAACGTGTTTTATTCTAAATTTTGAAAAGAGCAAATGTATGTGTTATGTATTATATCTAGATGACAGTGTAAAGAAAAGTCATCCCCCCATAAACGGACACAATAAAACTGTTTACATTGGAGCATTAGGTGATCTTACATTGGAATCATTATGTACTTGTAAAGAACACGTTCAACAGTATTATAATCAGTAGGCATCTGTGTTATGTTGCAACAATAAATTGCCTGTTGGGTGTCTGTTGTTATTTAAACGCGTTTTGAAAAACATCAACATCTATTTTTTTAATTT